>CM034461.1:4847616-5448995 GCA_019925255.1 Litchi chinensis
AAAACTTGAATAGTTCGTTCATGGTCCTGATGATTGACAAGTCTGCTTGCTTGCTGTAGTTGTTTAGATATCACTAGCGGTACAAGGAGTCTGAGTCTTGAACCTGACAATCGAAGTCTCGGACCTGATAGTCGAAGTCTCGAACCTAATATTAATTTCAAGTGAGCATTTTACATTACTCTGTCACGTGAAAGTTGAACACTCATTCCATTATTTTATTTATTTTTTTATATAATTTTTTAATTGATGATTTTTGTCAATTTAGATTTCTATATTTTTATAAATAGATTGTTATTTCCATAATTGGGCATCCATTTGAGAGGAAAGCTAGCAAGTTATTTTGGGAATGTTAAATATACTTTCTTAATAAACTATTCATCTAGTACGTGAGAGTACATAGTTGTGTATACTGTACATTGACGATTTAAGGTTTTTATTTAGAAGGTAAAATCTGTAATAAGTTTTGCGTTCTCAATAAATCATATAGGTTGTACATTTTAAAATTCTTATTTCCCCCACCTAATACTTACATTTCATACATTTTGAAAATAGTTAGATGATCCAATTCGACTGCTTATCCAATATTATAAAAAATAATGAGATTATAGAGACTAATGGTTTTAAAAATTTAAAAATTATGACATACTAAAAGTTACAACATATTGACTATAGAATCTCTAATATATATATGTATATATATATAAAAAGAAAATAGAAAATTATTGAATATAAAATTATAAAATATGTTTGATAAGACTGGAATGTCACGATTAAAATATATGAGGATAATTAATCATGTGTGTTTAGGGAATTTTTTTTTTCAATTATAAAATAATATATTAATTAAACAAAGACAAATAACGTAACATAACATTTAAATTGATTTAAAGGTTCACTCTCAATATAAACTAATGTCTAAATTACTTAAAAATCCATACATGATTATTATATGCAATTTGATCAGAAATAATTAAAGATTTTACATAAAATCAGAATTAGTTATACATATATATATTATCATTTTTTATTAGTCAGATAGATATGAATCATTACTACCCTAAATGAAAACTTTCAATTATAAAACCACGTAGAACCGCTTTATTTTAAAATGAAATTTCACCACGTCTCGTAGTCCCCAAGATAAACACAGCAATTCTTATATCGCCAGGGTTACATCCGTCATTTCACGCAAACAGCGGCGCGTTTGCTCGTCGAAAAAAATACGAAGGGCAGTTCCGTAATTCGGTAAAAAATTGCTTCCCCTTATACACGCACATACACACCCCGAGGGTTTGAAAGAAGCGGATTATACACACAAAACATAGTGTGAGTGTGTGGTTTGTTGATCTCTCTCTCTCTCTTTAAGCACCAGATAAATTTAGTTTTAAAAATACCGCTAAAATTAACCCCCTCTCACACACAAAAATATTGAAATTATTAGACATATATTAATTTAACCGTTTTGATACTCTTATTCGCGCGCTCTCTGCTCTCATGGTTACTCAGCTAGAGCACCGTCAACCTGAGACGACCTGCCTCGACCCTGCCGAGACCACCAAGTCCTTGATCTGCGCCTTGAACTTCATATCCCGTGACCTCCCGCTCCCTCCTGACCTGTTGGACACCGTCTCGTCTATCTATCATGCCGACGGGGACGCGATTGATTGCGACGCTCCCGCCGATGGAAACGACGCCGCTCGCGGATCTGGCAAGGGTTCGGTGAGTGTTTTTTTTGGATTGTTGTGGATTTGAGGGTTTTGCGGTGGATTTTGGGGGTTTTGTGGTTTTTTGGAATGTGGTTTTGTTGGTTTGATGTGTTTTTGGATTGGGCATTTTTGTGAGATTTGTCTCTAGGGTTCTTTGTTGTTGTTTTGGTCTGTCTTAGTCTGAAATTGGCTTGAGTTTTTGTCTTTTATGTGTGTTTTGGTGTTGGAATTGTTGTGATTTTGAAGTGAATTTTTAGGTGAGGGTTTGATTGGATTGATGAGTTTTTAGTGAAATTGCTTGTCAATGAGATAGCTAGTTGTTTTGTTTGATTTTTAATTTGTGAAAATTGCATTTTGAAATTGCTTGTCAATGGGGCATCTGTTGAAAGAATTTTGGTTAAGATTTAACTAGAAATTAATTAGTCTTCTGCTTTGAAATTGTCTATGAAATCAATGTTTGATAAGTTGATTTTGTGGTTTTTAATTAGCTTTTGGAGTAATGTTTTAACATTCTTGCTGCAGGACGGTGCTAACATTTGTAACGGAGGAGATTTGATGGGTGAATTTGAGATTGCACTGGCTAAGCAACGGCCAAAATGCATGTCAGGTTCCGGACTGGCGGAATTAAGGGAAAATAGTTATCAGAGCCACATTCAGCATCGATTAAATGAACTTCAAGGTTGTTATGCTTTGAAATGATTTTTTGCCTTGTATATCATCAAATTCACGCATATGTAAGCCTTGGTGATTGTATTTATGGTGGAAGTCTTTAAGCTAGTCTATAATATATTTTGCTGCCTTTAGTAACCACGCCACTGCAGTTATAAATGGTATTGCTAGACCCTTGACTGTTCTAAATCACTTTCAGTAATCTACTTATTCATCAATTTTACTGGCTCATCCATGTATTTATCCTCGATGATGTTTTTCTTGTGACATTCTGTTATTAGTACTGTTATTGCCGTGTCAAACAGATACTTGTGACATACGGTGACTATTATTGTTATTCTCTCATCTCACAAGTATCTGTGACATATTGTTACCTTTCTGTTATTGTCATATCACACAGGTACTTGTGACATATTGTTACTGATACTGTTATCACCATGTCACTTTGGTACTTATGACACCATGACACATGAGTAACTGTTTACTGTTTTATAAAATAATTATTTTAACCATGTCTAGGTCAGCAAGCCTTTAATGATCTTATTTATAAAGATACTGTTTTAACATTTTAATTATCTAGGTTAGATGTTGACGCTTAAAGGTTTTTGTTTGATGTGACCGTGAAACTAAAGAGAGCTGGTGTTGGTACAACATTAAAACCTAGTTTATCCTTTCTGTCAATTTTATGTTCTCACCTTTAGACCCATATCTTGAGTTTTAAAATGTATCTAATTTATTACAAAATCCATTGCAAGTGCCAGTTCAACCTTGGCAACCAAATTTTGGTGCTGGAAGTTTATCTAGCTATGGCAGACTAAATTGTTTTAAATATCCTCCATGTAGTTCTATCATGTGTTCTCACAGATACTACCAAGTTATAGATAAGAATATATTTTTTATGCTATACTCTTACATTTGTACTTTGAATTCAGAATTGCCTTCTAGTAGAGGTGAGGAGCTGCAGACAAAGTGCTTACTTGAACTTTATGGACTAAAGGTACAGCTGATTCCGGGCAAAGTTGCTTTTGAAGTTCTTTATTTTTTCAATTGAAATGGCCACTTGCTTATTTATTTTGCAGTTTACCTAAAAATGTTGGTCATATGAAAAAAAAAATGAGGTTAGGTAAGTACTTGGTTGCCATACAGCGATACTGTAATTGTTTAATTGAAATATTTTTAAATACAATAAATTGTGGCAAATAATGTCAATTATTACATAAGTGCAATAAATTTGCCTTACCTTGTAGATGTTAGAATTTTTATAAAAGTCCAAGGAAGTAGATATCGGTTTTAATAACAATAGCAGGAGTTTAAATTTATGAAAAATAATGGTTTTCGTATCAAAAATATTGTCAATATCCTTAGAATATCTAGAATATTTAAGGGTAAGTTCGATATCAGTGATATATTGGGTATAGTATCGATAGTTACTCCCCTTAATTAATACCATTGAACAAGTTCTCAAAATTTATGATCAGAATAAATTCCTTTTTTTTTTTTAGAATAATAGATGGCGTGGATTCTGTTTTGGCCAATGACCTTTTATTTTACAGCTGGCAGAATTGCAAAATAAGGTTCGTCGTGATGTGAGTTCAGAATACTGGCTCCGAATGAGCTGTGCATATCCCGACAAACAACTGTTTGATTGGGGCATGATGCGATTGCGTCGTCCTCTGTATGGAGTTGGAGATGCTTTTGCCATGGAAGCTGATGATCAGTTCAGAAAGAAGCGGGATGCTGAGGTTGTATAATCATATACCCTTTACTTGTTTGAACTTTTTTAACACAGTTAACGAATATTGAGAAGCTGGGTTTCTAGTCTTTATGTAGAATCTGTAAAAAGTATAGCTCATCGTCTCGGAATAGGTGTTGCTCTTGAAGAATTCCAATTAATTAAGTATTGACCTTTTCTTTTTAAATTTTGCTGATAGTTGTAGTTAGTTGTATGTAATTTTTATGAAAAGGAAAAATTGATCATAATATATTTTTCCAGATTGAGTTTTGGGTGGTGTTTAGGGACCTGTAGCGTGTAGAAAGGGCCCTTTTTGGTAAATCAATCTTTTTATGTATCTTTTATTGAAATTTGGAGTGAGTTCAATAGACGTAACCAGTAGATTATAGTCTCAAACTTATGGATTATAGGAGCATTATATGTCGATATACTATCATTTCATATTGTATACTATGCAATTTCTTGCATTCTGCTGAGTAGTATAACACCTTTGATGCAGAGGCTTTCAAGGTTGGAAGAGGAGGCAAGGAACCATATTGAGACTAGAAAAAGAAAATTTTTTGCAGAAATACTTAATGCAGTTCGTGAATTCCAAGTGAATATTCAAGCTTCTATAAAACGCCGAAAACAAAGGAATGATGGGATCCAGGTTTGCAATTCTTCTGTTCTTATTTCCCATTCCATTTTTCTTTTGCATCGTTTATGTGTGCTGGCTATAATGCAGAGTAGATGATAAAGACTAAGGAAGATATAGGTGTCAGAAATGCTATTTCAAAACTATGTGCACTTGCTGGGAGTTTTGATTGCAAGTATTGGGAGGACAAATGCAAAGGAAATTAAAATAGAGATGTTAGGGATACTAGTAGGGTAACAATGTAGGAATGTTAACAGAATATTGTGAGATTTAAGAATCAGGATAGAACTTCTTGGTTCCTATTTTATGATGAATTTCAAGAAATTCTTGATTTTGTCTCTTGCTGAGTGTAGGTATATTCATGCCACATCAAGTATTCTTAGGTAGTATTGTCACTAGTTATGCCCTTGCATTGGACAGGCATTTCAGGGAAGCATGTTAGATTCTGAGTGGAAATAGAATTTTAAACCCTTTCTTCAACGGTGCCTTGGCAACCAAAGTATCTGGTGTAGCTGAAATTTTTACCCTTACATAATTTTTGGTTGGATGTAAGGGAAAGGCAAGGTAGGGGAGAAGAGGAAATAGGAAGAATGGGAGTGAACCTTCATTCCCCCTCTCTGTTTTTGCTGTAGCATAGATAGGCGAGGAATTGAAGTCGGCTGTCACTTTCCATTGTTTATCCTGCAAGAAAAGTGGAGGAGAATCAGTAAATGTTAATTTGACAATTATGCCCTTATATGTTGAAGTATATATTTATTTATATTTGTAAATTATTAGGATAATGTAAAATATCACATGGTTCTCACATTGAAATAGGCCTTATATTTTTCACCCTTCTTTCTGACTTAGTTTTGTGAGCGAGTATTATGGGTCTAGAGAAATGGTATGTCCTGCCCTCCTTCCCTATAATCATTTCTTCCCAATTAAACAGGGGAAATGGTATCCTCTTTCTCCTTTTTCCTCTCAGCCTCCTTTTCTGTTATATCCCTCCCATGAAACAAGTGTTCTTCCATGTGTATAATGTTTGTTCGGTAAATACTTATTTCAAATGTGAAGAATTCGAAGAAACAATTTAATGCTAATCTTTGAAGAATATATTATGTAATTTACGATAGATTTATTATTTTATTTTAGTTGATCGAGTGATAGGTTATCATTTGCTCTATACCAAAAGCTGAGATCTAGAGATTTTTGTGATTTCAGGCATGGCATGGAAGGCAAAGGCAACGTGCTACTCGGGCTGAGAAATTGAGGTTCCAAGCCCTAAAGGCTGATGATCAAGAAGCATACATGAGATTAGTTAAGGAGAGCAAGAACGAAAGATTAACCACACTTCTTGAAGAAACAAATAAGCTACTTGTTAATTTGGGCGCTGCTGTTCAGCGTCAGAAAGATGCTAAACATCCAGATGGTATTGAAACCTTGAAAGACTCAGAGGATGATTTACTGGACTTGGATGTTTCGGAGAATGGAACTCCTCGAGATTCGCTTCCTGAGGATGAGGTTGACGTTATTGATTCTGATCGCAATGATGATTCTGGTGATTTACTGGAAGGTCAGAGGCAGTATAACTCAGCTATTCACTCAATTGAGGAGAAGGTAAAGATAAAGCCTTGTTATCTGAAGCATGTTGTGTTTTCCACCGATACATATCTATGCGAGTGTTGTATAGTTGACCTATTGGTTTAATTTTCTTATGTATGTCATTGTGCTATATGTTTCAGTTAGTAGATTTAATATTTAGACTGCAAAATGTTAATGGGATCAGATTTTAACTGCTGTTTGGAATATGAATGTTTTATTTTAGTCTGTGTTAAATCTTGGAAAGACTTCAGTGACACGGTGATCAATAATCATGCAATAGAAGAGGCATGTTTACTTGCTTTTCTTGTGGAGGGCTTAAATCTGACAGTTACCTCTCTTCTCCACACATTTAGCTAATTCTACTTAGATGGCTAGACAGTCCTGTTATGCTTGGAAATTGTATGACCTATTTTATTATGCCCATTTCTGACCAAATATATTAAATGCTTCTTATATTTTTTAAAAGTTAAGCATAAGCTGTTAGTCATGTTTGCCAAATACTTGACAACTGCTCTTTTAATTCTTGTTTAAATCTATGATGTTGGAAACAAGTGATAAAGCATCGGTGTTCCCTTTTTTTTTTTTTTTTTAATAACATTTTTGTCAGTCACACTGCTCAAATGAGTGAATCTAACCAAATTTATATTTTACCACAGGTAACTGAGCAACCGTCCTTGCTTCAAGGTGGAGAATTAAGGCCATACCAATTAGAAGGGCTCCAGTGGATGCTGTCCTTGTTCAATAACAACCTAAATGGCATTTTGGCTGATGAAATGGGATTGGGAAAAACAATACAAACCATTTCCCTGATTGCTTATCTCATAGAGAACAAGGGTGTGTTGGGGCCTCACTTGATAGTGGCTCCAAAGGCTGTGTTACCCAATTGGATCCATGAATTTTCGACGTGGGTGCCTAGGTAAGTACAATGTACCTTTGTGCTCATGTGCATGTGTGTGAGCATCTGTATCTGTGCATGGCACATTTAAACTTTACCTTGAATTGCTCATGCATTTTCTTGCCATTCCAGTATTGCAGCTGTTGTTTATGATGGACGTCCAGATGAAAGAAAGGCACTAAGGGAAGAGTATTTCTCAGAGAGAGGAAGATTTAATGTGTTGATCACACACTACGATCTTATCATGAGAGATAGGCAATATTTGAAAAAGGTTCCCTGGTGCTACATGATTGTTGATGAAGGGCATCGTCTAAAAAATCATGAGTGTGCTCTCGCAAAGACTATTGCAGGGTATGATGTCACCTACACTTTATGCGCCTTGCTGCTTGTGATGTTGATTTTGCTATGTTTCGCTGAAGTGCATATGCATCCAACCTTAGCTTTTTTGCATGTTGGTTATGGTATTCTGTTTCCTAGATCTCTCTTATTGATATTCTTCTTTACCTTTATTCACCCCCAATCTTAGTTTCATATATCATGATTATCTCAGACGAAAAGGTCTTTTCCATTGCAGGCATGGCACTGCTAAGGCCTTAATAGGTTTTGATAGCAAAATATTTGTGGCTAATTAAATGTACTTAAAGAAGAAAGCATGGTGCAAATTTGTGATCTGCTTTTGCTTGCAGTTGCAGATAATTAATTTGTTTAATTAGCGTTTGGATGACAACACAGACAATGTTAGTGTAAATAGTTGGAGTTATTTTTGTTTTTTCCCTTTTGGCTTATGGCTTTTGTCCCATGATCTTTTGCTTCTAGGTAGAAAGGAATAATCAATTTTCTGTTTAAAAAAGTTGTGTAAAGGCTTTCTGATATATGAAATTATTTGCTTCTGTACTTTTCCAACTCGGATCTTTACAATGTTCTTCTTTCTCCATTTGATTTTTTATTGTGAGGTGTGTTATCTAGTGCAGTGAATTTTTTGTATCAGCTTTTGAGATTTTTTGAATTGATCTTTATAATTTTCTTCCTTTATATAGCTATGTGCATTCCTTCCCAGGATTATTCTGGTTTGTTTTTGAGGATGTTCAATTTTATTTATTTTTTGGATATGTGCTATAAGAAAATTAAAAGTTTCTCTGATCAGTTTTAACTTATATGCAGATATCAGATTCAACGTAGGCTTCTGTTAACTGGTACACCAATCCAGAATAGTTTGCAGGAACTATGGTCCCTCCTTAATTTTCTCCTTCCGACCATTTTCAATTCAATTGAGAATTTTGAAGAGTGGTTCAATGCTCCCTTCAAAGATCGAGGTCAGGTTGCTCTTACAGATGAAGAGCAGCTTTTGATTATTCGTCGTTTGCATCAAGTAGGTGTTGCTCCTAGTTTTCAGATCTCGTTTTCTTTCTTGAATTTCTCTATCTTAATGCATTTACATGGTTCTCAGGTTATAAGGCCCTTCATATTAAGGAGGAAAAAAGATGAGGTAGAGAAATACCTTCCTAGTAAATCCCAGGTCATACTAAAATGTGATATGTCAGCATGGCAGAAAGTATATTATCAACAAGTTACAGATGTGGGCCGAGTGGGGCTAGATACTGGTTTGTAGCTTCTGTTCCTACATTCCATTTCTTGCTATGTAAAATCAAGTCTGTTAATATCATGTTTCATTGTCCTGTAAAAAGTTATTATGTTTTCATTCAAGTGGGGACTTTGGTCTTGTATTCTGTTTCAACCTGAAGATGTCATTGTCCTTCAAAGGCTACATTTTTTCCTCCCTTGCAATCTGCCAGAAGGTCCAGAACATCCTTCATTGCTGCTCACTCAAAATACTTATAACTGGGAAACACTGTTGTTTGATTGGCATTCCCAGCAGAGTTTTTGGTGTAGCTAGAACTGTTTAATTCTTAAAACCATGAATAAGACCTTTAAAATGCCAACAAAAGGGTGATACCAATCCTTCCAATTAATTTAATCTTACTCTCTGAATTGTTTTCTGAAAGAGAAAGCATAGCTGTGGTACCTTTTTTATTATTTATGTAGTTGCACCGTTTTATCAGTTATTGTGTTAATAGCAATCACCTCTGTGATCTCAGTTTCTCTGTTTCATCTTATTCAGTATGCTTACTGATTTATCGGGAATAATTTGCTTAGTTGTTACAATTTGTTATTATTTACAAAGAGTGCAAAAATTTGCAGGAACCGGGAAATCGAAGAGTCTACAGAACTTGTCAATGCAGCTCAGAAAGTGTTGTAACCATCCATACCTATTTGTTGGAGAATATAATATGTGGCGCAAGGAGGAGATTATTAGAGCATCTGGGAAATTTGAGCTACTCGACCGATTGCTTCCAAAACTTCGCAGATCTGGGCATCGAGTTCTACTCTTCTCACAAATGACTCGTCTCATGGACATCCTTGAAATTTATTTGAAACTTAATGATTTTAAGTTTCTTAGACTTGATGGGTCCACAAAAACGGAGGAAAGAGGGGCTTTACTGAAGCAATTCAATGCTCCAGACTCTCCGTACTTCATGTTTCTCTTGAGCACTCGTGCTGGAGGCCTTGGTTTGAACCTACAATCAGCAGATACTGTAATAATCTTTGATAGTGATTGGAATCCACAAATGGATCAACAAGCAGAAGATCGGGCCCATCGAATTGGACAAAAGAAAGAAGTTAGAGTTTTTGTTTTGGTTAGTGTTGGATCAATTGAAGAGGTAATCTTAGAACGTGCCAAGCAGAAGATGGGCATTGATGCCAAGGTCATCCAGGCAGGACTTTTCAATACAACGTCTACCGGTATGTTGTTCAAAAACTTTATGTAATGTCCTAGAAATATTCTTTTTCTTGTTCTCTTTTCAAATAGTCAGAAGGAAGTGGTTCTCATATATATGCTATATTTCTTTCTTATGTGATGTAAGAGGTTCATTTACATGCTTCCCACTAATGATAATAAATGCAGAGGAGAAGTATGTTAGGCATCAGCTGTAACATGTTTGTAGGTACTGAATAGAATAGGAGCATATTTGACTGTTCAGTATTTTCCAATAGCCCTGCAGACTATATAATATATCTATAGATTTTTTGTCACAAAATTAGTAGCAGCTACTTTGCTACCAATTTTGTTACTTGCTGATCTCCCTGGAAGCTCTTCTCTTTTTTTCAGTTAGTTGCATACCTGAATGAATTAATGTGATATGTCTTCAACTTTCCATCCCTGTATCGTTATTCCACCTATCACATACTTACATAAGTCTTTTGAAATGAGGACTTCTTTTTGGTCGGTGCCCATGATGCTCCTCCCTTTGTTTGGATTAATCGAACGCCAGAATAAACTAATGAGATATGTCTTTGTTTTTTTCAGCTCAGGACAGAAGAGATATGTTGAGGGAGATAATGCGCAGAGGTACAAGCTCCCTTGGAACAGATGTTCCAAGTGAGAGAGAAATCAACCGCCTTGCAGCCCGCACAGAAGAGGAGTACTGGTTGTTTGAGAAGATGGATGAAGAGAGAAGACAGAAAGAGAATTACCGATCTCGTCTCATGGAAGAACATGAAGTTCCTGAGTGGGCATACTCTGCACCTGAAACTAAGGAAGATCAGAACAAAGGTTTTGAGCAAGATAGCAGTGCCATCACAGGAAAACGAAAAAGAAAGGAGGTGGTTTATGCTGATACATTAAGTGATTTACAATGGATGAAAGCTGTGGAAAACGGACAAGACATATCAAAGCTCTCGACTAAAGGAAAGAGAAGGGACCATCTTCCACCAGAGGGCAATGAGTCGGTTAGTAACAATTCAGGAACAGAGAAAAGGTTATTGGAATCGAAGAATGAGAGTATGCCTATGGTGAGTGAGGGAACAAGTGAGGATACCTATGGTTCTGCCCCAAAGAGGCTGAAGTTTGAAAGGGGTAGTTCAGAAAAATCTGAATACCAGAGTGTCGACAAATCTGAATATATGGGTGTTCAAGGAAGTAGTTTGAACGGGCATTTATTTACATGGAATACCCACAAGAAGAAGAGATCAAGTTATGCCGTCCAGAGCTCCTCATCCGATTCCAGACAGAATTCAAATGGAAGAGGAAATGGTTGGACTTGATGAAAATTGCTGAGCAGAAACATTGACAAAATGAGCCTGAACATCCTAACTTGGACTCTAGATGCTGGAATTTCGCATTGATCCAATATATGGGCTTCTCAATGGTGCAAAGAACGATTTTTTTTTTTTTTTTTAAACTGGGATGGTGACTGACTGACGGTCAATATACCAGTTCAACAACCATTCTTTCCAGCATGTGTTTTCTGCCCATACAAGCTGTATGTAAACCTATCCCGATTTAAGGAATGCAACCCTATTTCATTATTAATTCTTAATATCTGTACTAATGCTCGATCTTGAAAAATAACATTTTCAAAACGATTAATTTTTTTTTTATCTGTGCTAATGCTAATGAGAGGGTCTACAATTAAATATGCGAAACAACCGCTGTAATATTCGACGGCATGATTCAGTAATAAAAATTTAATAATAATTTTCAAAAACATTAATATGCTGTCGGAACTTGTAAAGAATCATAACTCGATCAATTAACAACTGCGGCCGCTCCTAACTTATATCTCTTCTATATGAAGTGCTATGCCATCACATTAGCTAAGAGCTGGTTTGGCATTGCATTTTGAGAAGTTAAAATCTAATTAGTTAAATAATTTTTGTATTTAAAAAAAAAAAATAAAAGTGTTAGATAAGACTTTCAAAAGTGACTATTTAATACTCTAATGATGTGTTTACTTCATTTGAAGGAATTGGAATAGGAATGGAATTAAAATGATCTGGAATCGGAATGAAGTATCAAAATAAGAATTAATTATTTTGGAATAGGAATTAAAATGATCTGGAATCGGAATGAATATCGAAGTAAGAATAAATTATTTACTTCAACTGTAGGAATCGAATCGAAATCAAAGTATTCCTATTAAACTGTTTACTTTACTTTGAATCGGAATGAATTAATTATAAGTTACAAAAATGTCCTAATTAAAATTATGGATTAATTATAATAGTATGTAGTTTTTTATTATAATATGCAGTTTTTTTTTAATATCAAATAAAAAAACTGCATATTATAATAAAAAAACTGCATATTATTTTAATAGTCCACTAACCTAATGTGCAATTTTTTATTATAATATGTAGTTTTTTTTAATATGAAATAAAAAAATACATATTATAATTAAAAAAAAAACTGCATATTATTTTTATAGTTCACACATAATAAAAAAATTGGTGATGAAAAATCAATGTATATAGTTTTTTTATATATATGTAATTTTTTTTATATCAAATAAAATAGGTTTATTTTTTAATTTTTTAAATAAGTATATAAGAGACTTTTCATCTTAACAAAAGAAATGAGAATGAGAATCCTAAGTGAGTTAAGGAAAATGAGATTCTCATTTCACAACCCCAAATTGATGTGAGACCACACTTTCATTCTCATTACGAATGAATTTTAAGCAAGTAAACATTATCAATCAATCTCATTTCTCATTCTCATTCCCCAATCCATGAAGTAAACACACCACAAGTAAATTTGATAACAATTTTAAGCAGTTTTTAAGGACCAAGGAGGGGTTACTCAAATTATAAAATTTAATAAATCTTTTAAATGGTTAAATAGATACATAAATTCATAACAATTACCTTAAAATTTACCAAACGTATATTGACTATTTTTTAAGTTTATAACAGTTTAAACAATAAAAATAACTAATTAGTCTGATTAACTTTACATCATATTACTTCCTCTAGCATAACTGGCAAAAATGGCATTTAATGTTCAATTGCTTAGTCAAAAAAGAAAAGGCCACATACTTTAAAGTAGAAATTTAATCAACGCACATTTCAAAAGAAGCATTGTGATGCAATATTAGAGAATGTATTACAAGATCAGGTTCAACATTGAATCCAACTAAAATCCTAAAAGTTCCCAAGAAGATTCCCATAATGCCTAAACTACAAACAGGACATTTTAGGCCTCCCATAAATTTAACAGCCACTGCCCTGCTCATGCATAGTAAGAATTAACATAACAGTTAACCCAAAATGCTGTCTACTTCTCTTACAATTATTGAGATTGAGGTCCCGGACGAAACTAGTGCAACATATCCTATAAAAAAAAGATACCTGAGACGATAATCTTTATTTCTCATCGCTAACCTCAAGATTCTTCAACTTTGATTCCAATTCATTATCATTACCCTCACCCTCTCCGAATTCTTCTTCATCATCATCTCCTCCCTCAGGATCATTCTCATCCAAGGACCCAAGCACGTCAGGAGATTTCTTAAATATCTCCTTCACCTCATCAATGCCTTCATCAGAGATTATATTCGAGTTAATATTCAGCAGCTTAAACCCAGGTTTTTTCATAACAACCTGAGCCAAGTGTCGAGCCCCAGCCCTTCTTATATAGTTGGTGCTCATGTCAACCTCCTTCAGCTGATCAAGCCCTTCTTCCAAGGCTTTGCTAATTTGGATGGTTCCTTCGTCCTTGAGTTCATTCTCAGCCAAGTTCAACTTGGTAAGGTGAGTCTTAGCCAAGAGACAAGCACATATAACAGTTGCTGCCTCAGCTGTAATGTCATTTCCAGCCAGCTCCAAAACTTCAAGCGACGGAGCAGATTCTTTGAGAGCATTGATTATAGCAACAGCACCTTCATCTTCCAAGTTGAGATAGCTCAGGTATACCTCAGTGAGATCTGCATACTTAGAAAGAGCTTTACTCAGAGCAACTCCAGCTTCCACACCAAACATGTTGTCCCGCAAGTCAAGCTTCTTTAAATGGGTAGAGGTCTCAAGTGCTTCTGATAATGCGATTCCCCCTTCTGAACCTATCCTAGTGGAGGAGCACCTAAAATCCTCTAACAGAGGAGACCGCTTGACAACCTCGGAGATTGCAAGTGCTCCTTCATCTCCTGTCATGTTATTGTGAAACTGAAGAACCCTAAGCTTCTCCGTAGAGGGAATTAATTCACAAACTGCACGTGCTGCTTCCTCGGATATACCATCATTCATTAAGTAGAGCTCCTCGAGGGAGCTCTGTGATTTGAGAAGTGCCCCAAAAGCCCTAACACCCTTCTCACCCAAGGCATTGTTTGAAAGGTTGAGAGACTTCAAAATGCTACCTTCCAGGGCTGCTGAGAATATATTCATAACATCAAGAGCTTCTGCCTCTGGTCTACCAGCAATAAAATCAGACAGGTCAACTTCCTTCAGCTGACCCTTGAGAGACACCAAAATGGGTTCAGCAACTTTAGCTGCTCCTAAACCAAAGCTTCTATTGCTAAAGCATATCTTAGTGTAAGAATTTCCAGGCTCTTTTAAAGGCCTTAGAATCTCCTCAGCCTCCTCTGCCTCAATAAAAGCACGTTGTCCTTTGGATATATCAAAAAAGGTTTCCCGAGGAGCAGCGACTTCTTCAGATGTCAATGTCGCTCTATCCCCATTCATACTGGGACCTCTCTTCAAAACTTCAAGCAAGAATTTACTGCATTCCCGGGCATAAAGCTGCACTGCAGAACTTCCATCACCATCAGGCTCCTTTTCATAGTGCTGGTCTGCAGTGGAGAAAGCCATATCCTCAATCTTTTTCGCATTCTCTTCAGCCTCTTCCTGGGTCAACACACCATATCTCTGGGTGAAGATGGATTTAGATGTGAGATTGTTCGTCATACGTTCCACTAGCATTTTTCGAGTGTTTTCACTTGGAGGCCACAGTTTAATCGAAAAAGGTCGGCGTTGTGAATTCAGCATTGCAGCATCCATCCCAACGAAACCTGCAGCTAACGACAGAATACATCAACAATCTCAATATTAAATAGGAAAGGAATCATATTACAAAGCAATAAACTACACGACCAAATTCAAACAAACACGTCCACGCTTTCATAAATTAAGGTCACATCATTTATAACTATGACATATTCAATAAATTCTAAAAGAAAACATAACAAATGATCCGAAATGTGCCAATAATCACGAGAATGTCAGCCCCTGCACTATTATATATCGCTAAACCCCCAATAACAAATACGAGCGGCGCATGAACATGATTCTAGCCTAGACCCACATATTAAAACATGGTAAACAGAATTACTCTCAACAACTCAAAAAAAAAAAAAAAAATCCCAAAACCAATATTCGAAACTATTAGAGTTTATTAATTTCTAGTAATATAACAAAAACAAATTGTGGTCTAAACAAAGCACTTGTAAACTCCATTTATTACTCCACTAATGGGATTTATGTCCTTTATACACGTTCCATCTATTTCCTTTCCAATTAAATCTCTCTAAGTGCATAAATACATTTCATTTAACATCACTACATTTTACAGCAACTAAAGATCTGCTATTTTGGTGAGAATTGAATACATGTGAAACTGTGCGTAACAAACAGAAATAACCAAAATCGCCACCAAAAAACATTTTTTTCAAATAAAAATGCCACAGATCTGAAGCGAAACGAAGCAAATGAAGAGTTAAAAATGGAGCAGATTCGATTACAAATGGTTAAAAAAAAAACCTAGAGAAATTAAAAATGAAAGAAAAGACAACGACGACGACTACAACACAAAACATACCTGGGTTTTTGTTGTCGGTTCGTGTCTGGGGAATCTGTTTGAAGGAAGATGTTAAAAGTTTTGTAGAGGGTGCGGTGAGAGAGGTTTATAATGTTGGAGAGAGTGTGGAGGGAAATGGAGAGTGAAGTTAATAGTGATGAGAGTGATAGGTTAGGTTTTCGAATTTACAGCCTTTTTTGGCTTTCAAAACACGCCAAATACCTTCTGTTTGGAAACGCTGTTATCGATGCTCTTCCTTGGCATAATCCCCGTTGCGTTTGCCATTTGGCGTGCGTGCGTTATACCGAATTAGACTGATCCGAACTAGCCTTCATGTGTTTACATCTAATTATTTGTTGATAAGTATGCTTTATTATAAAATTATTACACAACTAAATGGAATATATATACATATGTGTATGTATATATTTCCGGTGTTGAGAATCATTTAATCGCTCTTTGGCATCGGATTTGTATTGTATTCCTCGTGTATTTGAAATATGAATAAATACACTAGTACATTAGATGCAATTTTTTTATCTTCAAAACATAAATATTTATTAGTTTGTGAGGTATTGGAATAGAATTTTTTTTTTTTTTTCCAGTTGGTGTGTAATATTTAATTTTAAACATATGAACGTTAGTGATTGTAGATTTTCGATGAAGTTATGATTATATTTAAAAATATATAAATTATTTTTTTATTTCTTTAATCTTAACATGTGATTTAAAAATATAAATTAATATCTATATTATTTATAACTCAAATTATTGCATATTACTTTCTTATCCGTAATTGAGGTTTATGTATTTAGTAACATATTTGAGTGAGTTTTCTCACATTATTATGTGATAAATTTCTTTTGATATTAAGAAGTAGATTTTTTAAACAGTATATATAATATTTAATATCGTCACGTTTCGATAATTGGTGAAAAAAATATAATTATGTGACAGATATATATGGTAGCGCACTCTTATCTATGAAAGTGGATTATATCTTTTCTCATAAAAAACAATTAAGAATTTTAATGTTTTTAATAAAAAAGGTGGATTACATCTACCGAAATAATAATATAATGATAAGCAGCCGCACACCACGATAGACTTTAAAAGATCATTCCAAAATTCGGTCAGACAACCATTAATGGGGCAGTCTGTATTTAATTATATGTGGCAGTCCAATGGAAAAAGTAATTAATCCAAACCTCACCTTCATATGATATTACACTTTAATTGAAGTTAAAGAAATCTAAACACTAAGGCACACGAGTTAATGATTACCTTACAAGTTACAATTACAAAACTTCAAAGTGATTCTTAAGAAAGTTTGCATTACAGACGACGCGAATAATCTACAAAATGCACAAATGGAATAATCCTCGGCATAATTAACAAGATGGGCCTAAATTATCATTCGCTTCAAGTCAGGGATCAGGATCAGATTCAGAGTCATTTTTTAAACGTGGACCAACAAATTGGGTTGTTATTTTGCACAGATTTTATTGCTTTCTCATAAAATGGGCCACAGTCCCTCGCATAATTTCCATTTTCCAGCTATCATGTGTACAAAGCTGCATGGGTAAAGCGAAAAAGATGATAGAAAAAGACAGAGTTGAATAAAAGTGGCCTCTACGACACTTAGGTCAAGTCGACCATGTCAATATGGGCCATGGTTTGGTGTTTCATTTTAGATTTTTGTTATCCTATGAGCGGATTGATCCTCAATCATGTTAGATCGTCTTTTTCTTGTTTCTTTTTTTTTTTTTTTTTAAGAAAATATTGACTCAAAAATGTTTAATAGTAAATTTATAACTCATAAGTTACAAAGTAGATGATTAATGACCAATTTACAGGTTACTTTATGAAACAAATTTTTGTATCTAACATGACATGAATTTGTAGATCACAAGACCAATATTTTGACATAAACAATTGTAATAATATCTTCCTTTTTTTTTTTTTTTTGAGGCAATAATATCCTTCATTTTAAGGGAAAAAAAGGTTAGCAGAATTACACCCAAAAATGGTTACCGGTTGGTTTGTGTCGATATTGGCTATAACTAAACCAACTTCAAGTTGTAGGTAATTGACTGACTCATAATCCACACTGCACAAATTACACAATCAGAATCAAGAAAAACTGATATTTGATTTGATATGATTTTTCAGTTTTGATTTCAGCCCAAATAATATAATTTGGTAAATTTTCCTTTAAGTATAGTTTTTCATTCAAATAAATATAATACCATATATTATGAGTATAATTGGTTATCAATAGTAGCAAGTATTATCCATTTCTATTAAATAAGAAAATTATCCAAGATAAATAATTACACTAAAATTATAGATAAACCTAAATCAATTTTAAAAAGTTCAATGATTTAGATTGAATTATTTAGCTTAATAAAGTATAACCCATAAATTTGAATTACTCCTAAGAAAACCAATAAGTTCAGTTCGAAAAAAAAAAAAACCAGAGAGAACCAGTAAGTTTATTTGGTTCTAACAAAATAATATCCATCTCAACCCCCAATTACTTAGAAGATGAAAACACAACACACGATTATTTATGGGTCATTCGTTTGTAAAATACGAGTAACTATTATATAAACAAAATTTGTGACGTCAAGATTTATCTTTCTTCGTGTTTTCAGACTTGGACCATTGCAATTCAAGGAGTTATAAGCAATTGGATCAGAGAAAGTAACATTAGATTAGATAATCAGCAAAATCAAACAGCACATAACATGCCTTTGGAGTAAGTTTGTACATGGAGGCGGCTTGCTCACTCAAGTGTCCCTCTACTTCAGCAGAATTCGTGAGAATCATAATAAAACACGTCAGAGATCATTGTCTAAAGTTGGATAGGTGGAATCGTGAAGGATATGTAAGCATAATGGTTGCTTGATCAATTCGGACAAAGTAAACAAATTCATTGATAGACTACATACGAACAATATATAGAGCTCGGTTGGACGGGAAGTATTTAATTAGGTGACAAACATGATGATGTGTGATCTCTTTGTTTTCAAGAGTACATATGAAATAAATTAATAATCAGAATGGTTTTCAACAATTTCTGGCAAACTATAAAACACAGAATTATCTGAAATCACTGTAAGTACACAGTACAACAGCTGGAAAATAAAGAAAACACTCAGTAAAACAACCAAGTATCAGACCATAACAAATAGTCAAAGATAAACCACTAAAGCCACAAAGTCTTGTCTAAAGATCTTCTATGAACACAATCCAGGCAGCTGGACTGTGCTTTGCATTACCATCCAATTCAAATGTGCTTAAATATCATTCTTTCAAAAAAAAACAAAAAAATGTAAAAATGAATTGCTTGAATATCACACCTAGGTCATTCTTGATCCATCATATCATAGAGCTACACATGCTGACATGCATGGCCAAGCTCAAATTATCTCTTATGATCTACATTTCAACTAAGAAATCATTTCCTCTTTTCACTGACTAATTTTAAGACACAATGAATCAGAGATGAGTCATCACATCACAAGCCATCCCGTTCTCCCCCCCTACAACATGAACATTATGGCTCATTACAAAGAGTGGACACAGTAAATTGCAGCAATTTAGTGAATCGAGTTGATCATTTTACTGATAAAGAGACATGAGAAGATAATTTATCACTTTTACTAATTTTCTATATTTGTATGAAGCACTTACCATATAGGTGCTTGGACATTTACAATGGTAACTGCACAATAACTTGAGCAATTACAAGGAAGTAACTGTAAAAGCAATTATAGCCCCGTGCCACAAATACAAAAAATTAGTACAAGTGATAGACCACAAATACAAATACAAACAATTAGTATAAGTCATAAGTTATCTTATCTTTACAAGTGAAAGTGCCAACTATTATCGCCTCATGATGCAACAAATCAGAAAACGTGCTAGGACGTTTTGTGTTGCACGTGTCCATGAGAACAAACACATAGAGCAAACAGAACACACAAACATGTAGTGAACAATTCTTAGTTCTCAAACTTGAAACACATGACAATGTGAGTACGTATGTTGTAAATTGAAGGAGGAATTCTATGGCTACACCTGATTTTTTTTCCCCCCAAACCAATGAAACAGTTAAGTTCAATCAATCAATTCCGCAATACATTTCGGCATGTCTAAAATTATAGTAGAATAAAGTAACAAACAACATCGATTTAAACCAAAAAGCTAAAACCTAATACATTGCCAATTAACTCAAACAAACCAAATTTTAAGAAACAAATATGGTCCATGCACCAAATAAGGCTCAACTATCTTATAATTCAATTCAACATCAATGTTCCCACCACCAACAAAACAGAATGCATACTATCTAAAAGAAAGCATATGAGGATTCATCATCAACAAAACAAAATTGGAAAAAAAAAAAAACTCTACCAAACACATAAATTCAAACAACAATAAAATAAAAGTTACTCAATTCTTAAAAACCAAATATATAATCCATAACTAAAACAACCTCAAAAATAATAGTAATACGCAGTAAAAGAAAAACACTAAATAGTCTGAGACATTTCAAATTCCTTGAAATAAAACCAAAAAAGAACAACCAAAAAAAACACCTCTCGCCGGCTCTGTTGTCGGTGTTTCTTCAACGGTAAGACTTCTGGAATCTGGCTCTGGCTCCACGTCCTCCAAACTTCTTCGGCTCGCAGCGCCTGGGATCGGCGACGAGCAGAGTCCTATCGTAGCCGACCAAGATGTCCTTAATCTCCTTCTTCGTCTGCTCGTCAACGTACTTCTGGTAGTAGGCGACGAGGGCCTTGGCAATGCTCTGACGGATGGCGTAGATCTGCGACGTGTGTCCGCCGCCCTTGACTCGGATCCTCATGTCGACGCCGGCGAAACGGTGGCGGCCGAGCAAGAGAATTGGTTCGTAGGCTTTGAAGCGGAGTATCTCCGGCTCCACTAGCTCGATGGGACAGCCGTTGATCTTGATCAAACCGTGACCTTCCTTGCAGTGAGTGACGGCAACGGCCGTCTTCTTGCGGCCGAAGCACTGCACTGACTTGGCTGCTGGAGGCGCCAGTGTAGCTGCCATTGTTGAGGTCGTTGTGTGTGGTGCCGCTGGTTGGGGTTGGGTGGCTGTTCTAGGGTTTGCTCCCGAGTTTTGATGACTTTAAAACCTAGAAGAAGAAGAAGAGTAATGTGTGAGAGAGAAATATATAGTATTAGAAAGTAGGGTTTTTCGATGGACGGCTGTGATTTAAAAGTTTTCTATTATTATTACTGGGCTTTTAATATATTGGTCCATGTTTGTATGGACCCGATTAGACCCGAACTAGTGCATGTGTTAGGCCCTCCACTAGCATTCTTTAGAAGCCCCCTAACTTTTATCTATAAAACAATTTCAGAATTTATGTAATAAAAATAGTAGATTTGACCTATAAATATAGGCTAAGGGGTTGTTTATTATTTTATTTAAAGACTAAATAATTATTAAAACCTGAAATCTAAATGATATGTTTATTTTTTTTATTATTATAACTGGGTTTTATTATATTACTGGGCTTTTAATATGTCGGTCCATGTTTATATGGACCCGCATTAGACCAGTGTCGATTAGGCCTATTCATGGCCTTTTTATTTGGGCTAGACTGGGCCTGAAATGACTCACTGGTCAAGACTGACTGGTAAAATTAAAGTTTGACATACAAGATCAATTTTATTATTTGATTAAAATATAAAAACAAATGTACAACGTAGTAGTTAAACTTTTTTTTTTCAATTCTAAAAGCCAACACCAAATGAATGAAAAGTTTATGTAGATCCTGTCAAGATCTGCTTATTGTTGAGCACTTTGAAAATATATTCCCGAAACAAGAAATAATTACTCTTACAAGTAAGGGATGGAGACAACTTTTCACACAAATATTGTAAAATGCACTAAATGGGACTTTAAATCCCATCATTAAAACTGACAGGGAGATACACAACTGGAAATACTAAGAATAGATGTAACTAGTTAACATATACTGAAATTCATTTCATTGTTATTATTTTAAAATACGTGGAATACATATTTAAAAACTTGAATGAAAATTAGGACAAACCTCTTCAGTAAGACAGTAACAATACCAATTAATTGGACCAATATAGGTACATGTTTAAATAACAATGTCAGCCAAAACCTGTAAACCTCATTATAGTTTTTTATTTTTAGGGGCTGACACAGAATTTGAATTCTCACCGAACTTGTCTAGATTAACCACAAACATTTGAAAAATGATTCACCTTTATATATCATGAATTATATAAATATATATATCTTCAATACTTCGTATACTTGGCAATTTGTGAGTTTACAGTTTTGAAACTGTAAGAACATAAATCAGCTACTCAACAACTGTCCAACATCAATTTGTCAAACTCACTCATTCATTTCTCTTAAATAAGAACTACCAATCAAATGCCCGATATGTCGGAGCTTGCCATAATTATTTTTCAGTTTTTCATGACTACCACAGTTCGTTAAAATTGACCACAATATCCCAAAATCTAATATTATCAGCGGAGTTGTGTCATTTAAGCTTGAAACTTATTCTAGACATTTATTTTGATGCAAGATTTTAGCACTCGAAATTTAGCTATCAAAGCAACAAAGAGGGTTGGTTAAAAGTACTGGACTTCAACTTGCACGTGATCAACTGCATGTAATGCAAGTTCATCTTCTTTTATATATACAAATGTTTTTTGTTTCTTTAACAAAAGAGGTATACTAATAATTGTATGCTTAGTTGTTCGAAGAGCTTTGGGGCTCGTTTATAGATCATGCGCAGACTGTAGGATCAGTATCTCATTATATCCAAAAGTACACAAACAAACCAAGCAAATTTAATATGAAAGAGAGAGTTAAAAAAAATTAATATGTAAATAAAAAGCATAATCTCCATCATGACCTGCTATGCTTATACAATTTATTGGTCCATTCTGGCTTTTAGGTTTGGGAGAGCTTTTGGAAAGTTTTCTTATGAAAAATGGCTTCTAAACATTAATTTGTTTCATAAGATACTCTCCACTACTTTTTATTTCCTTTTTACTCAAAAGCCCATTTTTCTTTACTTTCAACTAAATGCATGTAAAAAAGAATTCAATGAAAAATACTTCTTATGAAAACATTTAGCAATATCCCATATATATATATATATTTCAGGATCTGTAACTATAAGTTTTCCACAGTACAGTCACCTTTCTCAATGCCTCGAAGAGTTTTCTGTTTCTCGATCACAAGGTTTCATGGCTAATTGACTTTGACGAAATTAAGGTAACAAAACACTTGTATCAAACGCCAATTTTCTTGCCTTACAGTGCTGGCACCTGTAAATTTAATACGATTATACCGAGAGTCGATGCATATACTTATATACCGATGCAGGGCTTATAAGCTTTATATTGCTTTCAGAGCTTCGGACTCTAAGATCTCGCTCGTAAATCGATCATTGCCGTGCACTATATATTTTACGAATATAATCAAACTGTTAATGTTAATTCACGTTAAATTATATTGTGTTTTGGGAAATGAAATGAAATTATCCTGCCATCATCGATGCTCCTCTCTCATATGATTTCCTCTTCGTTAATCGAGACTGACATCCACAGATCGTTTTGATCAATCATATTGAATTTAAAAGCTTGATTTACAGATCAAATATTTTATTAACATAGTGCAAGCTAATAAGAATATTGTATTGAAAATATATGAATGTTAGTTGTTAATTCTTTCTTGCATGTAACATATCTTAATTAATGAAATGGACACATTTTCGGAGATACATGTTAATTGGTAATCAAAGCAGTTGCTATTCAATTAGTTTAATCTAGCTCAGGTTTCCGTTAGAGGTTGCTAAGATGAAATGAATAACTGATCAGTATTTGCTAAACGAACATGCATATGAAAGGTGGTCTGCCAACAAAAAAAAAGTCAGTTGGTCAGAATGATTTGATCTTATATATATAAATATTTAAATATAATTAAAGAATCTTTTTGTAACACCCTTCAATAAACTCCTATTAAAATGAAATCGAATCGAAGATGCTACATTACTCCTTTATTCTTTTCAAACGAATATTTTTATTGTTGATTTATTATTATTATTATTATTATTAGTTATATATATTTTTTATAAAATTCAACAGAATTCCATTTGTTTTTCTGAAAACTCAATAATTTAAAAACCTGCAAATATAAAGAAAACACTTATAAATAATTCATTTTCTCAACTACCATTTCGGACCTCCCGTTCGACTCAAAATCAACTCCACCACTCAAACATTTACAAATATCATACATTGATGAAAATCATATCCATGAAAAATTAATACAAATTAAAAATATAAGTAGCAATTATTTTACGAATCTACTTTTTAATACAACACCTTTTCAAAATTGATATAACTATCCTTTACAAAAACTTATATATATATATATACATACTTTCATGTACATGCACTTTAATATATATAGATTGTTGACGTCCGGAAACGGTCAACCAGAGATTCTGGAGTCCAGACGGCGAACTTGGTAATTAATGATTTATTAATGAAGTTCTAGGTTGGTGGTAATAAGTTCGAATAAAGGAATGTCGGGTTTTGGTAGTTGATCAGATTTAATGAGAAAATAAGAGAAAGAGCAAGTGAAAGAAAGAAGGAACACCAGGATTTTTACGTGGTTCGGTGACTGCACCTACATCCACGGCCACTCTGAAATAATTCCGGCAGAGTGACAGTTCTTTAGTTTGTTCAACTTGTTTGTACAGTAAAAATGTCTCCCTTCTTTATAGAGGAAGGGAGCTCACAATAAAAATACAAAAGAATGTTATACAAGCAACTAGCAACGGCTAGTTTCAACTGCTTCTGACATTGCCATGCTGCATTAATTATACCTGCAGATGTCCTTACTTCATTTAATGTTTCTGGGTAATTGTGTAAACAGTTTCCGGCGGGAAATCATGGGAGTTGGTAATTCTGACAGCTTGCTGCACACGGTTTCTCATGAGTAGACTTTCTAGTCAGCCAGGTGTATACTGGAAAGGAGGTGAGGCGATCTGGAGGTCAACGCGACCTCGCGAGCTCCTCGGGTTGAAAGCATTGGCAGGTGACATGTTGAAGAACTGTTGCTGGCTCGCGACCTGGGCGGCCTCATGGTCTGGGCTTGCAGCTGCTGGTTCCAACCTTGGGCCTCCTGGGCCCTTGTTCCTGTTCAAATTAAATAGACATATACTGGCCCAACTGGGCTGGTCCAGAAAATGGGCATAACATAGATAATACCAAACAAGATAACTATCCAAAATATAGATGATGTGACTCACTGGAAGTGCAGCAAATATCTCCCCTTCCATCTTTATCTACAGTGCTCAATCAATAACCTGCGCGTGGTAAATACAACGCGTTAAGTATTTTTACTTAGTGAATGTATATAAAATTTAAATTCACTATTTTCCAAAAATATCATATTGTAAAACCGAAATTTTACATTTATCAAAATTTTCATAATATCACAAAGAAATCAATTTACAAATAATCACACACATAAAATTCTTAAAGGTCATTTTTCAAATATAACTACACATTTGCATCTAATATTTTTCAGTGTCATTTGTAAACATTGACATGATATCATGAACTAGAAAAAAAAAAAAACAAGTGGGCTTTCCTGGCATCAGACACTCAATACCTACCCGTCGGAATCACATTTCACATATACAAGCAATTCTGAAACCAAACATTCGGTGCCTCTCAAGGTCTATAAATTTAGTATCAATATATAAGCAAATCAGTGCAGTACTGCTATCATTACCCTATTGACATACCAATTATCAATCCCCACCTACCGATGTCCAGGTTTACTAGGGCTCTTATAAATTTTAT
Source organism: Litchi chinensis (assembly GCA_019925255.1). Classification (NCBI taxonomy): domain Eukaryota; kingdom Viridiplantae; phylum Streptophyta; class Magnoliopsida; order Sapindales; family Sapindaceae; genus Litchi; species Litchi chinensis. The sequence continues at coordinate 4,873,375 of CM034461.1, forward strand.
TTATTATCAACATTTTCACATATCAACAATTTCCGTTTCTAAATTACAGTTTTGTTAGGTGTGCCACCAATTACATTTTAGTTCATACTTTTTCCATTTAATCGAAGCATCATACTTAGGTATTACAAAGTACCATTTTGCACTCAATTATCTCATCAATATTTATCAAAAACATCATGCCCTTCACCTCACATGTGTTCGGTTAAGGCATTGAATTTTCCAAATTTTTTAGAATTTATCTTTCAACTTATAATTCATTAAAATTCCATTCAAATAACATTTAAAATAACCTAAATTATCAAAAGAATCCTCATTTACCCAATTACCTAGTTTTAGTCAACCCCTAACTTTTCACCATTCATCACATTTTCATTATTCCACACATCACAACAACTCACCAACATCATTCAAGCATCAATATCAAACCAATTAAACCAATACCTAGGATATTAATAATTCAAGCAAACTAAAACCCTACTAGAAAGATTAAAATTTTTAAACCATGTATACACCAACCTTTTGGACAAGATTTATGGCTTTTCCACATCTTCACTTTGAGCTTACAACTTCTCTTGATCCTTCTCTTGGTTTCCTTTAGCTAATTCCACACCTAGGGTTTTCAAGAATGCATGCATCGTCATTAAAAATCAAATCTACTAACTTAAATGCAAAAACAGTTAGATCTACATGTCTATGAATGCATCTACATCTTTTCTAACCTCAATCCATCACTAAATCAAAAACCCACATAATCTTACCTTGATTTGGCACACTTTTAGTGAAAACCGTCTTTGAATCTTGATGGAATTTGATGACTTTAATGACTTGAATACTTAGATGGTGGAAGAAACTAGGTTTATTGGTGATTTGGAGGCTTAAATTGAAAGAAAAAATGGAGATAAATTGAAGAAGAGGTGGACGGCCAAGATAGAAATAAAATGGGTTTCATGAATTTTTCACTTTTCAACTTTATATATATTTGTCCTTAATAGCCCATTTCACCCTTCAACTAAATCACTAATTTCCATCATGTCATTAGTTACAATTGCTAGCATATGATTGGCTTAAATTCCAACTCATCATTCCACTAGCTAATTTGACATCACTTTAGTCCAAAAATTCAACTAAATTGCATCACTTTTTACTTTTAGGTTGGCAAATTTCTATTGGTCCAAAAACAAATCTCATATAATTCATTCTACTTGTACTCTTTTCTTGTCCAATTGTATTTTTCCATCATTCAAATTCCCTCACCTAGTTTCTAATTTAATTCCTACTTATAGAATACCTCCAAAATATTAAATTCCTTAAATTAAAGAAAAACATCTCATAATATATGAATAAAATTCCAATTTAATCTTTTTTTTTTTTTTTTTTGCATACTAATTTTTAATTTAAGAACACGAATCATATTGAAGTAAAATTTGGAGCGTTACATTGTGTGTGATCATTAAAAATGATATTGAGATTGCAGCTATTCTTTGATGTTTAAAACCTAGGTCCTAAGATACATACATACATACATATATATATATATGAGTTTGTTTTATAAAACTTGGCACATTAGCATATAATTCCACAAACTTAGCATTCAATCTCATGAAATCAATGTGGTAAATATAGAAGTCATGAATAGGTAATATAACTTGTATAAAAGTTGATGATTGAGTTATAATTTAAGAAAATAAATAAAAATTTGATGATTACGGTAATTAAAAGAAAGTTGAGAGGATGAAGGAAAGAGTGAGAATTGATGCAGGCAGAGGGCACACGACCAAAGGCAGCACGAGCAAGTCGTAGAGCACTCTGGAACGTTGTTGCTAACAACAGTCGCAACCTGAGGTCACGGTAGTAAGGCACGAGCAATTCTAAAAAACGATTGCTGATGACGGGCACAAGTTGGGGTCGCGCAATTGAGGAGGCACATTGGTTGCGGGATCTACGATATTTTCTTTTAAGATTTGATGATATTATTTTCTTTTAGGATTTAATATTATTTTTAGTTTGTCTCAACTTTTCTATATATTATTGCTTTGAATTGTTTAGGTTAGACTTAGGTCAATTATGTGATCTAATTTTAAATAATTAATCTATTCAATTTTGTGAATTATATGATTGGTTCTGTCTTTGACCTAACTTGGCCTGTAACGTAGGGTTATTAGGGTTTGTTGTGGGATTTCTAACAAGGTTCTCAACAAAATTGGATCAAAATTTCCTACTAAAACATCCTCAATACCTTTGAGCAAGTAATTCCCAAATCTGTAGCCCAAAATATTTTAATTTATGTGATGATGATGTAGAAGATTTGGAGAAACGAAGTAGATTCTAGAGTGCATGCAGTACAAAACTGAGCTAACTAGTCACATCATTACATGCTTAACTGTAGATATCCTTTGGGCTCACGCATTTTCATGCATGCTTGATCTCTACCTAGATCACATAAGACCTAAACCAGAGCTTTAATTTGTGGTCCTTCCTTGAAACTAAAATAAATCCAACTTCGATAATCCCAACTAAAATCCACAGCTTCGAGGGACCAAACAGCTGTATAACAGGTCAAAAACCCCATTTAAAACTTGGTAAAAAAATAAATAAAGCATTGGACGTTACAACTGTAATTACACTGTCTCTCCTGCCTTTTTCTGCATGCCAGTGGCTAACCCAACGTAATTTATATTATTTTAAAAAATAATTTATTAAATAAAGATATCTCTTTTAATACTACATTACATAAATTTATCCAAATAATATAATAAATTTATATATAATTATTATATCATCGACATATTATTTTAAAATTAATATATTAATTACAAATCAACTTATTATATCATTTGAATAAAATTTCTATTATATTATTAATATTACATTTATAATATCAATAAATTAACACAAATCTATAGTATCATTGGTGTCAACACCACAGCTCTATATCCTAAAAGATATAGTTCTACATCTGATGATGACTCTTCATCTCACCAATTTGTGTGAATAATCTCTCATCTTATGTAGATTGATCTCTCTCTTATAAGAGATTGCGCCATCAATATTTTATTTCGATAAATTTTGATTGTATCATCGATCAACCCTAGTAATTAAAAAAATAATAATAACAATAACACTAACCTTTCAAACCCATGATCCAAGCCCACCTTTCACGTTTAATGCACGTGACACCTAATAACACGTAATTAATCACAAACACGTCTCTTTTATCTTATATATGTCTACATATATATTTATGCTACCACCAGAGAGAGACAGAGACATTTCAAAAACCCATGTGATTTCTAGCTACAAATAACGTACGTCGTACTACAACAAAACATGGCATGTGATCTCCACGCTCCAGCACCAGCGCGTTAAAGTCAACCGAAACCTGCCATTTTCATGCCTCAAACTCTCACCAAACCCTTATAAGAAGAACCCACCACCCCTCCAATTATTCTCTCTCAAATTTTATTTTTTCTTGAAAACAAAAAAAGTAAAAAAAAAAAAATAGTGGATTTTCCCGATGATAATGTAGCGGCGGCGATGGGAAGGAGAACAGAGAAGGATTCGACAAGATCTCAGACTCTACCGCCATCGCCGTCGCACTCGTTCTCGTCGTCCTCGTCGTCCGATTTCGAGTTCACAATCTCTATCTCTCCACGTAAGGCGTCGTCGGCTCTGTGCCCGGCCGACGAGCTTTTCTACAAAGGGCAGCTGCTGCCTCTCCATCTCTCTCCACGAATCTCCATGGTCCGTACGCTTCTTCTTGCGTCGTCATCCACGTCATCGTCATCGGACACCACCACCACCGCGTCACGTGACTCCACGGGAAGCTCATCAAACGAATCCAACTCTTCTTTTACTAGTGACCTCGTGTTGCTCGCCGAGTGTGACTCGTCCAGGCCCAGTTCGGTGACCGAGGACGACGAGTTTAGGAGACTTAATGGGCATTTCGGAAACCAGATCAAGAAGAGCAAGTACTTTTCGTTGTCGAGATTCTCTTCTGTGTTTAAAAAGGAGTCCAAGAACAACAACAACGATAATGTTAACATGTCTGGTAATTCTTCTGTGAAGAGAATGAGCTCGACAGCTAAAGAGGTTATAAGAAAGTACTTGAAGAAAGTGAAGCCACTCTACGAGAAACTATCTCAAAAGCAACAGCCAAAAATGGGAGGTGTAACAACAGCAGCGACGACAACAACATCAGCAGCAGCAGCAGCAGCAATTAGAAATTGTGTTTCTTTGTCCATGAAAGGTGACAGATCCGTGAGAGACGTCATGGAGGTTTCATCATCTGGTAAGAGTGGTTCAAGAAAAGATCACAACGGTGGTGCATTTTCTCACTCTTTCTCCGGAAATTTGAGGTACCCAAGAAGGAAAAGGTGTGTCTCCAGCTGCCCCTCATCGATGCGGTCCTCGCCGAGTCACTCAGGTATATTATCACGAAGCGGCGGGTTCTCCGGCGTGAGTCACGGCAGATCAGCTGGGGGCATGTACTACGTGGACACCTCGTCAATGGAGGAATTGCAAAGCGCGATTCAAGGTGCAATTGCCCACTGCAAGAACTCCATGAACAAGAGTTTGGTCAGTAACGAGATTTGAGATTGAAATTAGTAATAATATTAACTCACTGTTCCATTGTATGATCTAATTCCAAAAAAATAAAAAAATCAAGACAAAAAACTTTCATGCCATGTGTGTTTTTTTATCTGTATCTGTTTAGAAGTTGTGGGCCGCGGATCGTTTTATTATTGACTGCTGATAGGTTAAAAAACGAAGCAAAAGTAGTGAAGTGTTAAATGTACGTGTACGTGACGTGAGGTGGTAAAGACAACGTCTAGATCAATGACCATGTGAAGTTATTTTGTAACACTCCATAATATTTTGGGTTGTCTCTTAGCGTAATTTGCCTTGAAATATATTGAAGTACTATGTTAGTCTTGGAATTTGTAACTTATTTTTAGGGTTTCGTTTTGTTTCATTACAGCTTTGTAATATTTCTTTAGATTTACGTTCCAGTACTTCTGTCCATTTCTGTTTGTATACTTTTGTGTTCAAAGACACCAAACAAAAGTGAAAAGCCTGTTGGCTTTTCTGCCTCATAATTTAGCTGCTGCCATTGCCTTTAAAGTGTATATATGCAGAAAAGTGTACATTTTTTTTCTTTTGGGTTTTTTTTTTTTTTTTTTTTTAATGTGAGGGTTATGATTTGGTGATTTGAAATTCATTAGAACAAATTATAATTTAACTATCCAGTTGGAACTATAATTCAAATGGAGTAATTGTTTCGGTTTTATTACAATTGACATCCCCACCGTTAGTGGATCTCTGTTAAAGTTAACTTATTGAAGGGTAGAATTATCTTTTGACTTTTTTTTTTTACTTTTTTTTAAAATACATTTTAAAAAATTAAAATAAATTAAATAAAAAAATTTAGAGATTAATTTAAAAAATTAATTTTTTTTTTAAAAATCAATCAAATCTCCTAGAGAATAATTTGAAAAAATAAAAAATTAAATAAAATTTTAAAAATTGAATAATATTTTTTGTTCAAAAAAATCTCCATAATCCAAAAAAAATTGAAAATATAATCTTCAATCGGAACAAATTGAAAACATGGAGAATTCAAAAAACAAAAAAAAAACAAAAACAAAAAAAAAAAGTCATTCGAGAATCAAGTTTAGGCAAAAAACAATCGTCAATCTAAATTATCAATTATCCCAGGATCACAATCATCATCCCACAATCAATAATTTGAAAAAAAAAAAAAATCTTCAATCATCAAACTCAAAAATCAAAATCATCAACCATCTTCAATCATCAACCCTAGACTCAAAATCATCAACCATCTTCAATCATATCAAAATCATAAATAATTCGAGAATCAAAATCATCCCAGAATCAAAATCATCAATCAAAAAAATGGAAAAAATAATCATCGCAAAATCAACAATCCATCAATCATCTCCATCTGCTAAAAAATTAAAAACAAAAAAAAAAATTGAAACTCAGATGAACCCTGAATCCATCAATCATCCGAAACTCAGATGAACACAAAATCCATCAATCATCCGAAACCCAGATGAACCCTAACTCTATCAACCATCTAAAACCCAGATGAAGGTTCATCCATCAACTGGGCCAAAAGATTGTTTTGCCCTTGAATCCCGCCTTCACGTCCACCTCTTTAATTGGCCATGCATCCACAACATCGCCCACATCGCTAGAGACGAAATCAACTCCAAATTCTTAAACCTATTAGCAGACGAGGAAGATTTAACATTTGTGGGTTTGTGAAGTTCAGGAACTTGACAACGATTTCGCGGCCAAAAAGGAGAAGAAGGAGGAAGGAGGAGAAGGAGAAAGGATACGGAGGGATGGAGGAGATTTACGCAAGAGAGGAGATGAGAGGACAGTTGGGGGAGGAAGAAGAAGAAGAACAAGAAGAGGTGGACTGGTAGGGAAGAAGAAGAAAATGAGTAAAAAAATAAAGTTATTTTATTTTATTTATTGTTTTTTTCTTAAACTTTTCAAGTTGTTTATGATAAAAAAAAATCAATTTAATTTTTATTTTTATTTTTATGTTTTTCAAATTATGTCTACCGCCCATCTTAATTTTTATTTAGTTAATTTTATTTTTATTTAATTATGTTTAAATTTTATTTTGAAAAATAATTAAAAGATGAGGGTATTTAAATCTTTTAATCATATTTACACTGCATACTGTCAATTTTAATGGAGTTACACTACCGGTAGGGTGATAAATTGCAATAAAATGAAAATAGTTACTTTGCTTGAATTTCAATTTTAATTAGATAGTTAAATTATAATTTATTCAATTAATTATGCTTATTATTTTTGAAAATAAAAGAATATGAATATGGTTCGTGGAATCATCCATGTGCGAAAGAGTTAATGAAGCTTCAAAACGCTTTGTGAATATTTTGATTGGATAAGACGGTGGTATTTATTACTCGTTTTAGAAGTAGCTATGAAGTTTCTCGATCGGGTATTTCAAGTTTAAACTGAAACGCTCTCTATTCAATGAAAGTAGGGTCTATATATTTAATATCCAAGTTGCGATCTGCATTTATGATTCTAATAATGCAATAAGTACTTTGAAGCAAAACAACTCCTGGAATCTTCAACGGACCATATGATTGGGTCTTTTGTATAAAATTTTGAAGTCCAAACAATTTGTGAAGAACGAATTAGCAAAATAATGTTTAACATTAAATTCGTACAAATCTAAATTAAATAAACTTAAATTTTAATGAATTCTATATAAATTTAAATTGAATATACCTAAATTTCAATAAAATCCGTTCAAATTAGATTTGATACACTCAATGGATTATATACTAATTTGGATTGAATACTCATGAGAACCTAAGGAGAATCCGTCAACCACAACTTACGTTTTTGGATTTCATATTACTATTTAGAAGATCATTTATTTATTTTAGACTTTAATGTTATATCCTTTTATTAGTTTGATTTATTTCCTTTTAAAAATAAATATTATTATTATTATTATTTTAAGATTTGATATCATTTCTTTTAGGAATTAATATTATTTCGTTAATTGATAGCTACTATTTCTTTTTTAGTTATTTTTTACTTTTTAGAAAATCTTGTTGATCAAGAAATTGTAAGACTATAAATAGTCGTAAGACTTTAGAGTTTATGTTATGTTATTGACTTGGAGAATCAATAAAACCCTATAGATTTGTTAGACAATTTATCTTTGTTTTTCGACTTTTCTTTGTAGGGATACTAGGACTGCTTAGACTATATTTAAGTTATTTTAGTAATTTTGAGTTTAGATATTTCAGGTTGTTCGAGCATTCTTACTTGGACTAGGGTTGAGTCAATTCATTGGCTTGATTTTAGATGATCAATTTGCTCATCTGGTGAGACAGTTGATTCAAAATCTATCTTATTTGTGGCATGTTGTTAGGCAGAAATAGACTTGTTGTTGGATATAGGATTAGGTCCTCAATAATTTGATATCTTCATTGAGAGAAATTCGGCGTTAATGAGATTCCCTAATAAAAGAATTCAAAACAATATAAAATTCGATATAAAACAGTAAAACGGAACTGAAAGCGTACCAATTTTCGCGCAGTGAAAATTTTTCTGGATTTTTTATATTGTTCAACTGGTCGGAGTTCAGTCACCAATTATGGGATCAAACCCTCAAATCACGATATAAAAACTTTGTCATATATTCTCTCTGTTTTTGCTCTTTTCTCTGTGTTTGCATATATGTTGTAAAAACAATTTCTCATCATCCTTTACAAAATGAAATACATCAAATATTTATAGGGCTGGCGGTTATTTTCTAATGACTGTCAGTGGTTACTAGATCCAATTCAATTCAAATGGATTTGAATCGATTCATGCATTTGGGTCATCTTGGGTGGATCCGACCCAACATCCAATAACCAACATCTCTCACTCACACAAGATGAGCCAAATAGTATTTACAGAGAAAACACTAATGACCCCTTTTATGATAAGGAGTATAGGCATTCATACAGACAAATACATTGTGTGACCTATGAACAATAATATATACAATGTGGCTTTTCTTTTAAAACTTAATTGTACTACTATATAAGAGATTATAAATTTGTTCATTATTATGTCCTAGATTTAATAAAATTTTATTTGTTCGAGCATATTTAATCCCTTAACATAATATGTTCGATCATTCAATATTCCATATAATCACAATTACAATTTCAAATTGTAATTAGTCACGACTCGTAACTATAGGAACAAAATCAAATTCATTAAATTTTTCTATCTCACTTTTGTCCCTCGGTCAACAAAAATGATTGACATCATAGTAATGTGCTACAGGCAACATTATCATAGCCATAAAAGGCACAATAATGATATAAACATCACTTCGTTATTTTAAGACAAAGTAAACAGTCACTAAGGACATAGGTAGAAGTTTTTACAAACTTTAATAGAACGTACAAAGTTCACTAAATTTTTCATTTTTCATATTGGTCACAATAAGCACACGTGATATGAAATGCATGTTACAATGAATCTTGTCCTTCAATCGGGATACTTATATCTTTTATAATGAGATTATTTACTATACAGATCTTAGTTCAGATGCTCTCCTAGCATCTAACCTGAGTTTCTAAAAGCTCGCTCTTCAAATGTTTTTATCAAGAAACTCACATCTGGCTTAATCAGGTTCTCATGATGGTAGGGATACATCATGAGCGGTTCAATAATTGATTTAAGTAGAACTTCATCTTGATTACAATCAGGACGACATTTCATATATTTCAAGCACTTAAGAGAATAACATCATTTTTATCCTTTAAAAAATATGTGTCTCATCTTAGTTTGCTCTCATAACAACCAAGACGACTGTACATGTAAGAATACCAATCTCAAAACCCGACGACATACTTTTATATATAATCTATATGAAATGAATATGTGCTAGTTTTATATAACCATAATAATGTATCTAATCATAAAGCAGATATAGTTTAATGTAACAATTATAACATTACAATCTACGCAAACCCAAAGATTTAGCATATAATATGGATACATTTCTTGTCACAACTTTTGTGAGTGGATCCACAACTATCTCACACTTAGATACACACATTAATTGTTACATTATTTTTTATCACTATATCCCTGACAAAATTCTACTTAGTCTCTATATGCTTCAATTTATTATGATATTTCTTATCTTTAATATAGGCAATTGCTGTCTGACTATCACAATATACAATAATGGACTTTCTACACATTAGTTCCGAATTTAGATTCTCCAAGAATCTTTTGAATCAGATTGCTTCCTAGGCTGTAGTCAAACATGCTATAAATACAACTTCCATGGTGGACAGCGTAATGCATGACAACTATTTGTTACTCTAAGAGATAGCATATTAGTTGAGCAAAAATGCATAACCAGATACAGATTTTGATCATCCAAATTACCTCCCTTATTAATGTCTATATACCCAACAAGACGTATATTGCTAGATATAAGAAGTGCTCAGCAATCCCTTTAAGATATATCAATATATTTTTTATATCAATCCAATATTTTTGTCTAGGATTGATATCTATTAATTAATCCAACTACATAACAGATATCAGATCTCATGCACATCATAGTGTACATGAGACTTCTGATAGAACTAGAGTAAGAAACTCTTTGCATTCTTTCATACTCTTGTAGAGTTTTAGGGCATAGTTTGAGATTAAAAGTTTGTTCCTTTGAGATGAGAATATCTATAGGTTTACAATCAGCCATATGGAATCGTTCGAGAATCTTTTTAATGTAAGACTCATGTGATAAAACCCTAATTCTTCTTAAACGATCCCTGTTAATTTTAACTCCTAAATATAAGCAGCTTCTCCCATATTTTTTTATCTCAAAGGTTGATGATAATCATCCATTTATGATTATCATAAACTCCTTATCATTTTCAGCTAATAAAATATCGTCCACATATAAAGATAGTACTATGAACTTATCTTTTATTCGCTTAACATATACATAATGGTCTTCTTTTGTCGACTTAAATCTATAGAACATGATAGCCTCATGGAAACAAAGGTACCATTGTTTGGAGGATTGTTTCAAGTCATGATCGATTTCGTGAGCTTACATACTTTCAACTCTTGGCCTTTTGAAACAAAATTCACTATTTTCTTCATGTAAATTTCTTCCTCCAGTTCTTCGTTGAGAAATGCTGTCTTTACATCAATTTGATGTAATTTCAGGTCCATGTGTGTGAAGATAGCTAATACAATACAAATGGAAGCAAACCTTTACCATAGCGAAGAAGGTTTCTTCACAATCTATATCCTCATGTTGAGTATATTCTTTTGCTACTAATCTCACCTTATATCTCTCTATTAAGTTGTCTGTCTTACACTTAATACGAAGAACTCATTTATTTCTAATGATTTTTCTACCAAGCGATAAGTTAACCAAATCTTAGACATGGTTACTCTTCATTGACTCCTTCTCTTCTTACATAACTTTAATCCAAACTATCTCTAGCAGGTGAGTTGAGAGTCTTATTCACATTTTTTAGCTCATCAGTATCATCCGAAACAAGTATAAAAACTTTCCCTCAACTTAAATCAATGATGAGGAATAACCTTATAGTTGTTTCTATGAGTTGATAATTTTGAGGGCACTAACTCTTTAGTCTCTTTACTCCCATTAGGAATAAATGTACGAGCTATTCCAATAGCTTTGTCACTTTCACTAGGGATAGAGTGTTCAAAAAACTCTCTATCTTCCTCTAGTTGAGTGTTTGGACATGGAATAACATTCAAATCGTTCAACTCGTAAAATTTAAATTTCTTTCCAACCTCACCTCTACTAGAAAATTCATTCTCTGAGAAATTCACATCTTGTGACTCCAATTCAGTAATGCTCTCATCTCAGTTTTCTCCTATGAGTACATATCTTTTTAAGTGCTCAGAGTATCTAATAAAGATACATTACTTTCATCTAGCACTTACCTCTCCATATTTTACTAGAAAGGTCATGTACATATCCTGCACATTCCAAGGTGGCATATAAGTAAGGTCAAGTTTCCTACCTATCCATAATTCATAAGATATGGAAGATACTAATTTTGTAGGGACCATATTCAGAATATAAGCAGTTGTTAAGAACGCATCTCTCTAGTAAGATACTGGGAGGTTCGCTTTGTGTCATTATAGATTTTACTATCTTCAATTAATATTCTATTCCTCCTTTCCGCTACACTATTTTATTGTAGAGTCCTAAGAATGATCAACTATCTACCAATATCTTTCTCATGATATAATGTCTCGTATTAGTCAAAAAGGTATTCTCATCTTTGGTCAGTTCGTAAAACTTGGACAGTTTATCTAACTGATTTTTCACTAAATTTAAATATAATCTAAAGCAATCTTATGTCTTAGATTTATAGGAGATCAAATAGACATAACTAAAACGAGTGTAATAATCTATGAATGTTTGACTTTTCAACTTGCCACAGTTGAAACTTTTCAACTAAAGCAATGGCGAGCTTTTCAACTTATGTCTTAGATTTCATCAAATAAGGATTTCATCCCTATTTGATTTATGCGACAGTTGAAACTTAGTAAAACTTCACATTTCTAACTAAAACGAGTGTAATAATCTACCCATCTTGCCACAGTTGAAACTTTTCAACTTATTCTTATCATTCCTTATGCCACCATGTTTACTCCTCTTGGGCTCTTCAATCTCATCCTTGTTAGATTTGGGATACATTTTCCCTTCCTTCCAACTCTTATTATTTTCTCTTATCTTGTGTTTAGAACTTAAACTCTTACGCATGCTGGACTCAATCAAATAAAGCTGATTCGAAGTATTGGTTGCCTCTAGGTATATATTTTCAAGTTCAACATGACGCAAGATATCATCTGTTATGCTCGTTTTCACAACATAGGCAAATGGGCTGCTGAAAGCCCAAAGAATGAGTGTAGTAACAAATGACCTAAAGAGCCCAGTCTCTTAGCTTGCAATGGCGAGCTCGTTGGGTCCTCCAGCTCGCGACTATGTTAAGTCTACCTTAGTACACTCTCAGCTCGCCCCCATGACAGATCTACTTTAATGCACTCTCAACTCGCGTCCATGTCAAAGTCTATATCAGCATATCTTCAGCTTACAGAGATGAACGGATCAGATCACCGAGCTCGCCCTAGGTAACTCCTCAGGAAGCAGACGCCAAATTATCCTGATTTCCTGATTTCACGCCAGCACAATCTATACAGTTCTTGAGAGACATTTAATACGATGGCGGCTGTACATTTAATGCAATGAAGACTTTACACAAAACATTTAATGCAAGATGAGCATATAAGAAATATCAATGTGGTAGCAATAAATACAATATGGTCAAAGTTAGATTAGTTGAAAACAATGATAATTTTTAACGTGTAAAAACACTAAATTATAACTCTCATTCTCTATAAATAAGGGGAGAATTCATTGTAAAAAAGGGAGTTAACACTAGTATTACTATCATTCTACTAAAATCCATTCTAAGTGATCCATGGATATATGTACACTTGCTGAACCCCATAAAAATATTTGTTTCTGCTTTGTTCCCTTTCTCTCTTCTCCGTTTATTATTGTCTCTTTATTATCACCTATCTACCTTAACTAACATTTAATCTTCTTTACTGTTTACCAATCTTAAACAACATTAATTCTCATTTATTATTAGAATCGTAGTCTTAGCCCCTAAATCTCTTGGTCGATCAATTCCAAATGTCAACATCATCAAACGTTTTGATGTTATCATTGTAGGTCATGTTGATTTTCATATTTTACCAGCTATTTGGGAGGGACCAGATCATTGCTTGTATTTACTACTCATCAATTAAGGTCTGACCAATGATTTCAACTCATATATCATATTTGACAATCCTCTCAGATGCTATCTCATGTTGTAATCCTGGTGCTTCTGATAAGTATCAAACTTGATTATGAGTCTCCTCAATTTAATGGTTGATGTTCTATCACATTTTTCGTTTAATGCCAGCCAAATGTCTTGTATCATCTCATATTCTTCGTTTGTGTACATGTGGTCATCAACCTTACTAAATAACATCGTTATATGAGCAATATTGTTCTTTATTTTACAGACCTAATAAGCCTCAATATATTTTCTGTGTTGAGCAGAAGTACTATACTTAGGTTCAACTATAGTGTGTTAGTTAGGATTTCGAGAGTCTCTTACTCCTCTAGCATATACTGAAACTTACGGTGCCAAATATGATAAATATTACTATTCAATTTGTCACTTGTATTCAGTTTAACAATTATGTTTTCAAACCATATGTCATTTTCCTAAATGACATTTATTCTACTTAGAGACTTATAATTTATATCTTTCTACGTTTATACTAGTACATTCACTATCATTTCACTAAAATGTAGCAACAACTGTACACTCATAAATACGATAAAAGAATTTTTCAACAAAAATTGAAAAAGTAGTCAAGCTACTCATCATCATTCAATTTTCAAATATTCACTAAACCATATATGTAAGTGTATTGCACAAAACAATCCTAATATCGTTCTCCACAAGGTTTTAGAACACCCACGATTTAAATAGCATCATTTGAGATTTTTATGACCTTAGACGTGTCATCATCAAAATCTCTATAACCTCCAATATTTTATCATTTGAGATTTCTATGATCTTAAGATCCTGCTACTCATATGAGATTTATTTAATCTCAAGATCCTGATCCATAATTTCAGATTTCAATAATTTTCTCATCATCTAATAGGACAATGATCATAATCATGTCATCAGATAGCTCACTATTAAAATCAATCGATCCAATCCCTCAGAATTTTTCTTTTACAACCTAAAATATAAATTTATATATGTATGATAAATTTTAGATTAAATAAAATTTAATGTAAAAACGAAGACATTTTAATTTAACTTTCCATAGAGTGAAATAAACAATTGGGATAAAAAGAGGAGAAAAAAAAAAACAAAAACAAAAAAATTTCACTAGAAAAAGTCACCAGAGTTATCTGCGACAGGGCGTGGTGTGAGCTGGCCACGCACTGTAAGGCTACTGCATGCGCCTTCTACTCAAATGCTGACGTCAGCACGATACATATCACGCTCGAAGTGAGACACGTGTCAACAAATACAAGCGTCATGTGCACACAAGGCCATGTGTTACGTCCGCATTACGCCACACGTCTCTCGTCAATTAATCAAGCGACACGTGTCATGGATACAAGTGACCACGTGGCAAATTTAGAGATCGGCATGTGTCACAACAGCTACTAGCAACGCGGCTCGCTCAGCCACCCACACTATGCCACGTGTTGAATGCATGTCATCTTGCGTGTCTCACACGTGTTGCTTGCATGGCGCATACATTGGCAATGCTATTCCTCCCTTCTTGTCACGCGCCAAGAAAGCGATTGTATAACACGCGCCTTGCTGTCAACATTTTTTGGTTACGAAACCAGCACCAAATTGTTTAGAATTTCGTCCTCTTTTAATTTAACAATCAAAATCTGTTTTTCCAGATTTTGATTCTCTATATTTTCATTCAAATCTATTTTTCTCCTTTGATTCTAATCTAAATCCGACTTATAATATATAGTTGAAAAGCTCTTCTCGAGCCCTATCTAACGGTGTAACAATCACACGAAAAAGAAAAAAATTAAAATGTCATAAATGCCTAAGAACAAATTTGGGTTTCATGCATCTATTTCTTAGGTTTTCAATATGAAAAAATTAAGTTTCATGGGAATTTAATCATGTAATCACAATGATAAAACTAGCAAACAATCCTAAATTATGCTCTGATACCAATGAAAGAATTCAAAACAATATAAAATTTAATATAAAACAATAAAATGAAACTAAAAGCTTACTCATTTCTACACAGCGAAAATTTTTCTGGATCCTTTAAATTGTTCAATTGGTAGAAGTTCAACCACCGATTATGGGACCAAACCCTTGAATCATGGTGTAAAAACTTGTCATATATTCTCTTTGTTTTTGCTCTTTTTTCTGTGTTTGTATATATATTGTAAAAACAATTTCTCATCATCCTTTACAAAATGAAATACATCAAGTATTTGTCGGGGTGACAGTTATTTTCTAATAACCGCCAGCAATTACTTGATCCAATCCAATTCAAATAGATTTGGATCAAATCATAGGTTTGGATCATCTTGGATAAACTCAACCCCACAACCCAATAACCCAACACCAACGAAGTTTTGTTAGGAAATTTTATTAAAAGTTGTTCTTTGAGAGTTGTTGGAAAAAAAGAAAAGAAAAGAAAAGAAAAGAAAAAAAAGATCATTGAGAGCATTTTAAAAAAAAAAGGAGAAATTTTACTATAATCCTTAACGTTTAGCAAAATATTATTTTTTTACTAACGTTTGCATTTTGAATTTCCGTTATCTTTAACGTTTTAAAAATGTATCAATTTAGTCCCTCTAACCAAAAAATGACAGTCAAACGTGACAAAAGTGGTAAAAAGACGAATTTACCCTTGATATAATTTAAGATACTTAAAATGACATAATTAACCCTTTTAAAAATTGACAATTGTAAAATAAACATCTCTATTATTGCAAAATTGCTATTAACTACGTTCCAATCAAATTGTGACACATCATTAAATCAGTTTTTTTTAATTCAATTTAATGTTAATAAATATTTTAATTAAAAAATAATATTTTAATATTAAAAAAAAAAAAAAAAAAAACTTCTTCATCTTCTACCTCACATAGTCTTCCTTATCTTCAATTTCATCTTCTACATTCATCAAAATCATTATCTCTATCATTTTCATCAAATCAACATCACTTAAATTAAACATCAACATGAAATCAAACATCTCCCAAACCTAAAAACAAAAATGTTTATGCAATTTTTTTTTAAATGTTTATATAAATTTAATAAAAAAAAAAAAAATTAGTCTCCACCGTCGGACCATCAAAGACTAGTATCCAACAGTTGAGACTCTCTGATCTCTATTGTCGGAGACCAGATCTGGTCTCCAGTGATGGAGACCAATGTTGGTCTCCTTGCTAGAGACCTAGCCTCCAACTGGAGACGTTGGAGACCAAGTCCGGAGACCAGGTTCTGGTTTCCAGCCAATAGAGACCAGTGTTCTGGTCTCCACTCTGACGACTCGTCGGAACGAGATGGTCTCCATGAGAGATGTCAGTCTCCCATAGAGTCATGTTTTTAATTTTTTTTAATTAATTTAAACATATTTTTTATATATTTTTATATAAAATTAAAAATAAAAATATATATATAATATACATAAAAAATATATAAATATATTCAAGTTAAAATGATCAAACTAACCCTCCACCTATTAAGATTGACTAACATTTGACTAATAAAAGGATTAAATTGATATATTTTTGAAACGTTAAGGATGACAAGAATTCGAAATACAAACATTCGTAAAAAAAGTAATATTTTACTAAATGTCGGGGACTAAATTAAAATTTTTACAAAAAAAAAATCATTGAGGGTTTGAAGAAAAAAAATGTTTGTTCAAAGTTTTTCGGTGATAATCTCGTTGGTAAAATCTATTGAAAGTTTTGGAAAAAATCATTCATGGGGGGGTTTTTGAAAAAAAAAAAATCCATATTATTGACATATTGCAGCACTTGGCATCTACTAGAATTAAAGAGCTCTCCATGCAAACAAGCAAATTAATGCCTTCAGAGGATATAACTGAAAAGAGTCTACAATAGGTGGCATGGGAAGTTGCGCCCAGAACTATAGGTGTCGATGAGGTAGACTTTTTCCGCAGCGTGAATCATTACTTGGGTAGCATTCTTTTGATGGGAGAGTGGGAGACAAGGTTCCAGATCATACCTAGGGGTGACAATCCGGGTTGACGGGTTAGGTTAGACACAACTCGAATACAACCCGATAATTTTTGACACGACCCGAACACAACACGATAAGAAAATTGGTCGAACCCCCTCAACCCGAACACGACACGATTACTAATGGGTTGACACGAAAACGACCCGTTAACCCGTTTTTTATGGGTCGTTTAACAACCCGTTAATGACCCGTTTAACCGACACGAATAATAACCTGCTTAATCGACCCGTTTATGACTCATTTAATGATAATTAATACATTTAAATTTTAATATAGATCTAATAAAAAATAAAATAAAAATAAAAATACATAAGACCTAAAAAATTAAAATAAAGATACATAAGACCTACAAAAAAAGATACATAAAATCTAATAAAAAACAAAATTAAAATAAAGATATATAAGACCTAAAAAATACAATCATCCATAAATACAATCCAAACCATAAAAATACAAATGTTTATAAAGATGATTATAAAAATGTCTTTGCAAATATAGTCCTTCATATTAAATAAAAAAAAAACAACATAAAAAATATATTCTCAAATGTAGTCATTTATAATAGAAAAATAACATCAAGCGTTGATTGCATTCATCAAACTAAACTTGTCAAAAGATAATAATTAAAAGTTAAATAATTAGGAAATTATACATTTATACATGAAAAAAATATTTTAACAAATATTTTATCAAAATCAATAAAATTTTACCACTACATGATAATTTGTGATGAGATGAAGTGTAGAGATGAAGTTTGGAGACTTATGTTTAGGTTATGATTTGAACTTTGAAGGATGTATATACATACCACTAAAATTACATGACTACCTTGTTAAAATAAAATTACTTTTTTACCCTTATTTAACAGGTCAACCCGTAACTCGTTAAATAAAACACGAACCCGATACGATAATTAAACGGGTTAGATGGGTTGACCCGTTTATTTACTCAACCCGTTAATGCTCAACCTTAACCCGTAATAATCATGTCGGTTTCGTGTCGACCCATCATGTCGGGTTTCAAATTGTCAACCCTAATCATACCCTTCAAGACAAAGTTATTTTTAAAGAACGAGGGGATAACGAGAATCTAAGGAGAGTTCAATCACCACGACTTACATTTTTCAATTTTCTATTTCTATTTAGAATATTATTTATTTATTTTAAATTATAATGTTATTTCCTTTTGTTAGTTGGATTTATTTACTTTTAGGCATTGATTTTTTTTTCTAAGATATGATATCATTTCCTTTTAGGAATTATATTATTTTCTTTTAAATTTAGATTTTATTCATTTTTAAGTTTTCTTTAAATTAGTTGATACCATCTCCTTAATTGATTGATACTTTTTTTTCTTTTAATAGTTATATTGGCTTGGAAAATCAATAAAACTCTGCAAATTTATCAGATAAATTATCTTTGTTCATCGGCTTTCTTAGTAGAGATACCGAGATTACTTAGGCTAGATTCAAGTTATTTTGGTAATTTGGATTTATACATTTTGGCTTGTTCTTGATTGGATTTGCTTGGGTTGGGGTTGGATTAATTTGTTAGTTTGATTTTAGAGGATCAATTTGCTTATTCAAGAGGGACAATTGATTCAAAATATACCTTATTTGTGGCGTGTTATCAGACAGGAATAGACTTCTTGTTGAATATAGATTTATGTCTTCAATAAATACACTTAGATTTTAAGAGAATCTATTCTTCTTTTATACAATTCTATATTGAATATATCTAGATTTCAATTAAATTCATTAAAATCTTAATTATATACATCCAAAATTTTAAAGTGTTTTAAATTTCAATGAATTCTGGATTGAATACAGCCCCAAATGTATAACTTTTTTTTGTTGGTGATATTGGATTTAAAATCCAAATATAACTCGTGTACTAGATTTTGTGAAGTTTGGTTTTCATTTGGGTTTGTTTCGTCTCTTAAATGGTGTGTAGATAGAAAATAATCCTATATATTCCATATATTCAGATTTTTTTCTTTTTATTTAAGCATCATAACTTTAGACTTAACAGATAATGGAATAAGAATGTGACAAATAGTATACATAAAAACATAAAACTTTTAATAATTATCATATCATTAAATATGTTGACTGAAATTGATAATTGGTATACTAAAGGTTTTAGTGATGTGTATATTTCTTTGAAGATGAACTGATTTTAAATTTGCCAGCAAACTAATATTTTACCATAATTCTTTAAATGGTACCAGACTATATATAAGGATTTATTGGTGATAAAAAAAAATGACTATAAAAAAACAGCTTTGCATCGTCTGAAACAAACTGATCTCTTGAAGAGTGCAAAGCTTCTTCGAAAATATTTACAATAAAAAGAGAATTATCACAAAAATATTTTTCGGGGAACGACCTCTGACTCTCCGGTCAGGTAATCATCTCAATAAATGGTGTTGAGCTCTATCTAAACTGTACTGTAAATAGTGCAGCAGTATGTATAATAAAGATTTTCGCATATTTATATTGAACGAATTTCTTACCTCTTTTATGGTAGTTTCTTTGAATTATTCGGGAGTAAGTACTACGTGAGGATTTTATTTATTGGAAAAAAAAAAAAACTATGTAAGGATTTTGCAAAATATATTAATTGTCAAGTGTACCCTGTCACAGTTGTCACACCTAGAAAGTATTCAGCATTATCAACTCAATTACATTCAACTTGTATCCATGATATGTACTTAATTTGCCAGTAATTTTTTTTTTTTTTTTTTTTTGAGATGCCAATATATAAGTCTATTTTTGTTCACTATTTTCAAAGCAATCACGTTCATCTAACTGGTTTGGAACCAGCAAGAAGAACAATTAATTCATAGGATCGCTTATTTTTTCTTTACTTATGGTAAACAATATCATTAGCAAAAGAATAACAGTATGAATGCATTTAAAAGGGTTCCATTAATAAACAATGCTTATAATTAAAATTATAGACAGACCGAAAAAAATAGTAGGGTGGGAAGCATACAGTCATCTACAAAAAATTAAATCTAATATTTTAAGGGAAAAAAAAAAAAAAAAAAAAATAATTCTTAAAAAGGTTTTTTTTTTTTTTTTTTCTGTGACATATATTTCATCTATATTATAAATATACTTCGTATCAAACTCTTTTGATCATAACTCTAGTTGTACAGCTCAAAATTAGATAGAAGAGGAAGAAAACGACCCATGGGAGGAACCAAGGAAGGAAAATAAGTCACAAATTTGTGACCGTGGTGAATTGAACAACTGCCCGTAGGTAAGAGCAAGGCGTGGCGCTACCACTGCGGCACGGTCCTTAAAAGGTTCTTACAAAGGCTTTCCCTTCCAAGGAAACCAAAACAATCTGCACCATTATTACGTAGTTTCAATGAATTCTTTTTTATTAATATATCCTACATTATCACATAAATCATGATAAATTTCATTTCCCCCTATATTTAAAAAAATATCAAATTTTTAATTATATTTTAAAAACATAATAAATCTTTCCTAAAATTTTTAAAACGCATCAAAATAGTCTTTACTGTCAATAAATCCACTGTCAAATCAAATGTATAATGTGGTGGGCACGCAAGGGTCATTTTCATGTAAACTAATTTGATACGTATTGAAACTCTAGATAAGATTTGATGCATTTTTAAAATATAATTAAAAATTTAATTCTTTCTCATCAAAATATATAGATGAAAATGAAATTTATCCTAAAAATCAATTTAAAAGAAATAAATATTTAAAAAAAAAAAAGAGACGAGATTTTTCATCAAGAATCACAAAGCTTCTCGCGAGACGTGAACTTCACGCGCATGCATGTAGCTTTCATTTTCAAGCAATTAAATCATGTATCGTTACAGCTTAAAAGAAAATTCATGTACCTTACAGAGTCACTGTACAGACTGTACAAATATTAAGCGGAGCAGCAAAAATACAGTACTCAAAATAATACGGAAAATATATATGATTTTCATGATGCAATGATAACCGTACATTTGCAATTGTAATTTCGTCGGCTTGTGTGGCGTTCCTGTCCGGATTCAGAAATCCGAACGGATACAATGGACAACGCATCACCGCTGATATTTGCAGATCTTTTCAAATCTAGTCGCTTCCAAGGGGTCCACTTTTGTAAGATCGTATTATATGAGTAGGGTCTATATTCATGTATGCTTCAATGTTTAAACCTTGAATCCTGTTACTGAAAAGACAATGAACCTCAGTACATGCACGTACTCTCTCAGTTGCCTTAAGCTTGATCCATTTTTACAATTCTGGTCTCTTTTATCGATCAACATTTCAATGATTTTGTTCTTGAATTTTTATCCAAACTTGTATTGAAATTTTATTGACTCCGTGACTTAGCATCAATGTAACTACTATAGTAAAAAATTATTTTACCTTAGGTACTTCTGATTTTGTTGTATTTACTATTTTTTGGTCTACATTATTAGAAATTTACAGCCTATGTATTATTAATTTGGATCGAAGGTCTTTGTCTGTAACTTTCTTATCTTCATCTTATTTCGAAGATATTTTTTACATCGATTAGAAATAAGATGAATATATTATTTATATGACAAATTAATAGTTAGTATATTTTTGTTTTTATGGTCAATTTCAAACACCTTGTGATATGGTGGCGTGGAAATTGATGTAATTGCAGTGTAGAATAAGTACAAACTTTAATCATTTTGATTTTGATGTTGCAAGTAATTTGTTTGGATGTTGCATCAGGGTGGCCTACAAGAATATAATGATACCAGAAAACATAAAGTTGAAGGCTTTGCAGCTTCTCATTTGAGCTTATCGGTTTATCAGAATACTATTGTTAAGCTTATCATGATACTGTTTTTAGAGCTCAATTATGGTGTTTGATGCGTCTTAAAGACATTTGTTGGCCGCTTAACCACATAATAAAAATGCATGCTGTTCGATTGTCCCGTTAACCCTGATATCTCTCTTATTGGCAAAGTAATACATTTGGCATATACTGAAAATTCCCTTTTACTGCATTTACATATGCTGTTGAGCTTCGATATCTTAAAGAAGAATATTTAACAACTTGAATAGAAAGTCTTGTGTGTGTGTGTGTATATATATATAAAACAAAAGCTTTACCCTTTTTTTATTTGAATTCAAATGTGCAAAATTTTATTATAAAATGATTCTTTTGTCGAATATTTCAAACATATAAGATCTCAGATTCTTTGTCCATAAGAGAGATTATTGTGTTATATATCTGACTTTTGCAAATTAACAAAATGGTACCTATTATGTCAAAAACATAGTTTACGACGTCAAGTGGCTTGCAGTGCAGTGGTAAACACTAGGGGTGGGCATAAAAACATGGAACCGATTCGAACACTTGATCCGGTCCGATCCGTGGGTATTCGGATCGGATCACATGTTCAAAAGTAAGGTGTTCGGATCCTCACTTGTGAAAACACCATGTTTCACGGATCGGATCGGATCGGGGTATCCAAAACCGATCCGATCCGTGAACCCGTGAATAATGATACATACATAATTTCATATGTCTCTATATAAAATCCACTTAAGATAACTCTAACATCCATCTCTCACTCCCTTTCACTCTCATCTCAGTAGCTTGGTGAGTCTACTTGCAGCTTTAGCTTGATATTTATATGATTGGGTGTTAGTGTTTTAGTGATTTCTATGCTTATTTGTTGTGTTATGTTGTTGAGTTACATATTTCATTTGCTGATTATATATATATGTTATTGTTGCTGTGAATAGATGGGGAAAAATATAAAGAGTGGTGAGAAGTCTGAATTTGATATTAATGATATCGATTCGATTGGAAAAAGTCAAAAACTTAGGGTGACAAAAAAAAATAGAGAAGAAGGTGTTCCGATCCGCAAACTAGGTGTTCGGATCGGATCGATTCCTTCTCTTTGATGGATCATGTTCGGATCCAAAAATGACGATCCGCGAAGTTACCATATTCGGATCGGATCCGATCGAAAGCGATCCGAACATGGTGTTGTCCACCCCTAGTAAACACTGCTATGGAGTCATTTTCTAAGCTGCATTTCAGTATCTTTTTTGTTTTTTAGGAAAAAAAAAACACATAGTCTAGGACAATAAATTTATTTTATTTTATTTGGAAAAGAAAACATGTACAAATTGCACGTTAAAAGCAGTGCTTGGTTAAAAACTGAAAAGCGGAAAAGAATGGGTGGGGCAAAAATGACGTTATATAACATGTGATATCACATTATAAATTTTTAACTTTTTCTTTATTTTTCGTCCTATCTAGTCTCCTGAAAAAAGAATCCGGCCGGGTATCCAAGGGAACATATAGAGATGCATTGCTATTACAATCTTGTAATATGACAAAATTATAATGAAAGAATTCACATTCCTATCTATTTAAGTTTTTTCCTAATTTGCATACAATATGTTACGAACGTGGTCACATGCGTACAGTCCTTCTCCATTCAAGCTTCCCTTCAATATTTGTGGTACATGACAAGACTGAGCAGTTGAATCTGTGGTTAATTAATTTAGTATAGGACAGTACAGCGGTTTTGGATTTCTCTACCTATAATCAACTGAGAGGAAATGAAGAACACATGTTAGCTGAGGCAGGTCACATGGTTTCATGCAACACACAAGTAAATTACAAGCAGTCCAAAAGATTAATGGACGGAGTACTCTCAGTCTTCCTTTTTTACTTGATAGTTTTGTTTTCACGTGGCTGGGCTGCAGTACATATTACACGGGAGCGGCATATGAGGAGTGAATGCTGATCATTATGGCCTCACCCTCGCGTCACATGATGTTATTGTTAGTCTTCGCTGCTCTCTTGTCAAAAGTCTCTTCCAATGGCTCGAGTTGATTTTCATGCTTTTCCATTTTATTGCGCCAACTGTTGCCTGTAATTTTAGGTCTAGAGATTTTTGCATTCGGATCATATATACCTAATCTAAACTTCCATTTCGAAAGATCTTATCATACGTGATAATTATTAGTAGTGAATTATTAAGATTATGAGACATTAACAATTCTATATGTATAGAATCAATAATTTCTATGAGTTTACATGTTTTTAGAAAAAAAATTCATTTTTCTGAAAGCCGACACCAAATGAATTATAAGTTTTTTGATAATTATTGAAATCAATCGTTTACTGTACATTTTAGATAGCTATTCCATATAACTATTCTAGTAAATCTACCCAAATCAATTATTGTTTATTACAATTACTTCAGATTTATCGAAATCAATGCAACTTAAAATCACTTACACTAATAAATCATGCGCGGAAGAGGAACCAATCTTTATGCCTATATGGTCTGCTGATCCGTCTAAAATATTGGTCAAAATTCGATGGTGTCTGACGATGAGATTGAAATATATTAATGAGGGCAGACCAAATAATCTGACGAAGAGCAGGTAAACCGGCCATGATTATGCTGAAAATTATTAATTTTTGCCTGCTGTTTCAATACCAAACCACCATACAGTAATGTATATATTAGTAATCGCACGCAGCTATTTTACACTCCGATATAATGCCATCGAAATAGGTTAAATTGATAATACATATGTCTTTAGCTGTCCAAAAGCAGGCGCATGATGTTGTTGTTTCTTGCTTCAAGACAGTCATATACATTATTATGGGTGGTAATTTATGGCATTTGTAGCTTCATCTACTAAACTACTACTGTATTATTTTCTACTAGCTCACACTTAGACTTTGGCCCTCTTTGTAGTTATAATTGAGAAAGAGATTTGACATAAAAGATTTTGGACAAAGTAACAAGTAGCAGTCAAAATAGTTTTGGCCCCCTTTTGTAGTTGTAATTGATGGAGCAGGCTCAAAATATGTCAAGCTAAATGATTTTGTTGGATAGAGGATAATTAAGTAAAATAATTTTGAGTCATATAAAAATTTATTGAATATAAAAATTTATGTTATTTGGAAAAGTTGTAACATTCAAATTCATAAAAACATAATAAATTTAATTATAACATAGTAACATGTGTTTATATGTAGATTAAAGTAGTGATTAACTAATTAGTTTCGGCTTTCAAGTGATGCAGAATATGGGGAGTTGTTTTAAAAAGTAAAAGCTATAATTAAGTTTTTACTTAAAAGTAGTAATTTCGAAAGTAATGATAATTCGCTACTACATTTTCTAGACAAAGTAAGCTTCAAGTACCGATAAGAATCAATATTATTAATAATATTGTCCTTGGTCTTCGATGATATGCATAATGATTGGTGGTAATTGCATTTCTAGCTTGATGTCTTACAGATCATATCATGAGATGCATGCACTCAGTGAAGAGTTGTCTCTGCAAAGGAGGGCTCGTTGTAGCCTGTAGCATTTTGTTTTTTAATAATTATAAAGTAATCCCAAACTACAAACAATGAAGTTGTTGACATGTGTCAAAATTAAACAATATGTACTGTTTAAAAGTATATTTTTATCTTGAAAGGGATCAACCATCATAATGAAAAAGTAAATGCATGTTACAATATTTGAATTTCTATTACGGATATAAAGGAGAAGTGTATTAATTACTTGAATTATGAGTGAACCTACTTATATGATATTCATGAGTTAATTAAACTTCTAACCTAGATTGCAGTACTTTTGAATGGAGAACAAATTTTGGGTAAGGAAGTAGATATAAATTTTAATTTATTTATTTATTTTTTTGAGTATAAGTTTTGATAAAATTTTATTATCCTTAAAATACGAAAAAAAAAAAAAAAAAAAAAAAGGTAGGCATGATCCTGAAGAAGGTCGGCTCATGAATATGTGGGTCAGGCCCAACTTGACATGATCCTGCGCGTGGATCAAATTTGTATGATGACTACATTCGAAGGGCCTAATAGCTTCCACGTTAGCTTCAAATAACTAAATAAAAATGTTGATACCCCTTTTCTTTTTTATTTTCTTTTTTTTTTTTTTAATTAAAAAAATGACGAATTTAAACAGTTCTACAAAATATTACCAAGTAATTCTAGAACAGAAACAGACATATTAATACAACGGATTACAATCAACAAGATCTTTTTTCACTTTTGTTACATAAATAATTGTAAAATTTATTTTGAAAAGTATAACCTCATTGCTAATCATATCTCTTAATAAAATTAAGGTCTTAAGTTCAAATTCCCTAAATCCAAAATAAATAAATAAATAAAATTTTGAATTATTAGATCATAACATTTGAGAACTTCGAAGTGTTAAATTATTTAATCACATATGTCAAATTTCCTTTCTAAAAAATAATAAAACTATGTTTGTCAAATTCAATCTCAACAATTAAATGTGTGTTTATTTGATGGATCGTAGAATGAAAATAATTGATGGTGTTTAACTGATATAAAATTATTCTGTAATGAGAATGAAATTATGAGTCTCATATGAATTTGAGGTTGTGGAATCGGAATCTCATTTTTTCCACCCCATTTGGGAATCTCATTCTCATTCCCTTTCTAAATTAAAAAGACTTTATATCTCTTATTAAAAAAATGTGTTTATAAACTTGGACATATTTTTTATACATTTTGTGTTTATTAAAAAAAAATTGTGTTTATACATTTTGTATTCCCTTTTCCCATTTCCACTTCAATATACATATTTTGCTATCATGTTTATGAACTTGTAGTCAGTTGTTTTTATATTTATAAGGGAAAACTTCATCTGGGTCTTTATGTTTTGAAAAATTTCTCATTTTAAATACGAATCCATTTATAGCCTTCATGGTCCTTACTTTTCAAAAACTCATCAAATTGGTCATTCTGTCATCATTTTGGTCCCTATGTTTAATATAGAGAACTTCATTTTGGTCCCTGTTTAATATAGAGAACTTTATTTTGGTCCCTATGTTTTTATTAAAAATGATGACAGAATGACTAATTTGATTAGTTTTTGAAAAGTTAGGGACCATGAAGGCTATAAACGGATTCGTATTTAAAAATGAAAATTTTTCAAAAACATAGGGATCCAAATGAAGTTCTCCTTATTTATAAATATGAATATTTATATATGCTAAAATATTCATTATTTATAAATAGGAATATTTATAATATATATATTTATAAAAATATTCAATTTTCTTTTACAATTTGTAAAATCTCAATGGTTATATTATTTATTTATTTATAAAAAGTGTTTGTGAAGTACATAATTTTAATTAAGAATATTTTTGTAACTTGTAATTAATTTATTCCGATTTCAAGCAAAGTAAACAACTTAATTATAATATCATTGATTCTCATTCCAATTTCTATAATTGAAGTAAATAACTTAATTTGATTCCGATACATTATTCCGATTTTAAGTCATTCCCTTTTTGTCGTTAAAGTAAACGCATCATGTAATCTATCAATTCAAAAATTATTGGTCTTGGCCCTTCAATAAATGCTAGGTTAGGTTTTAGATATTAAATTTCACTAAATTACAATTAATTGCATTAATGCAATTCATCGATCCATCACCTATGACTAAACCATGCAGAGAACCAAGTGTTGTTACATTCAAAAAGACCTTTGAAGGTGACCAGCCATCAGCAGCATTGCCTGTGGCTGTCTGAGAAAGATCTATCTCTCAACCTCTCCATTAATTAACAACACTAATAAATAAACACAGTCAAGTGGAGTGATGGACTTATCTCATGGTCAAAACACAGCAAGGTCTCCTCTCTCTCTCAACAGTAGCAGCGACAACTACCGTTCTAGACAACGCACAATAATAGCAGCATTTAAAACAAAAGTGTTCCATGTTAACAGCTTGGCTTTTGCATAAAACTGATAAAACCAGACCTAAACTAATCTTCTATCATTAAAAAATTGGAAAAAAAAAAAACTTGAATTGGGTTTTGGTTTCTGATATTCACCCAACAACCCCCCCCCCCCCCCCCCCCCCTCCTTTCCAGTCTTTCATTGCCTTGGAGTTTTTTCCGGGTCAATCACGATTCCCCAAAACAAACCAAAAATCTGTAGGACCCAAATAGCCCTCAAAAAGCATCTCGGTCAAATAGGGTCATCATCAAAACATGTACTAAGTTGTTATTGTCCTTTTGACTCAAACCCCATTACTCTTGTCCCCGTAACATCACAACAGTAACCAGCAAACCTGTTTCCATGATGCTTTTCTTTATTTCTCTTCATGTCCCACTTGCTTCATAGCCATTAACACTCTAGTTTAGGGTAAATTAGCTTCTTCATTACTGTAACACTGCCGATGCAATAATGTTGTGGAAGAAATTTCGTATGTTGTGCTTCTACGTAACATTAGAATTATGAATTTATGTTATTTAATATTACAGTTGTAGAATCATCCAGTGTTATTCGAGGGTAGAAATCACTCTTTGCTAGAAAATCCAATCTCGAGTCATCTAAGTGATATTTGAAAAAACAATAAAAGTAAAAAATTGTTAGAGTTGTTGATTATGTATTATATTAGCTTGAATTGTGAACTGTCCTGAAAGAAAACCCATGTAGGCCAAAGTTGCAATAATAGGCACTAAGAGCAGACATGTTCCATCCTCGCTACAAACTATAAAAAAAAGGGGAGTGAAGCTTTAGCTTTGTTTGATCTTAATTTTATTTCGTGAATCACATGTTTTAGTTTTGTTGTTTATTGATCAGTCGTGAAGCCTTTTAACATTATTGTCTCCCTCAATTATAAGACAGAAGAAAAAAATGAGAGAATGCCGCTGGATGCTGTGCCTTGATGAATAATCAAATCACAAATTTACTCCCGATGTTTATTAGCTGTCTGGATTTAATTACAGATGCCCAAATCTTAATACAAGCTTTTCATGATATCTTCCACTTTGAATTTCTTTTTGCGTGATGAAAATACCCTTCACGTGACAAGGGAATTACATGTGACCAAGCGTTTACCAAGGCCTTCCAAAGGGTGTTTTGGTCATTAGCATGTGTTTTGTATATGTCTATGATTAGAGCTGTCACATGGCTAGAAATTAACTCTCATGTGACCACATGCGTGGGACTACTGCCATGATATGTTCCTACAATGCAAAGATAGAGTCAAACTAACAAAAGCTGACTAATCCAATATTAATGATCGATTACCATTAATTAAGCTAAAAGATAACCTAATTAATTATAAAAATCTCCACATCCTACTTCACTTTCATTGATCTAATACCCACATAATCATTATACCTGGAACAAAATTTTCTTCCTGGTCTAATATGTGTTATTTATATCCCAATTAAACAAAAATCAATGTCAATTTTGATTATAAACAATTGCATGCGAGTCACGCTCATGCATATAGATTAAATTTAGAAGTTTTCACACTAAAAATGTCTGAAATCTAAGATTTTCACATATTTACCATCAAATCTCTCATTTGACTTTTATCCTTATGTCCAGAGTAAAACAGTGTCATTCTCTTTGATGTGTTAAACATCTCAATTAAAATTTTTTTCTTAATTAAAAAAAATCCTATTATTGCTTGGGTTGCGGATTGTGAAATTTGGCCTAAGATGGGAAATTAATTTTTTCTTCTCCCATTTCCATTTTGGAGAGGAAAAAAGAGGACAGCAAATTAAATGCTTAAAAGCAATATAATTAAAAAAAAGCCTTTTGTCTTTTAGTTCCCAAGGTGTCAATGTGCTGTTCCCATATTCTAAACACAACCTTAACTCACTTGTTTCGCCTTCACCAGACCACTTAATTTTAATAATCTCACCGTCCAAAAACATTTACTAACAATAATAAGACAAGCAGATTAAAAGTTTCACTACCATAAAAATCACTAAAAGCATCTTCTTGTTCACCACTTTATAAACTCTCATGTACAAGCACCACCCCTCACCACACTCTCGTAGCTAGCTAGTTTACGTTTAACCCCCCACAAAGAGAGAAAAAAAAAACAAAGAAAAAGGGAAAAAGATCTAGCTCTCTCTAATTCAAACACAATCAAGATGGTTTCTGTAGAGATTGTTCAAGCAAGTGATCAACAAACAAATAGATCTGTTATTGAGCCCCCTGCAAGTCCTAGAATTTCATTTTCTGCTGATTTTCTTGATGAGAGCAACTTCATTTCAATAAGCCCACATGGTAGAGAAGAAAGGGATCAAGAGAAGGAGAGAGAGAAAGCAAGAGCAGTAGAGTTTGAGTTCCTGTCAAACAACAACAATGTGAATAGCCAAACCATGTTAAGTGCTGATGAGCTTTTCTTTGAAGGGAAGCTCCTTCCTTTTCGGCAAATGCAGCATTCTACAGAGAAGCTCAACAAAATCAGTCTCAAGTGCAAAGGCTCCGAGGAAGAAGAGGAAGAGGGGAATAATAACAAGGAGGAGCCTAGAGTGAGTTGGTTTGTTGATGATGACCCATCTCCAAGGCCACCAAAGTGCACTGTTTTGTGGAAAGAATTGTTGAGGTTAAAGAAGCAGAGGGCCTCTTCTTTGTCTCCATCTTCTTCTTCCTCTTCAACATCATCTTCTTCTAGCTCTCTAGCAGACATGGTGACTACAGAAGAAGGAAAGGAAGGTTCTGGGCACAGAGAGAAGCATGTTAAGAGGATAAAGAAGGGGTTGGAGAGGACAAGATCAGCTAGTATCAGAATAAGGCCAATGGTAAATGTGCCCATTTGCACACAAGTGAAGAGCAGTGCTTTGCCACCTCTATTTCCTCTCAAAAAAGGAAGATTAGAGAGGTGAACAAGTTCAAAAACTTGTAGCAGAAAAGTTTCCATCTCATCATCTCTAGTACTTCGTCTAGTATCATGTTCATTTTCCGTCTCATTTTCTGCCATTTCGTTCTCAAATTTTCAAAATTTTCTTTGTTTTCTTGTTTAGATTAATGTTGATAATGTTGGATCTGAGGTCAATGTAAATGCTGACTTTTAAATTTATTGGATGTTAATGTTATTAACAAAGCATTTTTTCTCTTTTAATTTTCTCATACCACTGTATCACTTGAATTGAAGAGCATTAGATTTTTTCTCTGGCAATTCATGGATAGGAAGATGTGAGCAGTGATGCCACATGCAGGATGCAGTGAGTCTGAATAAAGAGGGTCCTACAAATGGGATCAGGCAGAACCAGAGGAATCTGATCAATGGCCTTAGCAGTAAGCATTAACGAATGTTGAATTATTTTTGGTAAAAGAGAAAGGTCTGGACACCATAGGCTTTGATTCTACACCTATAAATGAAAAAGGTTGTTATCTTCTGTTAAAAATGGAAACAAGTGAAAAGGAGACAGCAGAGGCTGTGTAATATGTCAGTGTACATCTGGCTATATAGTACAACCTGTGACAGCTTCACTTTATTTTCCTATTTCTTTTTCTCAAATGATGAGAAATCCAGCAAATATGAGTTCATATAAATTGAAATGCAAGATAGCCACGAAATTTTATTTAGAAATGTTTCTAAGGTAACATTGGAGTTGCTCTATTGCTTCAATAAAACACAAGTATCGCCATGTTTGGATGTTAGATTCCAAAGGCAGAACTGATAATAATAAAAAACGAAAAAAGAAATTCAATGCCTGGTAAGTGAATTTAGTCAAGTTAGAAGACAGACATAATATTCGACCTGGACAAATGGATAAATAACAAAGAATCAAAGATATAACAACATGGACAATTGTAAAATACATCCTGAAAACAAGATCCGGCTATGGAGATTAAACAAAAAGAATCACACTGACTACATATGGACAATGATTTCAAGTATACAATTTCTGAGGCTCCAAATTGGGTTCAGGAGCTCGTATATGGTAAAACTAAGAAGACTAAGCAGGAGAACTTCCAGTTCCACGCAAATCTTGAAGCTTTCACCAAAAATTTAAAAAACCAAATATTTATGGCTTGAGCTTTATACATAGTTAATAAAAATACACAAACACTGAATGATGAAATCAAGTGTCACAAAAAATGCAGCTAGGTCACCTTTACAATTGAGTTTAAAGCTTTACTCAAGGAGGGGGTGGAGATGATAGCTGGTTTCCAGAAGTCCTATAAAGATGTAAATGATCAGCTTAAACTTGAAATCACAGATGTGAATATAGAATAATATGACTTCATTAATTGATAAACTTACTTAAGGTTCAATCCGGGTTTTGCAGTGAGGCTAGTTGGTATTTGACCAGTCAGGTTATTGTTTTGTAAGAACCTGAAGGACACGAGGAACTTTGTCAGGTACATCAAGAATCAAATCAGCATTTACACATCATACAAAAATCCTAACGGAAAAGACACTTCAAACAAGTGTCCAAATGTGTTGTCACGGAATAGCATTTTCAGCAGAGTATTTGGGAAAAAAAAAATGACCTGGATCTATAACAAAAATGAAAAACAATTTTGCATATCTGCCAGCAATTCAGAATTGACAGGGAAAAAGCAGATATTTGCATCAGAAAGCATTAGTAAGAAGCAGCAGCAATGATGATAGTGGAAGGTTAGTAGACATAATGTGTATAAATGAGAAAATTACAGTACAAATCTAAAACTTATACTTGATGGGGCTGTTCTGTCATTGTCATATAATAAAATATGGACAATGAAAGATATATTCTTAACCAACTATAACACTGATCCGTGGGTGATTCTGCAATCCTGATACGTAATTTATAGCTCGATAAGCAAGCATGCCTTTTAGTTAACATCAGTATATCACTCTCAATAGAAGACTCCTTTTCTATAATATATCCCTTAAAAGGTCATCAAGATACAAATACATAACAGATCAACCATATAAGAAGATATACAGTACCAGGAAAGATAAATATATTATAAAGTTCACGGAAAATCCAACACAAATTCCACTCCTAATGAGGATGATGTAAGCTAAGGAAGCATAGGATAAAAGTATGAGGTCTACAGTCTACCTGGACAAAGGTGTTTTTACCCTGTATATTTTGCCAACTGACTTGTGGACAACAAACCAATTCCAGCACTTGGGATGTAATATTCACCATGGGATCACTCATATTTCTGAATAACAGATCATGCAAAGAAAGCACTGACTCAATATTTCCTTCCTAAACACGCAACTAAACATGGTTAATAGTAATATATCAGGGACAAATTTCTCTTCTTCCAGCACATCTTCACTGTGGCCATTGCCTTAAGTACCACTCATAATGATTTGAAAGTTCACTCAGATCATATTGCTAAAAAATGGGTATTTAATCTTTCTGTTTTTTGAGCAATGAGACATAAATGCTCTTACACACTGTGATGAGAAGCACTTGGAGTGTGCACCTCATTTTTCATATGTTTGCCGGTACAGCTGAAACACTGTCCACTTGGATAAGGAAATGATAAAAATGCAAACATCCATCCCATTTGATTGAACAGGTATTATTTTCATAGAGTGGTTATTGCCTCGTAAATAAAGCTTGAACCTAGTCGACCTTAGTCTTAATGCTCCACTTAGCTGAGTATCTTTTATTAACAAATGGTAAAATCGAGCAACCGGCAACCTAAACACTAAACAGCAGTACAAAGTTGTCTAGCTGGGTGTCAGCAACATGCTGCAAGAGGTATAGGAACAATTTTCAAAGGAAACGCTGCATCAAAAGCTTAGCTCCCTTGCTCCTACTTTTAAATCCTTCGACATCTCAGAAATTATCTCTTCAGATTTCACTGTTAGGACTTTTGACCTTAGAGTTCATCTGTCTGAGGACATCACTGACGCATATGTAGTAAACACTAAAGGAGATTATCAAGCATATCTCACTTGGACCAGTAGACGAAACTATTATCCTACAAACAGTGACTAGATACATTGACAAAGACCTTTTTGAAGATATACTATCCATTATGACAGCAGAGCAACTTAAATCCCAGTACAATTGAGGAATAAAATCCAACAATTTAAACAGACATCAGTTTAGCTATAAATGATAAGAACTTCCTCAGAACTTTTACTTCAGAAACTCTAATTGAGGGTTACAGATTTAGCAAAGAAGTTACAGGCACATAACATCTACAAGCATACCGTAAACAAACTTTCAGGCATTAAATTCAGTTCATTCAGACACTAAACTAAAGCAAGGTTCAGAAGGAGATTTGAGATAGTCATCATTTGCATACGATGCAGAGGCGAGAAAAAGACATTCATATCAGTTTGTGAGAGTATGACTTACAGTTCATGCAAGCTTGTGATATTTCCAAGGGATGAGGGGATCTCTCCACTGAAATGATTGTCTTCCAAATGCCTTTTAAAGGAAAACAGCATTATGTAAGATAATTGAAATCAAATTACATGCAACACCAAGGCAAAAAGGGCCTCTAAGTTCCAATCATAGAAACATACAATAATCCTAAGGAATTTTAAGTGCAGCATCAAGCTGAAAATAGTAACAATAATAGGTTCCATTTGCAAACCATAAAATAGCATTTTCTGTTGTGGCTTGTGATAATATTTCAAAAAGCAATCAAGTGCTTCAATTTAAATGCACAAGAAAGACTATTGGAAAAACAGAAGATCATCAACAACTTACAAAGTCTCTAGTCTCCTTAATGAACTAAGATCTGGTATCAATCCAGTTAAGCTATTGTTTCCAAGCCAGCTGTTGATTGCACAAACCATTAATCAACAATACTTATTCCTCAAATCCTGTAATAAAAAAAGTTTAGTTTCGAACTTACATTCCAGTTAATGCAGTCAATCTAGAAATATCTTGTGGCAGGGATCCTGCGAGACCCATACATGTCAAATTTCTGGAAACAAGAGGAAAATGAAGTAGGTCATTAGAGAAACAGACAAAAACAATTACCAAATTGCCTGGAAAACAACCACACAAATCTAGCCTCACTCACAAAGTAACTACACGAATCCGAGAGCCATTTGAGCATGTAACTCCAGTCCATGAATACTGGCTGGGTAAACAAGGATCACCTTCCCAATCAGCAGGAGGGTTTACGATGCTTTTTCTCAACTTTTCTAAAGCTATTACTGCAATAAGAAAGTCACATCCATACAATTTATCATCGAAAATGACAAATCCAAAGCAGACAAAAAATGATGTTAATAGATACCGAGTAGAAACAAAAAGACTGAACCAAACATCATTTTTTGGCAAAATTAAACTTCTCACTCCATCCATATCAAATTATATTTCTAAATATGCGATAAAAATTAGCTCACCTATTCAACATTAACTAATTTCTACTACCTTATAAGCCAACCTAAACAGAAAAGGCTTAGTCACATATGCCATCATGTCCTATGCTAAGCAAAGAATAAGATCAGATTAAACTATCAATTATCAAGTTGCACAATGAAACAACTCTTCTGCTCCTCTATCATATATACCTCATTTTCCTATTATTTTGTCAAGCGTACTACGTCAAGATATCAAAACTAGTTCACTTGCCCCATTTAAAAATTTAAGATATTTCATAAATATTACCATCTCGTGTGTGGGTTCTTCCTCCAAGGTCTAACAATTGGAAAATCTCGCCTCCATTGATCAGAGGACCTCTGATAGAACCAGCAGCAGGATTCAAAGTTACATTTGTTGCACCAACAAGAGGCCAGCTCGTGGCAAAGACAGCAACACCCTCTGAAGTCACATTCAGATTCCTGTAATACAGTGTACCGTTTATAACTATATCAAATATCCTTGAGGCATTTGGTGAAGAATCAGGATTATCCGCAAAGTATAATGCAATGTAGTATCTCGATTCCTGAAGTAAAACAGGAGGCCATATCAACTGCATGCTTTCTACTTGGGGAGTTGCCAACGCTGTTTCAAATACTTTCTGAGGAGGCAGGTTCCAGAAACCAGAAACGGAAACATTCTTGTTGCCTGCTATTGTTGAATGGTTACTGTCTTCGAATGACTCCCAAAATCGATTGAATGGATCATCAGGATATCTGTTGGTAACAAACATTTCAAAATGATAAAACAGTACTCAGAATAACCAAATTAACCTCCAACACTGTTCATGTGATAAGACATCTACTAAGTTCTGAAAAAATCACTCTCTATACAATTATTGTAATTTGACACTAACTCAAGATGCAAAATTTGTTAGACTGTGAAGCCCGACTCGGTATTGTGTCGCGCTTTGTGGACATAGAGTTCACATGGATCAAACTTCTCTTATATTTTGTAAATGTGTTTGTATTTGATTTTGCATTTGTGATTATATATTTCTCAACAAACTTGACTTCTTGTTATAGCATTTGTGAAGTATTTTTTCTTGTTTGGAAGCAAAAATCATATTAAATTTGGTTTAATAACTATTATCAATATGTAAATACTAACAAAACAAAAATTTAATTTAGATTAGGGAAAAAAAAAAAGCAAAAATTAATTATAAAACTCACTGGATCTTGTCTGTTCTACTGTATCCAAAACTATGCCTTGCAATTAATCTGAGTCCATGCTTGTCAAAATCGGTGGTGTTGTAAAGCGAATCGGCGAGTAGCACAATCTCCAGAGCTGAAATAAACAAGTCGGATTCCGTATAAGTATTTGACCCGACACAGACACTCATGCTCTTGCCTTGAGCCAAAAAGACTCCCTCGTAATACGAAAACCAGCCTTGCGCGTAATCCTGCGTGGTGTTGACCACGCTCCAGAAAGTGCCGTCCACCATCTGATCAAAAACCGGCGGAGTATCCCCGCCGTTGATTCCTCCGTAGAAGTAGGTGGTGCGGACCATGTACTTGCTGCCGCGAAACACGGGGACGACGTAACAGTATTTCTGGTGGAGGTTGTTGGGAAACGATCGGACGGTGGAGAGAAAAGGAGCGGTGACGGTTGTAGTGATGATCTTTGGGGTCCCACTTGATATGTATCCGGCGTCGGGAAGCCATGTGATGCCGTTGATTATGGAACCCACACCAGCTCCACAATCAATAAAAGTACCTAAAACATTTGCTTAAAATTATAAAAAAAAAAAAAAAATTGAAAAAACAGTTTAAAGATATCCAAATTTTGAAAAAACAAAAGTTGTTGTGTTTGTTTACCTCTGAGAGACTGAGATAGGGAAAGTGAGAGGACAGAGAGGAGGAGAGAAACGAAGAGGAGAGAAACGGAAGAAGACATGGTGGAGAGATTCTGACATGAGAGAGTGAAGAGGAGGTGAAATTTTGAGGAGAGATTGTTTTGTTTTGAATGGGGTTGGTATTTGTTGTCAGTGGTGAATGGGTCTAAGTTGAGTGAGTCATACAAGGAAAGAATTGGGATTGGAGTTGGCGGAGAGTAAAGAATTTTTTGTATTTTATTGTTTGGGACGCGGGAAAATGGAGGGCCAGGTCAGAGACGACGCGGCACCACAGCAGTGGTTGAGTTTGGTAGTAACTGATGGAGCCGTTATTGTGGTAATATATCTATATATGTATGTATGTGTGTTTACCTAAAATGGGGGTTAAATTACTGTGTTGTCTGGTAAAATCGTTTCACATTACTTTTAACTGGAATTCTCTACCGCTGGATCCGGTACTCATTTTTTTTTGGGAGGAGAAAGTAGGTTCAGAACATTCGAAAAACTGTTTGTATCACCCAAAAAAACAGTTTCGAAAAGAGTAAATATCAGGATATTACATTTTCAATTATTGGCTTGACAATTTTATCTATTTTAATAAAGTTAACAATTGAATCTCAAGCTCTATTTTTTTGACACAAATATCCTTTCTAAAAATTAAAACCACTAACATTTCCTCTTTTATATTTTCTCTCTTCTACTGCTCTTTTCTCTTTCATTTTCTTCTCTTCATTTTCTGCACCATCCACCATCCACCTTCCTTCTCTTCTGCACTACAAATTTTAGCCACCATTCACCATCCACCTTGCTTCTCTTTTGCACTACCAGCCACCATCTATCGTCATTTTCTTCTTCACAGCCACCATCCACCATTGATCTTCATTCTCTTCTGCACTATGAATTCCAGCCACCATCCATCTTTATTTTCTTCTTCATAACCACTTCCATTCTTTCCATCCACCATCTTCAAAACTAGTTTGTTGAAATATCGTTGCTTTTATCTGTAATAAATGCAAAACTATCTTCATTTAATGTAATAAACTAATTTGTGTTTGTATTCGGTGATCTTTTTATTAAAGAAAGTCACATTCTTAAGGCTTTGTATCAAAACAGTGACCTAATCACTAGTCACACCACGCCATGATGAGTGTTAGTAATACCAGTGGTCTCGGTGTGACTAGTGGTGCCATGGATAAATGGAAAAATCAGTAGCGAAAACATTAGTCACATCAAAGTATCGAGTGTTAGTAATACCAGTGACCTTAGTGTGACTTGTGGTGTCATGGTAAATGAAAAAAATCAGTAGCGAAAATACTAATCACACTAAGATATTGAGTGTTAGTAATACCAGTGGCTTTAGTGTGACTAGTGATGTCATGTGAGAGATAGTCGCGATCAACAGAGGTGGAGGTTTGGGGGAGACAGAGGCTGTTGATTTTGGGGGAGGTAGAGGTTGTTGATTTTTTGGAGGAATAAGTTTTTTTCAAGTTTTCAAAATGCATAGGTTTTTGATTTTGGAGGGAACAAGTTTTTTTCAAAACCCAACTACTATTACATATTTTTACTGGAAAGGTATATTGGTACTTTTATATATCATTTGTGACTCAACGGTTACATTTTTTTAAAAAGGACATAAATGTTAAGTCAATACTTAAATATGCTATTTTTGCCCATACCCCTTTCAAAAACTGTTGTTTCTTTTTTATTTTGTGATGAATTTAAGAGTTCAAATTTCAATTCAAAGCGTGATGCAATAGTCCCACAAATTTATTTAAATTTATAATTTACTAATTCATTACTATATCTTCTTAACATATTATGTTAGCAAAAAAAGTGGATAAATTTTTAAACAATGTAGTTTTATTCTATGTATGTGTAAGATTCTAAATTAAATATAATATATTGTTCATTTAAATATTTTAGACACATTTGGCTATTAAAAAAAAAAAAAAAATCATCCTTAATCTATCCATAACGTGTTGTATAAAAATATTACTAGAGATCCTTGATGCGAATTTGAGTGTGTTTGATAATTGATATGGCTTTTTTAGAGATTGTCTAATAACATAAACTCTTTTGAATTTTTTTTGTTATTTAGCATCAACTAAAGATATTTTTTAATATTCTAAAAAAAAAAACAGTTTTTATATGTATTTGGACCTTCCCCAATGAACTCATTTTAAGTTTTCAAAAAAGTGTAAATTGTTTCGAATACCTTTATAATAATTTACAAATTTTAAGATATCCCTGTTGAATACAAAACTTTATTTTACATCTTAAATACCTTTTTTTAATATATTTTTTAACCATCTAGTAGGGGTGGGCAACACCATGTTCGGATCGATTCCGATTAGATCCGATTCGAACAATCGATCCGAATATGATAAATTTACGGATCGTCATTTTTGGATCTGAACATGATCCATCAAGGGGAAGAAACCGATCCGATCCGAACACCCAATTGCGCAGATCGAATCGGTTCCATGTTTGAACACTTACTTTTAATTTCAATGTATACACTAAAACCTTCTTCTGCCTTCTTTAGTTTCGAACAACTCAAAATGCTCCAAACAATCTAACTTAAGTCTATGACTACTTTCATTCTTCATTTTCTTCTCTATTTTTTTTTTGCATCCCAAGATGGGTAGCTAAATGAGAGCTGTCGATGTCGACGATGAAGAAAAAATGGGTGGGTGGGGGGGTGGGGTGAGGGTGGGGGTGGGGGGGGGGTGTGGGGTTGCCGAGCACGAGCTGAGAGTGAGAAGAAATAAGAGATGGATGTTAGGGTTAGCTTAAGTGAACTTTATATAAGGGCATGCGAAATTATGTATGTACCCTTGTTCACGAGTTCACGGATCGGATTGGTTTTGGATACCCCGATCCGTGAAACATGATGTTTTCACAAGTGAGGATCCGAATACCTTACCTTTAAACATGTGATCCGATCCGAACACCCACGGATCCGATCGGATTATTCGGATCGGATCCATGTTTTTGTGCCCACTCCTACCATATAGTTTTTAAAATATGCAACCGAACCACTTTAAACTTTCTATTATAAGGTTTATTTTGTAAAAGCTCTACTCTAAAAAAACAATCTATTTGTAAAAACTATACTTGAAAAGTTATACCAAACACACTCTTAAAAATTTCTTAGGATAATTTTATACAAATATTTGTTATTTGATAAGAGATATGTAACGATTTTATAACTTTAATAAAAGTTTACTTCGTTTAAAAGGGAAAAAAAAATGTATTATAAATTTCAAAACTAATAATATTCATGAGTTTGCTACACTCTCATCGTATAATTGAGAATTTAAGATTATCGATTATGTTTAAACAAATTTAAACACATTTAAAGTTCAAATATTCAAATTACACATATTTAACATATTTATTTTTAAATCATATGTTTTTATTTACATTTAAATTTTATAAATTTTATGTTCGACTTGTAAGTATCATGTGTAAAAAACCAATTCTATTTCTCACAAAAATGACATAACCAATAATTTATAAGTAGTTTACTCAAAATTTCCAAGGAGACCATTTGATCTTTCTCTAATGAATAATTGAAAGATTCATGGTTGATAGAATGTTTAATTCGCGCTAAACGTGAGTTGTTGTGTGAGTATTATGCATGTCACTCTCTAAAATTATCGCAAATTCGCATTAAAAACAACAAGAAAACAAAATAGTTATTAATAATAATCTCATCCATTCTAATCTCATTAAAGGTCTACTCATGTGAACATTTTTCTCTGGTGTATGTGGGTTCTTTTCACCCCATTTTTTTTTAATATATGTAAGTTGTTCTCTTTCGTTTTTAGGTGGTTGGTGTTTTTTGAGTTGCAGTAGTCAAAAAATAATAATAATAAAAAAAATAATAAATGATTGTTTATTACTTAAAAAAAAAAATGATTGTTAATTGACTAAAGTCTAAAAGGCGGTTAAGAAACCACACGTTTAGTGCGGCGCCACCGAATCGAGAAATTAATTATAGGCTTCCTTTCCTTTTAATTTGTCTTCAATGAGACTGCTCCTTTACCAATCCATTTGCCTTAAAATGAGAGCAAACGTGCACCCAAAAATGAAAAATTAAATATTACGAAATGACAATAAATCTTAATTTTCAAACCATAGATAGACGTCAAGATGGGAAAGATTTCAGAAGTATATTTTTAATTTACATGCTAAAAACTCTGAATTCAAATTATATTTCCTTCTCTCAGTTCTCAAATTATTGTAAAATTGCTGAAAAAATCATGCATGTGATGATTATTAGAGTATTCCTTTTTTAAAATAATAATAATAATAATAGCACAATCATGCATGCGATGATTATTAGTGTATTTCTTTTAAAATAATAATAATAATAAATAGCACTCTTTGTTGAGTGATTTTTGTTAGGGTCAAATTCACTTTTATACAAAATTAGTTTTTATCCATTTTGTTATGAATTTTTTTTTTTTTTGACATATGAAAACTTATTTTTAACTCCTTAAACAAATTATTTCATTCTATACTCTAGTTTATCAAATTACTTTGTGTCAAAATTTAAAAAATACGGAATTTAATCTCGATACGGGATTTTAATGGGTAATAAAATTTAGTACCAAATTTTACTGTTTATTACAATCCGGTAAATTTTATGATGCCATAAAATCCGGTACCAGATTCTGAGGTCCCATAAAATCCAGTCATCATAATCGACACTAAATCTCACCAAAAAAACTCTATTTTCAAACAAATCTAATCAAATTTAACACTAAACATCAATTCTCAACATCAAAAAAACATAATAAAACTCAAAAAATCTCAATAAAACTAAAACAATCAATTAAAAAAACTGAACATCTCATACCATGAGCAATGGAAAGAAAAACAAGGTAGATAAGGTTAAATTGGATAAAGTGGGTATATGATGTAACTATTTATTTCAGGGGTTGAAAACAAATATTTTTAAAAATGTGGGCAAAAATAAATTTTGACATTCTTGTATTTGTATTTTTTGAATTTGTCACAAATGTTACTATCACTAAACTATTTAATTTGAGTTTTTGTAGCACCTATTTTGTGTTTATAACAAAATTACGGTTATATATAAGGTGAAATTAAAACATTGTCTATAAACACAAACGAAGAAAACAAGAGAGAAAATGCAATGGTTCAATAGACTTAGATCAATGAGGACTTCAATGAGAGGGAAAAGAGATATCGATGGCAATTTTATGGCAACTATGATAAGTTAGATGACAACTTTCACAACATTGATTTATCGCATTTTGAGTTTGTTGTTGTGGATTTGTTTTATTTTATTTTTAGTTATTTTGAGTTGTAAAGTGAGATGGATTTGTGTTAGATAAGTGTAGAAGACATGATTGAAAGTGAAAAAAGAAAAAAAAAAAAGAAAAAAAAAGGAAGCTATGGATAATGTATTGTAACTAATTTCTATATTTGAAAAAGACGAATTTGAATTTTGGTCATATATTTGGTACATGTGGTCGTACCTTTAGCAATTCAGAATATGAGATCAGGTGACAAGTAGTATTTACTAAGGATATTCGTTACGTTAATGTGAAAAACTTTTGCTTTTTGATGCAAGTAAAACTCAAATAATTAGTTTAATGATGATGGTAAAAATGCAAGGCAAATGACTATACAAATCCTTTTATTTTAACATTATTAAATGCGGACTTTGGATCCTTTCTCAAGGTCTCTTAGTTTCAGAAGATTCAATAATTATAGTAAAAGCCACACTTCTAGAATGAAAATTATTCAAGGGGTCAAATTTAAAGTTTATCTTTTATCATTAAATACATAAATATCACATTGTTATAATTTATCAAGAAAAAAATAATCTAGTGTTTAGCATCCTGTTGACAATTAAATCATCATGGTATATATTTTTCTTTTGAAAAAATAAATATAATTATGGTCGTACATATAGTTTGATTGGTAACCATATGGTCCATGTCTCTTAGCAAAATTGAGATTCCAAATTCAAATCCTCTTCTCATGAATCTAAAATAAAAAAGAAAATGTTATATGTATTTTTCGGACTTATTAAATGGGCTGATAAAAGTCCAATTTAGGCCCACTTTAGACACAATAAGAAGGCCCGATAAGGTCAACCCAGTCAAAACCCATCAGACGAGGCTCAGATATCAACTCCAGGCCCAATAGAAGGTACAGCTCATCTCAGTATCCTGTCAGCTCGCTGCAACGAGCTCGTTTCACAGCTCACCTCATGCACAGCTCGTCTCCCAGCGAGCTCGAGCTCAAGACCGTCATAGACACGTCAGCTCGTCCAAGAGCGTAATAAGTGCAGTATCTTCCAGAAACAGGCAGTTACCAAGTTCAACTATGATTCTCTCTCCGAATATGGTAATTACCCAATCAAACCATGATTTCCTTATCAGATATGGAAGTCTACTCAAAATCAAATTCAAATCAACCTTATCTTGAGATAATTACAGTAGTTTACTGATATTATTCAAATATATTAGGAAGCATAATTAATGTATAATTCTTTTCCTTATTTTTCCTGATTATTTGGGAAGTGTAATTAATTCAGGATTCTTTTCCTGATTTGCTACAACTAGAATTGTAACATCTCTTTCCCTATAAATAGGGACTAAGATCATTGTAACATTATCAGAGAATAATCAATAATACACTGTCACTCTGCAGAATTTAAGAGACAGACAGTCGTGGACGTAGGCCAATTATTGCCGAACCACGTAAAAGCTCCGTGTTCCTCGTTTGATTCTCGGTATTTGTCTGTATCTTTTCTGGGTATTTGTGTTTTCTCACATTGATTGCAGGTATTGGGTATTGATTACTCGTCGACTGAAATCCAACGTCGACAGAAAACACTAAATGCAATAAGTGAACTCCACTAATTTTATTGTTTACAGGTAATAATAAATAAGTACACAATGGATTAATTAGATGATTGCTCTATATACCAAATTGTACATGCTAGTTTTATGTTGAAAGCTCGCATTCATGAATCATGATTTTGTTTTTGTGCAAAATAATTGTAAAATGTGTCGTAGAATTGGCAACTAATTTGTACTGTTTGATCATAATTAACTAGATTTTTAACTAGAAGAAAAAGGTAATTACAAATCAAGAATTCTCATAATGGTAAATGGTGGATAAATTGTGAATAAAGTTGTAACAATTATGCTTTATGCATTTGTTACACCCTTATTCACAATTTGGATTAATAATGCACAATTGTTAAACCCTTATTCACAATTTGTCCACCTTTTGCTGTTGCGAGAAAGCATTATATAAGGAGAAAAAATCTGTTGATTCCGGTTATAGTTAGTCAATATGTAAGTCTCATTATGACCTGATTATAAGAGCTATAACATATGGTGATCTTTTTATATTTGCTGTCACTCTTATCTTTTGCATTGACATCCATGATTTTATTTGCCCCTATTTTGAATATGACTTCAATTTCTATGCTTCTCCTATATATATTAAAAAAATGCTATTAGGTCCCTAAAATTATGCCAATTCATGTTAAACTAAACACATGATAGAGAGATATACCTAGGACGTGAAGGAAT
The DNA here is from genome assembly GCA_019925255.1 of Litchi chinensis. Classification (NCBI taxonomy): domain Eukaryota; kingdom Viridiplantae; phylum Streptophyta; class Magnoliopsida; order Sapindales; family Sapindaceae; genus Litchi; species Litchi chinensis. The sequence goes on from CM034461.1 coordinate 4,918,369, forward strand.
TCCAATGCGATCAAATTTTCCAAACAACTTGCACTTCTTCCTAAAATTCATATCAACTTCAAAGATCTGAGATATCAAAAAATGAGAAATTTAATAAGACTGTCATTTCTACCAATGCAATAGTAAAACAACTAGGCTAAAGTGAAGTCAGCTCTGTAACCATAAGACAAGGACATACAAAAACTACCTGGAATTATGATAGTAATTTGCTAGTCCAAAGCAATTACGAGAATTGAGAACGTGAGATTTCTTAGTTGGGATGACAGTGTTTCTTTGAATCAACTCTATCATCACCCTACCAGTGGTTTTGATTGTAAAAGAGAAAGGAACAACATCGAGAAGAAAAATGTCTGCATTTGGAACATCATAACACAACATCAGTCGATAATTCAAAGCACATTATTACAAGAATGATGTCTTGATTATCTGCAAACTGATGTAATATGAGAATTGGTATCCGTGGTTATGTCATCGCCATCTCCATTCAGTATGCCACCTTGAACAACAGCATCTATAGCAACAACCTTGTTTAAGTTAACAGTCACACTATTTGCAAGCCTCATTCCTTCGAAATATTCAAGTAGTAGCTGTTGAACCTTGGATATTTTAGTGTTGCTACCAAGAAGAAGAATATCATCATTATGGTTCTTATGCAAATCAACATCTTCTATGCCCTCTTCAAAGGCCCCATGATCTTTCTGAAGAGATAATTGTTCAATTCATCGAATGGAGCTCTTGTCAAAGGCTCGAAAAAGTCAACACCATCAAAGAGCGACTCAATCTCCACATAAACTTAGTACTGGCTATTGGAAGCTCTCTTGGCATGTTCAACTTCCTTCTTTAGCTTACCAAAAGCTCTGTTGTCCTTGCTAATGTCCTTTCCGTACTTCTTCTTGACCAATTTGATACATACTCCATAAGCATCTTGTCAAAGCCTAAACCTGCAACATTGAAAAAATTAAAAAATCAACATATAGCATACACAAGAAATAAAATGAAACAACAGTTTTACTCACCTTCAAAATGAGAGTCTCAATTTGTGGAAATAACCTCAAAAACATCATTATTAATTTTGAGGATGGTGACATTAAATGTCCCACCAAGGTCAAGGACAACTACATTGTTCTTATCATAATTATTGTCCAAACCACAAGTGATGGCAGTTGTTGTTAGTTTATTAACAAGCCTTGCTACAATAAGCTTAACGAATTTGTCAACATCTTTGATGATTTGCCTTTAGGTATCATTAAAATAGGTTGCATATTTAACAAGACAGTAAAATTACTAAGTCATGGACCATCATTTCAATTAATGAATAGTCAAAACCAACGAGCATACTCAATTCACTAAGACTTAGTGCTGGCTGTTGAGAACTTTCTTGGCACATTTAGCTTCCTTTCGTCGCTTCCTAAGAGCTTTGTTGTCCTCGCTAATGTCCTTTTCGTGCTTTTTCTTACGCAATTTGATGACATACTCTATAAACCTCTGGTCAATGTCTGAACCCACAACATTAATAAGGTAATCAACATATAACATACACAATAAATCAAATGAAATAATAGTTTTACTCACCTCCAAAATGGGTGTTTCCATTTGTGGAAATGACCTCAAAAACAACATTAATTTGAGGATAGTGACATTAAATGTCTCACCACCAAGGTCAAGGATAACTATATTTTTCTTATCATAATTCTTGTTTAGACCACAAGTTAAAACAGTATTGTTAATTCATTAACAAGCCTTGCCATAGTAAACTCAGCGATTTTATCAACATCCTAGGTGGCTTGCCTTTGGGCGTCATGAAAGTAGGCTACATATTTAACAAGATAATGAAATTTCTAAGTCATGGACCATCATTTCAATTAATGAATAGTCGAAACCAACAAGCATGCTCAACTCACTGGGACCTAATGCTAGCTGTTAGGAGCTCTCTTGGCATGTTCAACTTCTTTCCTTAACTTGCCAATAGCTCTGCTATCTTCGCTAATGTCTTTTTCATGCTTCTTCTTGACCAATTTGATGATGTACTCCAGAGGCCTCTGGTCGAAGTCTGAACCTGCAACATTGATAAGATAATCAACACATAACGTGCACAAGAAATAAAATGAAATTGTAGTTCTAATCATATCCAAAATGACTGTCTCCATTTATGGAAATGACCTTAAAAACAATATTATTAATTTTGAGGATGGTGACATTAAATGTCCTACCATAAAGGTCAAAGACAACTATATTTTTTTCATCATAATTCTTGTCCGAACCATAAGTGATGGTAGCTGTTATTGGTTCATTTACAAGCTTTGCCATAGTAAGTCTAGCAATTTTACAAACATCCTTAGTGACTTGCCCTTAGGCATAATTAAAGTAAGCTGCACATTTAACAAGACAATGACTTTACTAAGTTATGGGCCATCATTTCAATTAATGAATAGTCAAAACCAACAAACATGCTCAACTCACCGGGAATTGTGATGACAATATATTGGATTTTCTTGCCAATGAATATTTTGGTTGTTTCCTTCAATTCAGTTGGTATCATAATGGGACTGAAGACCTTATACATGGTTTTCCATCCTTGTTCACAATCTTGTAAGGAATAAGTTTCATGTCCCCCTAGACTTCCTTGTCCTCGAACCTATTTAGAACAAAACCTGGTAAGCAATATTCCTCCAAAACTAATAAAAAAGCAGATCAACACATAAAAGAAAAACCTTATTGCTTTCTTCCAATAAGCTTATTAATAGTGAAGATGGTCCTTTCAGGATTAACCACTGCTTGGTTCATTACTGCCTTATCGATAAGCCTTTCACCGTCATAACAAGATAACACAGTTTTCTTATTTGCTATGATTTCAACATGACAATTCTTGTAAACACCAACACTACAGTAGTTTGACCAAGACCTCTCCTAATTATTGTTCTTCATGCTCATTCATAATCAAATTTGCAAATGGTGACGATCAAAGTTTAGTCACATGAGTAACATTTTAGTTGCAAGATACTTAAAAACAATAATCGTCAAAACAGTTGGCAACAATTTGTATCTAAGCTATAATAATCAATGCTTATACACAAAATAATCCCTAAGTAAAACACAACTTGTATTTAAATCATTAGTTGCCATATCTAAGCCATAATTATGGAAACTTTATATACAATTGCTACAAGTTATAGTAAAAGCCACAATTCTAGAATTAAAAAATTGCAAGGGGCTAAGATTTAAAGTTTATCTTTTTTTACTAAATATATAAATGTCACATTATTATAATTTATCTATAAAAAAAAAATCAAGTTTTTAACATCTCATGGACAATCAAAGTATCATGGTATATATTTTTCATCTAAAAAAAAAAATGTAATTATGGTCATACATATAATTTGATTGATAACCATGTGGTCCATATCTTTCAACAAAGCTGAGATTCTAAATTCAAACCTCCTTCCCATAAATCTAAAATAAAAAAGAAAAGACTAAATACAATCAATGAACTTTACTAGTTTTCTTGTTTATGGGCAGCATTAAATCAGTACACAACAGATTAATTACATGATTGTTCTATATACCAAATTGTACATGCTAGTTTTATGTGGAAAGCTCGCGATCATGAATCATGATTTTGATCATAATTAACTAGAGTTTTAACCAGTAGAAAAAGGTGGTTACAAATCAACATTTTTTTTTTTTTAAGATTTAACATTTTATGTATAATTAGATTAACCTAGTTACAACATATATTATAATTAAGGCTTTAATTATAAGAAATTATTGAATTTATAAACAATGTATCGATTACTACAAATGTATTACATCATTTAAATATAAATTTAGATATTCTATCATTACTTTTCATGATTTAATGGGTTTAAAAAATGCTTCATGTGAAAATTGGGCGTAGGTTGTCCGATGGACCACACCCTTAGACCCTATAGTCCAACACGATTGAGACAGGGCCCAATTGCCAAGGTATCTTGAGATTACTTACAACCCCATATTGCATTGGATTCTCTATAATCCTAACGTGTAAAGGATCTCCACTCTACAGTGTTCTTTGTTTCGGATTGGTTCGTATGAATTTACTTTAAAAGAAGGTATACTTTTTTTTTTTCTTTCTAAGGTAGATTGATTTGTATAAAACTGTAATTTAGTAAATTAATATCTAATTAAGTTAATTAACTTTTAACTATATACTAAGAAACGTAATAATAAAAACCACGTGTGTGCAGTTGATAATATAATTTAAATCAAAATTATAGATTTGTAGACTTTTTGACCTATTATTTTAAGCAATTGAAACTTGAGGACAACAATAATCAACCTTCAAGTTGTCAATAAAAGAGTCCAATATATGATTTGGCGGGGGTTGGTATTAAATCTTGTATAGTAAAACAAAAAATTTCAATTTCGCCAAATTATATTAAAATACAATCTGCTATTATAAATTTTGCCATGGCATAATAATAATAATAAATAAATAAATAAACCATCCTATGAAAATATGGCCTTGAATGTAGTCGATATATTCATCGAATCATTCCGTAATTGTCAGTACGATGATAATTGATATGATAATATAAATCAAACACAATAAAACAAACAATATGGTATACCACATTACTACTAATCCTCCGTGGAGCCGAAGAGTGGCCCACCAAAGTTCGCAAATTAGGCCCACCTGCCTGACGCGCACGTTAGCAATCTTCAATTCACGTTTTCCGGCGGGAGCGCACGATAGAAAATTTAATCCCAGACCGGAAATTACGTGGCCGGTCCAAGCTTTGCAGCCGACATATTATAAAAAAAAAAAGAAAAATTGGCGAAATTGATGTGTGAATTTACATAAGTACCCTTTGCACCCTCATCCGTTTTCAAATCTCATGTTTCAATTCTGATCACACTCCTTGCTTCTCTCTCTCTCTTTGTCCTCTCTCTCTCTCTCTCAGTGTCTTAATTGATGGATCTGGAGAGACGCCAAGACCAGAGCGTCCCCGAGAGGAAGGGGCAAAAGCGGAAACTGGAGGAAGAAATCGTCGGAGGAGGAGAGCAGCTGCAGCAGCAGCAACAGCGAGAGATCTCTGCTTCTTCTTCGTCTTCCGTGCCGGCTGCAGATGCGCGACAAGCGCTATTGTGTGAGGTCAGTGCGCAGGTTAACGTCCTCAAGACCACCTTCTCCTGGCTCGAAGCGGATCGCGCCGCCGCCAAGCGCGCCACTCACGTCCTCGCCGAGCTCGCCAAGAACGGTCTCTCTCTCTCTCTCTCTCTCTCTCTCTCTCTTTTTTTTTTAATAGCTATATTGCGACAAAAAAATAGAAAAAAAATGAAATAACCACCCCTCGATCTCGCTTTATTTACGTATCTGCCATTTCTTGCAGAGGAGGTTGTGAACTGGATTGTTGAAGGTGGCGCCGTTCCGGCTCTCGTGAAGCATCTGCAGGCGCCACCGCCGACGAGTGAAGCTGACTCGAATTCCAAGCCGTTCGAGCACGAGGTCGAGAAAGGAAGCGCTTTCGCTCTTGGACTTCTTGCTGTTAAGGTGATTCTAGTCGTATTACCGTATTTACTTGGTTTGGTGATAGTTTTGATTTTCTACACGTGCAAGTTATCATTAGAAGTTTTAATTGTTAAATGTTCAATAAGGAAGGATTCACTTTGTATTACTCCTGCTGGCATTCTAGAAAGTACCTAGAGTGAATTAAAAAATTCGACATATCGTGATAGTTGTTATGCCATCTGTGTAGTTGATTGTAGCAGTAATTAGTGAACATGATGTATCATTGAAACTCTAGAAGTGTTGTACAAAATACTTGGAATTAAGTTTAACAAGGCAAGCGGCGTGTATAATGTTATGATTTTTCTAGTTGAGAGGATGTTAAGGCATGTTTGATAGTCTGATGATGGATGAATGGATTGCCAGGATTGGATGGAATTTACGTTGGGTTTTAAGTTATATAATTATCATTTTAAGTCAGGAAAAGTTATATCTAGAACTAGTTGTTTGAATGGATTCCATGTTTGAAGTTGTGTTTTTTTGGAATTGTCAGTTTACTCTACAAGTAAAGAGAAAGAATGCAGTAATTGAAAATTATTACGTGGTTATTAATGCTGTTACATTTGTGCGTTGCCTGATTGAGCACTCTTCTTGTTATGCTTGCAAATAAATTTGGAACTGATGCATTCAATGTTAAAAGTTATTATTAGAGTAATAATATTTGTATTATCAATGGGTCACTGCTGATTTTTTGTTGACTTTGCTGGGGACAGCCAGAGCATCAGCAGCTGATAGTTGATAATGGGGCCTTGTTGCATCTTGTGAGTTTGCTGAAGAGGCACAAGGATGGAAATGGTTCCCGTGCTGTCAATAGTGTCATTAGAAGAGCATCTGATGCTATCACCAACCTTGCTCACGAGAATAGCAGCATTAAAACCCGTGTCAGGTATTTCAAGTTTTAATTATAATTGGTATTTAGTAACCAGTACTGTATTTGTCTCATGGTTTTGTTGACTGCATAAACAGAATGGAAGGTGGTATTCCACCTCTTGTTGAGTTGCTTGAATTTACTGATACAAAGGTGCAAAGAGCAGCTGCAGGAGCACTACGGACCTTGGCATTTAAGAATGATGAAAATAAGAACCAGGTAATGGGCTATTCTTTGGAGGTTATGCTTTATAAAATTTATTTTAGTATCTATAAATGCTGAAAGTACTATGATTTTGCAGATTGTTGAATGCAATGCTCTTCCAACTCTCATTCTGATGCTACGATCTGAAGATGCTGCCATACATTATGAAGCGGTAGGATCTTGTGAGATTTTATTTTTTATTTTTTATCTTATTTTTGTTTTTTTCAGTTTCTAGAAAATTGCACTACATTGATATTTTTCCTTTGCCTTTACCTTTGGCTGTAGAGTGATTTTAGTATTCATGAATTGCAGGTTGGGGTAATCGGAAATCTGGTACATTCTTCCCCAAATATAAAGAAAGAAGTTCTTGCTGCCGGGGCATTACAACCTGTCATTGGTTTACTTAGGTAAGTTACCATTACTTAGTGTTCAACTTTGTTAAATAGGATTTTGTCCCTTTGTTATTTCTTTCACATTTTATTAAGTGCTTTTTCTGTACAAAATTTATCAAGTTCTGTATTTTGCGATTTCTTCAAGTTTTCCCTTTGGGTGACAGTTCCTGCTGCTCCGAGAGCCAAAGGGAGGCGGCTTTATTACTTGGACAATTTGCTGCAACTGATTCGGATTGCAAGGTAGATACAGTTTATCATGTTGTCATTATCTTATATTTGCTTCCTGAAGTTTGTTGTTGCCTCCTTTGCCCTTCATAGTTGTTTGGAGGAAATATAAGTGTATATGAGTTAACCTTTTCTTTAGTCTGCCTTGTAGCTGGAGTATCATTGTTGGCCTTTTGACCTCTTGTGTCTGTACTTTTACATTCTCGTTCTTGATTTTCCATCAGTTTATTTTACTGACTTCTTGACCATTATATCAAAATGTATTTCCAGGTTCACATTGTACAGAGGGGTGCAGTCCGACCTTTAATTGATATGCTTCAATCACCTGACGTGCAACTGAGGGAAATGTCAGCCTTTGCCTTGGGGAGGTTGGCACAGGTTATTATTATTTTTTAATTCTTAATTGTTTTTATCTTAAATATAATTCACAGACGCCATTAACACAATGAGTTTTGCTTTTGTCCTTTCCTAGATAGTACCAAAATTTAACCATAGTGTTCATGTTTTCATGTTCTGGTATAAATCACAGGTTGAATTCAAAGTTGCCCTTGAGCATTTGCTCAAGGTGAAGTGTTGGACAGGGGTGGTCAAGGCATGTCTTAGATATAAGTAGTTTGAGTGTGAATTAGGGAATTTTGCTTGACTCGTTCCATGTATTTAAAGTTTCATGCAGTTTAATATTGTTGCAATTTAATGTGATGACAAGTGGTTTGACAGCATCACTTTTCTTTGGTGCTTTTCTCTATTTATTTTTTCTTTCCTACTCTTTTATCTTGTTTTGCTCAATATTTACACATGATAAGTACTTCTCTTTTAAGTTTTGCTTAATTTAATGTGGAGCCTCAGTAGTTGTGTTGTCTACATAAATACATATGTTGCAATATGTCTTTTGGTCAACTATTCTTTACTATTTCATTTTTTTAACATTGGCGATTTTAGGAAATTATTAGCTGTAATTGAATTACTGTTGCTACTTAGGCAACAAGTTGAATCTGGATGCTTCTAGTTGGCTTAAGACTAATTTTCATTTTCAGGACATGCACAATCAAGCTGGTATTGCTCATAATGGTGGTTTAGTGCCATTGCTGAAGCTTCTTGATTCAAAAAATGGCTCTCTGCAACATAATGCTGCATTTGCTCTTTATGGCCTTGCAGATAATGAGGTACAGTTCAATCTTCAAATTCTTTTAATTTTACAACTCAAATTGTTGACTTTGTTTTACAACTTACAAGTAGTTTTTAACACTAGTTTTTGGTATTCTTTTTGCTTGTAGGATAATGTATCTGATTTTATTAGGGTGGGAGGTGTCCAGAAGCTTCAGGATGGAGAATTCATTGTCCAAGTATGTTTGACTATTTTAAAATATAGCTGTTATTTCTAGGATGCTTCTTAAAGCTTAATTGGCTGAATAGTTGCTTGATTTTTATTATTCAGGTGTCTAAACATCTGATAATGAGATGTTTTTTAGTTTGTCTTCTCCTTGGACCTCCCATAACTAGTTTTGAAATAAATATACTTGCAGGCCACAAAAGATTGTGTAGCCAAGACATTGAAAAGATTAGAGGAAAAGATTCATGGACGAGTGAGTCTTTTATTTTTTTTTTGGGTGCTATTTGTTACGTTTCTTATAAATGTTTTCCTGTGGCTTTTGACCATTGAATTATCTGTTACATATATATATCTTTTGCTTTAATTTTATGTTTCTCTAGATTTTTATGTTTTACCTTTGAGATTTTGATCCCATCATCTTGTTTTATGTAGGTTCTTAGTCATTTGTTATATCTGATGCGCATAGCAGAGAAGGGTGTCCAAAGACGGGTTGCTTTGGCTCTTGCTCATCTTTGTTCACCTGATGATCAGAGAACAATATTCATTGATAGTGGTGGTATGTCACATTCTTAGCAAATATGCTTTGGTAATTTTATATTTGCATTATAATTAATTAGTTGGGCTTAGGTTGTGGCTAATCCTAAGATGCTATGTTATCTTGACTTAGATGCTCACTACATTTTCTTTTTCTTTTTTCATGCAGGATTGGATTTGCTTCTTGGGCTTCTTGGATCTACAAACCCTAAGCAGCAACTCGATGGTGCTGTGGCACTGTACAAGTTGGCCAACAAAGCCATGACTCTTTCCCCTGTAGATGCAGCTCCTCCATCCCCAACACCACAAGTGAGCTTCTATACTGGCTATTTTCATCCTGAGCCTTTTATGTATTCACATGCTTCTTTAGAAGCGTGAGGATAGACCTATGTACTTGTATCATTGTTTGAGAATGTGACATTGGTGCCTATGCCGACTAAAAATTGTTGGTGCAGGTGTATTTAGGGGAGCAGTATGTAAACAGTGCCACATTATCAGATGTAACTTTTCTGGTTGAAGGTTGCAAATCGTTCTTCTTGTTTTACATTCTGTGATTTCTGCTTGTTAAATTCTATTGTACCTGTTGGGGAAAACATTTGAAATGTGTGTGTGTTTGTTTTTTTTATTATTTATATTTAAAGACTGAACATTTTAAATATTTGTTGTGATAGTGGCTGTGTTAATACGAATCACCATTTGGATAATAAAGTTGTCTCTTTTAATTTTAGGGAGACGGTTTTATGCCCACCGAATATGCCTCCTTGCTTCTTCAGATGCATTCCGAGCAATGTTTGATGGTGGTTATCGGGTGAGTGTCTGTCTGTAGTGTTTCATTCCTCTTCTTTGGGGGGCTGGGCTGGTGGTGTTGTACTCACTAATATTTCACAATGTTAGCTAAGGAGAGCTACATTGACACTTGCAGTTTGTAAGTGAAATGAGATATTCATTTATGTCTGACTTCTGGAATTCACAAAAGTTCATATGTTAAGTCCAAACTTTAAACTGAGACTCATTTACTGTGTAGATGGATGTTTAAGCATTTAATGGTTTGTTGATATTGTATTTCAGAACTGAAGCACTTCTATTGGTATTTGTTGCAGGAAAAGGATGCTAGGGACATTGAAATCCCTAACATTAGATGGGAGGTTTTCGAGTTGATGATGAGGTCTTACGAATTCTTTACTTTTTAATTTCTCACAAATCCTTAATGTCACTATGGACAGTTAACTGGTGTGTTCTGTTACAGATTTATATACACTGGATCAGTAGATGTTACTTTGGATATTGCACAAGATCTCCTCAGAGCTGCCGATCAGTATCTCTTGGAGGGTCTTAAGCGACATTGTGAATATACCATTGCACAGGTGAGAGCTAGGAAGGCTGGTTATGTTATTCTTGATTCATTGCTGCTTGTAAATAGGAAGTGGTCATCTGATGGAATTTGCTATTTTCATCATAGGATATTTCGCTGGAGAATGTTGCAAGTATGTATGAACTTTCAGAAGCGTTCCATGCTGTATCATTGAGACACACATGCATCTTGTTTATCTTGGAGCAGTTTGATAAATTGAGTGCTAGACCTGGGTATGTACTTTCATCATCCTGCAAGTTCATCATTTCTCCTTTTGCGGCTGAACTTTGGAATAAACTTTTGTTGTTGCTTCTATTGTTAATATAGTCTAATAGAGGAAAGATTTGGAATAAATATGGAATAACACAAAATCTTAAGGTAGGTGGTTAATTAGAATATGTTTCGTTAATCTGGAAATGTATTTATTATTTTGTATCTTTATTTGTTGTGTTTTGATTTAGCATTTTAAATTGATGGTGGTTGCCTGTTATGAGATCTTCCATTATATTTCTTTATTAAACTACCACTATAATTATTTTTTTGCATAGTGAAAGGAGAAGATTTGAATCTTCTGAAGGAGCTCTTGCTATAATCATGTTCTTATCTACTAATGAAATTACCTTGTGTTATTGAAACTTGTAGGCACTCCAATCTAATCCATCGGATTGTACCTGAGATCCATGAATATTTCTCGAAAGCTCTCACGAAACCTAACCCACATAAGTCACGGCTATAGATGGCCAGTCATTGATTCTTGATCGCTAACTAGATACTGTGTACAGAAAGTAGTAGATCTTCTCACTGTGATCAAGCCAGTTGAAGGTTCTAATTTGTTGTTTGTAGTGTGGCCAAGCTCAGTCATTCCTGATACCGGAGTTATGTTGCTTGTAGACACAATGATGTAAGTTTCTTCTTCCAGTCATTGTATTAGGTATTGTTTGGAATATAACCTTCACAAAACATTAATGCTTTTCATGGATTGTGATGGTTGTATTGTATAACTCGGAAATGTATTTTACGAACTCTTCAATGAGATGGCATTCAGTGAGATGTATTTTTTTCCTCATTCTTTCTCATCTACATTTGAAATAATATCTTTTGTGATGTGGTTCTTATCAATGCCCATCAGCATCTGTACCAAATGTATGGTTACTGACGTATACATTTATAGCTAGGGTTTGTATAAGTTATACTAACCCCAGCTCCAAATTGTCAGTTATACAGTGCAACTGAAAATTTGTGACACAAACATTGGATTATGACCCTTTGAATGACTGATTGCAATTGAAATTGGTATGTATCCTAATTTCGTCTGTTGAAACTGTCAATCCACTCAAAAAATGACGTAGCAATTCCTGTTCTGTGCGATGTATGCACTAATTATTCATGATTCTAAATCTATAATCTAGTGACTGCTTTTTTAGATGAAACTATAAAACTAGATTATGGTGTTTTAATTCATAAGATAAGACCTGGAATTATTTGATAAAAGATTCATTCAAAGTAGGACCTAACTTGGGTTTAAAATGTTTTTTAATATAAAAATTAAGGAGTTGTGTGGTTGGAACTTGGAACCTTATTTCCTTGATTTTGGGTTGGTATGTTTGTGCTTCGACATGATTCTAATTAGTAGTACTCCAAACAAAAATCTCCTACTTAATTTGCTTTAAGATTGTTTGTTTTGTATTTCAGAAAAATAGAAGGAAGATTGTTTTGTTTTGATTTGACAAAATTTTAGTTTTGTAAACTTCTACATCATGCTGTCCAAAAGTAAACTGTTTCTTATGGAACTTCTGGCCTCGAATTCACGCAATATCACTAATCAGTCCATATGGGCGGCCAGCATATATATATATATATATATATATATTTTGTTGTTGGTTTATATTGGTCAAGCTGAACACGAGGTCGTGTTCACTTTTTTTTATTTTTATTTTATTTTTTTGAATACATGACTGTAATTAGGACAAGTTCAGGGGACTCCAGGACCAACTGAAATAGGATACTAGTGGCACGTCGACTACTAATTGACCACTGAAGGTAACCCACACGATGGAAGAGCTTCCATACAATTGGTTAAGTATATTATATTATATATTATTATTATTATTTATATTTAATATTAGAATATATATATGTACAGCATGGGTGTCGATTGGCAAAGGAGGCAGGGGTTACTACCAACGCGCCAGCGACCAAGTGACAAGGTCGTGTTAGCTCCAATATTCAACAAAATATTATATATATATATACATATTTTATATATTTATTATTTTTTTTAGGGCATATATTTATCATTATTATTTAAGGATGCATTAATCGTAAAATTCATCGAAATTTGATTAAATTCATGAATTTTATATATTGAATAATTAAACTTTCTATATATTTTGTTTAAAATCATACCAAAATGATATGTATGTGAATTGATAAGATTTTGTAAATCATGAAATGACGTGACAATTAATAAGATTTTGACAATTATATCTATTATTATTTAGGTATGAATATATAATTTATTAAATTTTCTAATAAATGCAATGAAACTTTGGAAATTGAGTAAGATTGTGATGATTTTTTTTTTTTTTTTTTTTAAATTCACAAATCTTACTTTCAAATTAATCAAAATCAATTAAATTTTATCACTTATATAAAATTCACAAGTTAATGATTTTTTATATAACTAAATTTATTTAGATTTTTTAATAGCTTGAATTGAATACATGTTTATAAATTTTAAATAATCTAAACAAATTTGAATTAAATATATTTAAATTTTAACATATATATTTTTTGATGACTGAAACTGAAATCGGAATAAATTTAAAGAACTATTAAGACCAATCGAGATAAGATACCGGTGGCGCAATCTAGGGTATTACTTCTAATTGGAAAGCATTTGCTTTTTTATGGAGGTGAAGGGGAGATCTATATGAGGGTGAAAAGTTAATCCACACATATATGGTGTGAGAACTGTTATTATATATTTTATTATTACTATATATATATTCTTATTTGGATTTGATGGGTGACTGTTGAACTCATGACACGTGTAATTGGAGGTATGGGGGCTGTTGGCGTCAGCAGCCAAACACAAATTTTAATATATTTCAATACATCTTATTGACTTTTTAGAAATAGTAATTGAATACACACATTTTGAAATCTTTAACACCCATTTAAAAACAAATCGTCAAAGTAGCATATTCATTGTTCATTGAATACACCCATATGAAAAACAAACGGTGGCTAGCATTTTGTTATCAGTGTTGGTTCGTTACTTCTTTAACCGCCATTTCTCTATCCATCTTTGACCTCCGTCCTTTTCTCGATCCATCAGAAGCTACATCTTCTATCATTCTTCGATCCTCCTTCCTTTTTGACGTCTAATTGCATTCTCACAACGGAAGCGAACACATTTGATCAAGGTCAACTCTTTTGGCTGGTCAAAAACTACAGTTTAGATTTCACAAATTCTCTATAAAAAGGCACCCTGATCAATATTATTTCTTCACCTCTCTCAAACATGACTTACACAGATAAAGAGGTAGCCTCAGAGCTGCTCCCATTCCTCCGAGTCTACGAGGATGGCTCGGTTGAGCGACTCACAGAATCACCGATCGTGCTACCATCACCAGAAGACCCAGAAACCGGAGTTTCATCCAAAGACATCACCATTTCAGAGAACCCACGCATAGGGGCCAGAATCTACCTCCCGAAACTCACTCAACCAGACCAAAAACTCCCCGTTTTGGTCTACTTTCACGGTGGAGGCTTCTGCTTTGAATCTGCCTACTCTTTGGTCGAAACCAAACTCATGAACAACTTGCTCTCTGAAGCCAAACTAGTTGCAATATCAGTAGAGTACAGGCTTGCACCTGAACACCCTCTCCCTATTCCTCACGAAGATTGCTGGACTGCACTCAACTGGGTTGCATCCCACTCCAATGATCATCACCAACACCACCATGTTGTCAACAACGAGCCATGGTTGATGAACCATGGAGACTTTCAACGAGTCTTTATTGGTGGTGATAGTGCAGGAGCCAACCTAGCTCATTACACACTCATGCGAGCAGGCAGCAAGCGGTTGCATGGTGGGGTCAAAATTTCAGGAGCGTTTCTGACCCACCCGTATTTTTGGGGTTCAAAGCCGGTCGGTTCAGAGACTAGTGATGTAGCAGAACGAGAAAAGCTTGCACCCTTTAGGGTTTGGCAATATCTGAGTCCATTAGCAAGTGATGGTATTGATAATGTGATGATCAATCCTGTTGGTCCAGGGAAGCCAAGCTTGGCTAAACTTGGTTGTTCAAGGCTGCTGGTTGGTGTTGCTGAATTGGACGTGCTGAGAGAGAGAGGTGTTTGGTACGTGAATGCAGTGAAGGAGAGTAATTTTGGAGGAGAAGTTGAGTTGGTTGAAGTGGAAGGAGAGGACCATGCTTTTCATTTACTGAATTACGAGTCTGAAAATGCCAAGAAAATGATCAAACGTTTGGCTTCTTTTCTTCTCAAGTAGAATTGAAAGTGTTTTTGTTTTTGTTGTTGAATCTCATTACTGTTTAACGCTTTGAAATAAAACAGCTTTGGGGTGGATTTATGGATAATATCCAACCTTGACTGTCATAGATTTTTTTTTTTTTTTTTTCCATAAAATGAACCTTTTGTCAATTTATAATTTACATCACCAAAATTTTTGTTGGATGGCATCATATTCCCTTTTTTTTTTAAAAGGTAAGTTGATTAGGTAAGAGATTCTGAACGTCTATATGACACTTTCCTTTTAAAAGCCGAGGAAATGGAAATCATGCAGCCTCTCTATGATTATTTGTAATCTTGAAAATCCTCTTCTAGGTGAGTTGCCTCATTGGAGGGCAACCCCATCTTGGCACATCTATTGTGCTTAGGTTCAATCTTTACCTTCTACCTACTCTGGCCGTAATTTTCTCACTATTTAGTGAGTCGTCCTCTCTCGTTTTGAGAGTAGATTTTTTAATTGCATGCTCAATTGAGTAAGTCTCGACAAAATATCTAACCTAGATGTTAGAAGTTGTTGTAAATGAAAAAGAAAGGAAGAAAATCCTCTTTTATATATGTGGTTGGCAATTGGTATTATGTATTTAAGCCAATTTATTTATTTATTTTTAAATTCCTCATTGGCAAAATGTTGAGTAAAATTAATCAAGTATCTTCGATTTTGATTGGACTAAATAGATGTGTAGATATTAATTTGTTATTCAAATTAAGATAAAATATTAAATATAGTTGTAGTTGGGCCTCAGCTTTGTTCGTGAGAAACATTTAGCCCCTGTGCAGCATGCGAGGTTCTACACCCTAATAAACCAACCCTCCACCTTAATTGTGTGGTTTCCCTCTCACTTACGTGAGTTTTCTCCCACTCTTATGTGGGATGCTCCCTCTTGTATGAGAGTTGTTTTTCAAACCACGCCTTAGAGTCAAACTTTTCTTGGTCCTGACTATTTTTCTAGGCTTGCACCAGTTTAAAAAAATAATAATAAATAAATAAATATAGTTATTCTTGAAGACAAACATTGAATATCTACCGTTGGAACGCACTTACCTTTGGGCGAAATGAATATTAATATTTTAAAATTACAACTATTAGTTCTTTTTATTTGTTTTAATTTATCTTTAACACCTATCTTACTTTAAGCCTTATATTTATTCCAAACTTTTATTATATCATGATAGAGAGACAGCAAGGATTATACATAAGGATGAGCTAAAACAAATTTTATTTTTATTTTTTAATTTGAAATAAAGAATGGCTAGAATAAATTTTTTAATGAACTTCAAAAATACAAAAATATTTCATAAATTGAAAAATATAAGTATTCCTATTTAGATGAGATATAATAAGCTTTATCCCTCAAAATTCATATTATAAATAACTATGTTAAAAAAAGAAAGAGTAAAATGATTTGAAGAAATATGAAAGAAACATGAAATGTAAGCAATCAAATAAGTTTTAAGATATTTGAATGATTAAACTTATTAATTATGAATTATAGAATAACATCATTTTGACAATCATAATTACGACTACACTTACGTTAGGAAAAACACTAAAAGATATTAATTTTTAGTAATACAATATACGACTAATATTATGATAAAAGAAAAAAAATCCAAAATGTGAAAAAATATAAGTAAAATTTCACATGAAATAAATTTATTGTACATACAATATATGAATAAACATATAAATATAAATAAGAAAATATATACAATAGGTTTGAAATAAATTTACATTTATTTTGATTTTAAAAGAATTAGTAAATGAAAAAATATATATATTAATAAATTTTAAGATATGTATAATTTTATAATTATATATATATGTATAAACTTAAGGTGGGGTAAGGGAGGCTTAAGCCTACCCTAGCCACCACCCAACTCTATCCGTGGAGATGGAATCTTGATCTGATTTTCAATTTCTTTTTTTTTTTTTTTTTTTTTGAAAAGGTTGGAGCAATGATCCTTTTTTATGTTTTTTTTTTTTTTTTTGGTTCTGGAAGTATTATCAGTTATACAACAATTTAATATGTGATATAATCGGTTAAGTAAATTCAAAGATGGAAACTGAGACTAAATATTTGTTTCCCAAAATATCACACAACATTCAACGACACCTACTTTAATGATGAGTACACACACTTGTCTTTAAATAAGACAAGTGTGTGTAGAAAGACTCTCATCTATTAGAGAGAGAAGACTCTCTCATCTAAAGAGAGGGAAAACTTTGTAGAAGTTTTCCTCCCAATCGAATCCTAGTTTAATTCCCTTTTTCTGCCTTTCTCTTCATTTGTTTCCCTTTGTTTTACTCTTTTCTCTTCTTCTCATCTTTTGCTTTTTTACTTTTGAGGGTTTTTAAGGGTGAATCCTAATGATATTTGGATCTAGTCCTAAAAACTCAAAATGATCTGGTTTTATTTATAAATATTCAAAGTTTGAGTGAAGATCAGCAGCTCTAAGTCTCCTTTATGGCCATCGGTAATGATGGTTCCTGGATGGCTTTATTGTGGTTAAGGTGTTACAATCAAGGGCCTCATAGCTATGTTAGAGAGGATTAATTCAAGTTTGGGAAGGATATCTAATTGTTGTATAGGAAGAATCTCTTCTAATGCGTAGTGTTTTGTTTCCAAGTAGTTACAATTGCTGTCTTTTGAGTTCAAAAAGATACATTTGTATAGTTTTTTGTGTTGATGTTGATTTTAATTTATGTTTCAATTTTATGTGTTAGTTTTAGTTTTAGTTATTATGTGAATTGACTGAATCTCATAAATATCTCACTAATCTCATGATTTGGTACACTTGACATTCCATCCAACTATCTCTGCTCTTTCCTTTTTTGAGGATAAAATCTAGTTGTATTGAACATATTATGGTTGTTCCATATTTGGTTGAATATTGGTGATTATAATTTGTGGTTCCCAATTTGGAATAACTTAATGAAATTTTCAATATTTCAAAAAAATATTAGTTTTTTTTCTCTCTTTCTCTCTCTTTCTCTCTCTTACAGTATACTTTAATAATAAGTACACAACAAAAGAAATTACCAAGCCGAATATTATTTAATTTATCATAAAATTGCTATAGGGATATTCTCATTTTCTTATCAACAAAATGCACAAAACTCTCATAAGATAAGTCTTTAAAGATGCAGAGTCAATGTTTAGATTTTGTAACAAGTTAGCCCTCCGCTATTAGTGTCAATTACTCTATGTTAGTTTGATCAAGGGTAATTTCGTCAATGTGCAACTAGATGAACATGAAAAAAACACAAGAAAACAAAATCTTTGAATGAACCCAATACCTGGGTTTATTTAAAAAAAAAAAAAAAACAATGAACACCAAAAAAAAAAAAAAAAGATTGAACAGTAGATCAAAGAAATCCTTTGAACCAAATTGAAGAACTAAAAAAAAATAAAATCAAAGAACAGTACCTTGTTCTTTTTCTTCATTCATCATCTTCTTATCAACAAACATTTAAAAAAAAATGAAAACTAGAAAAAAAAATGAAAAAAAATGGAAGAATAGTGTACTGTGTAAGACCCGAAATTTCAGTTCCCTAGGAGAAATAGTGTTTCCTGGATAAATAGTATTTTTGAATGGAATAATATTTTCAGATGAATAGTGATTTCGTAAAAATAGTTTTTTGAGTGAATAGTGATTTTCGGGAAAAGAAATATTTTCTCAAGTTTCGTGAAATAAAAATTTTTTGGTGAATAGTATTTTCGATGAATAGTGTCTGTATGAATAGTGATTTTCGAAAAATGGACCCCGGACATCATAAGCTCCAGAATATAAATTAGAATTATTAAAAACTAAAATGGAGTAAAAATGAGTTTGTTTGAATAGATTTTAAAGGTTTCGAATATGTATTGATAAAAATACCCTCGTTGAGAACGTTGGAAATTTAGTGAGTTTAAATCCAATTGAAATTTTTCAAAGCATGTAATTAGAAGTTAAGACGCCCAATTAGAGTATTGCATGGTCAATTTGATGATAGGATGATCATGAAATATTTTTGAAATTTATTGGTGTTAGAGGAGGATTAAAATTTAAGTTAAATACAATGTTATATGTGTAGGAGAAGTTATTTATCAAAGAAGCACAATCCATGTGCTTAGGGATGAAGGCCAATGAGATTAATACACCTTAGAGTCAAAAAGTAAGTGGTTAGTTGAGATTTAATTAAGAATGGGATGTGTTGTTAGTGATTAATTGGATGAATTAATTAACCAATCAAATGTTTTCATGAATAACTAGTGGCATTTAGGTGATTTTGGAGTTAATTTAATGGCAATTTGGGCATGGAATGAGGGCTGCGATATAAGTGAGTGTGTGATAGCTGAATGAGAGAGAGATAAGTCGGTGAGATGAGAGACCAAATCGGGTAGCAAGCTGACCCGTGAGACAAAAGCAAAACCGAGAAAAGAGAGAGCAAACCGTGAGCTGAAACCGAGAGGGAAGAGAGAGCTGCAGGCGCGAGCAGAACCGGAAGAAGAAGAAGAAGTCTGCTGCCGTGAAGAAGAAGAAGAAGAAGAAGAAGAAGAAGGAGAGGAGATGATCTCGCCTTGATGACCTCTCAAACCCATCCCTCTTCATCAAGAAAAAGTGAGGGTAAGTGAAGTGATTTTGTAATTGGTTGATGGATTTTCTTTGTTATGGAATTATATGAGGTTTTGATGAATTATATTGATTAAATCAAGGTTGATTATCATAAATCAAAGCTTGAGAGTGAAGAAAAAGAATTAAGGAGCTTGGATAAAATTTGGAGAGGTAAGGGTTAGAGTTTGATGAATTAATGTTGATGATATTAATTGATTCTTTTAATTTAAGGTTGTAGTTGATTTAATGGATGATTGTTGAAGTGTTTATGTGTGATTATTTGGTTTGAGATGAAAAGGATGGATTAAGTTATTAAATATTAGTATGTGAGTAAATTATAAAAGTATAAGTGATGAGATTATTTGGATGATTAGATAAAATTATATGTGAGATTTATGTTGATTGAAAGAAAATCTTGAAAAGAAAAACAAAGAAGTGAGTTGGTGAATAATTATATTAGTGCTTGAGCAATTGTTGTTTTTATATATGTTGAGCCTATTTTAAAAGATTAAGTGAATTGTATAGGGTTATGGAATGAATTTAAGTTGATTTGGAAGTAAAAGAATGCAAGAGAAATGGAAATTGGAAAGTTGGATAACTATGTTGGTTAAGATTAAATGTGAGAGAAAATTTGTCATCAAATAAATTGTATGTATTTTGATGATGGTTATAAAGTGTTTGAGTGTTTTAATGCCAAAGAAGTAAATAGAAATGGATGTGAGAATATTAATTGGAAAGTTGATGGAGTTGTGAATTTCTTGAGAATATATGTTGATGGATAAAATAAATGACTAGTTAGTATAGTTTTATTGAAGATTTGTGTGGGTAAATGATGGAATCATTGAATGAATTTTTATAGGTGAAGTTGATGGTGGAAATGTGCTTGTAAGATTTGGAAGCAAGCATCAAAAAGGGAGGTGTGGAATAAGTGATAGTTGTAAAGAAAAAGAGTGAGTGGTTTTACTTTAAAAGTTTTGATGAATTTATAAGTTGATTATCCATGTTAGCAACCATATATTTTAGTATTGAATTGTTTTGATGAGAAGTTATTTACCTTATTTCAAGTTATTAAGTTTAACTAAATAATTGCATATTTTTAAGTTTTATCATGCATGAATATTACTTGAATTTATATGCTAACTTTATTTATTATTAAGCCAAGTAAAAATAGTAAGCTTTTAATATATATACATGCATGAAGTCAAGTTGATAAGATATTTCGAAAGTAATTTCGATTACAAAGTTGAGATTAGAAAAGAAATTTACAATATCAGAATTGAGTTATTTAATTGTTATTTTAGTAAAAGAATTTATTATGTGATTTTAAAGTTATTTTAGCATGTTATATATTTTATATGAATTGCATAAATATTTTATTTAATTGCAATTATAAGCATTTGAGTATTAAAGTAAATTAGTATGTTAAGTAACTATACTTGAGAATTCATACATGCTAAAGTTGTTTATAAATTATAGGTTTCGGCCTTGGAAAAGTAAAGTTTTATTTCAAGAAATCAAAGAAAAGAAAAGTAAGATTTTTATTATGAAAAGAAATTTTAATAGCTTATGGTTTACCCTAGCCCTAGTTTAGTATCCGGTCGAATGCCCTATGCGTGATACGGTAGATGAGAGGAAGTCAGTCAGTGAGTTTTGAGTCTAGTCGACTCTTGTGTGAGTGAGGCATGAGTGATCCGTATACACGTATAGGGTAGTGTAGTCGGTCCGCAGCGTGGGCCCGCTTTCGACGACTACACATGGTAGATTCCCCACTCCTAGTGGTTAGCTAGATTTTTATGCTACCACGCTAGGAGTAGATATTCTCTGGGTTACCATGTAGGCGAGCATCAGAAAAGATTTTAAGATAAGGTATTCCAAAAAGTGTTTTACAAAAGAATTTTAGAAAGCCTTTTAGTTTTTACAAACTGTTTTGAGAGAATACTTTACACAGAAATGAGTTTTAGTTTATACAAATTAACCACTCACTGAGTTTTATACTCACCACCCTATTTTGGTATTTTATAAAAATCCTCTCCAGGTGCAGGAACGAGCCGTCAACCAAAAGAGGCTCCATCGGACGCGTAAGTGGCCTGACGCAACAGTATCACTGCATAAGTTAGATTTAAAAGTGTATGTCATGAAATTCATGCAACCTCTAGTGAATATTTGTAAATTATATTTTGGAATTTTATATAGTATTTTGTATTTATAAAATGTAGTTTTGATAAATTAAATTATCTATTTGTCTTAAATGAAAATGAAGTATGTTTACGGATTTTAAATTGAAAATATTTGTGGTTGGATTGTGGACACGATTTGAGGGCCCGAGGCCTAGTAGTGGAGAAATGTTTGTTATAGAAGTGTTAAATTTTGAAATTTACAGGGCGGTATGTTCGGAAAATAGTCGTTATGCTATCCAAATTTTTATAAATCCGTTTTATAAATGTTCAATATAAAAAGAAAAATTTTTCCACATTTCCGCATTAACAGAAAGTTTTCAAGAGTAAACGGCGTAACTTTACGAGAACCTTCCAGTTGGATCAAATATCCGCTAGAGGGCTACTGTAAGGCGGCCGATAGGCCTAGTAAGGAGAGGGGCCTGTCATACTGTTCTTCTTCTTTATTTGTCTTCTTTTTCTTCGTTCTTATTAACAAACACCAAAAAAACATTAAAAAAAAAATCTAAAGAACAATGTATTATTTATATTCTTTATTCATCTTGTTCTTCAGTCTCATCATCAAACACCAAAAAAAATTGAAAACCAAAACAAAATTAACACTGTTATTTTCTTTATTCTCATTAACGCCCAATATGAAAAAATAAAAACAAAAAACCAGCATCATCTAGGTTCGTTGTCATGCCCACATCAACACCCAACATTAATACCTAACACAAAAAATTAAAACAAAAATCAAAACAATAAAAATATCATCTGGGTTCGTCACCATGCCCACATCAATACCTATCACAAAAAATCAAAATAAAAACTTGAAGATAAACAATGTTGATGACAAAGAAAGAAGGTAGAGAGAGAGATGGTGAAAGAGAGGACTGAGAGAATTTTTATTTTCTTTTGTTTCAACATATTCAAACATGGGTTTTGCAGGTAGTGGAGACAAAATCACATAAAATCATCACTTAAAAATCATCTGTTCTATCCTTTCATCTTCATCTACCTCTTCTCTCCATCTCTATCTTCCTTTTCTCGTCCATATAATCAATATGAAAATACAAATAATTATTGAGACCTAAATCAGCCATCGAAACCTAGCGAGTGAGGCTGAAAGAGGAGAGAGGGAGCGATAGAAGAGACAGGAACGTGGGAAGAACAGTGGGTAGCGAAAATGAAGAGAAGAGAGAGAGAGAGAGAGAGGTAGTAGAAAGATGAAGATTGATGGAGGATGAAGATTGAGAGAGCAGGGACGATCAGAGATCTGATGATTACAAATGAGTGTTTGAAGATGATTTCTGTGTTTTAATAATTGAAGCCTGAAGGTGAGAGATGAGAGAGTGTGGTGAAGGAATTAGAGGGAGAGAGAGAGGAGAAGAAGAAGAAGAGGATTTTGATATGTTTTTCTTTTTCTTTTTCTTTTTTTTTCATTTTTAATTTATTTTTCATATATATTTTTTTAAATTTAAATTGACAAAGACATTTCCATCTTTTTATCTGATCACACGATTAACAATCATAATTCATCCAATTTGACCGTTAAGCTACTGGTTAACCCGTTACAAAACCCAAATATTGACTCCATGTCTTTTAAAGCTTACCTTGGGAGGGTTTGTGTATTTTGCTTTATATATATATATATATATATATATATATTTATATATATAAGATTGAGCCAATAAGTTTTTTTTTTTTCTAGGTTAAAACATGCTTTATTGATGAGTACACAACAAAAGAAACGATCAAGTAGAATAATATTTAATTTATCATAAAATTGTAGTTCGACTATTTCTTTTGTTATTACTCATCATTAAAACATATTTTAAGGAAAAAAAATATCGTCGCAATCTTTTATATATGAATAATACAAAATTTTTCAATTTTTTTTTTCTAAGTTCATATGCATATGCTAGAATTTGTAAATTATTAATATCATATTAATTATCACATAATCTCATAATCTATAAGATGTTGACAATTCGCATATCACATTATTTAAGTATGAATTTAAAAAACAAAAAAATTGAGAAGCTAAACATTATTATATATATATATATCAATATCTAATATGATAGTTAATACTTATTTAATCAAATAATATTATATAGAGCAAATTACAATTTAGCAACTCGGTTGTTACCTTAATTCAACCGAATCAACATTTTCACCTTTATTACGATTTACCCTCTTCCCGTTAGTGGATCCAATTAGAATTAGCTAACTAAGGGGAGTAAAATTATCTTTTGATATTATTTTTATTTTTTACATTAATTTTAAAATTTTTAAAATAAATTAAATAAAAATTTTAATAACATCCTTGGAGATCAATTTAAAAATATATATTAAAAAATAAAATAAAATAAATAAAAATCGAATATTCAATCATCAATCTTCTCAAACATCAATCTTCTTCCAGTTCAAAATCATCAGTCTTCTTCCATATCCTCTTCTTTTCATCTTCTCCCCTTTTCTTTCTCTTCTTTTCCTTTGTTTTTCTCCCCTCTTTATTCTCAAATTCTGAGTTTCCAATCGTATGAAAACCCAGATTTAGGTTTTCAGACGATTGGAAACACAATTTGAAAACCCAAAAAATGGCCCCAAACATCATCAACCATCATCAATCCACTCTTAGAAGCCCAAAAAATGACCCCCAACATCATCGACCATCATCAATCAAACCCAGCAAAATCAATCTCCCACAAAACCATTAAACCTAACATCATTAGTAAAATCAAAATCGTCAATCAAACTAAAAAAAAAAAAGGGAAATCAACCTTAAAATTATCGATGAACCTAGATGGAAGTTCATCTGGGTTCGAATTGGCATTGAACCCAGATGAACCTTCATCTGGGTTTGTCGATTCAAACCCAGATAGAGGTTTATCTGGGTTCGTCAATGAGAACCTAGACGAACCTGCATTTGGGTTCATTGATGAGAACCTAGGTGAAGTTTATTTGGGTTCAAATTGACAAACCTAGATGAACCTTCATTTGGGTTCGTCGATGAACCCAGATAATGAAGGAGAAGAAAGCGACAACAAGAAGAGAGGAAAGAAGAGACAAGGAAAAAAAAGGGAAGAGAGCACTGACGGAGAGAGAAAAGGAGATGAGATAAGCGCGACGGATAGAGGCGGGGAGAGGAGATAAAAGCGACGGAGAGAGACAATAAGAGTTTTAAGGATGGTGGTTTTTTTATTATTTAATATTATTTTTTTCTCAAATTAAAAGAGATCTTATTAATTTTTTTTAATTTGTTTCTAAATAAAAGAATTTTTATTTTGTTTTTTTATTTTATTTATTCGGTCAACTAAGTCAACAAAGATATTAAGGCTATTTTTATATTTTCATCATTTTAATATTATTTACTGTTAAATATATCGAAATTTTACTTACGGTAGAATAATTAAATTTTAATTTGCTCTATTATATGTTTAAATTCGTGATGGGCGATACTTTAAACAAATAAATATAATTAATTATTGTATCCCATCATAGCACGAGAATAAAATAACCGTCAGATTGCACCTGCCCTACTCACTCACTCTCTGAACAATGGCTTCAACAACCAAAGAAGTCGCCAAAGAGCTCCTCCCGCTGATCAGAGTCTACAAAGACAGCTCAGTAGAGCGTCTCTTGGGCTCACCACAAGTGCCACCATCACCCGACCAAGATCCACAAACCGGAGTATCATCAAAAGACATAACCATCCCTCAAAACCCCACCGTCTCCGCTCGTCTCTACGTCCCCAAACCCACCTCCCAACCCCATTCAAAACTCCCCGTCCTTGTCTACTTTCACGGCGGCGGCTTCTGCATCGAGTCCGCCTTCTCCTATTTCAGCCACAGATGCCTCAACCATTTGGTCTCTCAAGCCCAAGTCGTTGCCGTCTCTGTCGAGTACAGGCTCACCCCAGAACAGCTCCTCCCTGCCGCATGCGAAGACTGCTAGACCGCTCTCCAACGGGTCGCGTCCCATTACAAAACCAACGATGACCACCCCACTAAAGATCCGTGGTTGTCAACCCATGGCGACTTTGAACGAGTCTTTATTGCTGGTGACAGCGCGGGTGGCAATGTAGTGCACAATATCGCCATGCGAGCTGGCGTTGAGAGCTTAAACAATGGTATCATAATCTTTGGAGCTGTATATTCACATTCTTGCTTCTGGGGGTCTGAGCTGATAGGATCGGAGTGAAGAGAGAATCATGAGAAGAGTTCGTGTAGATTGGTTTGAGATTTCGTGTACCCGTCGGCGCCTGGAGGGATTGATAATGTGATGATCAATCCGGTTGGTCCGGGCAAGCCTAGTTTGGCCGGTATTGGGTGTTGGAATTTGCTGGTTAGTGTTGCGGAGAAAGATGGGCTGAGAGAGAGAGAGAGAGAGGTGTTTGGTATTGTAATCACGTGAAGGAGAGGGGCCGGGTTTGGAAGCAGTGGCGGACCTAGAAATCGATGTGAGGGGGGCACTTTTATATAATAATTATAACATGAAGAAAAAAAAAACTAAATTATATGAAATTTTCTTTATAATATTTATTTCAGTTGTTAGAGTGACGTTATATGAAATAAATTTAACTAAAACAATAGAATTCTAGGTAATAAAATAATAGGAGATATATAATTTTATCTTTTACAATATTGTAAATAAAATTTCTTAAAATTACATCCTTAATATAAGGATACAATAAAATAAAATAAAATAACATACTAATTGTGAGTTGATTGCGCATTAACTCTTTTCTTCTTAGTGAGAGAAGTTTAAATTTCATATTACTAAAAAAAATAATAAAAAACTTAATTTAAAGATATATCTCTTTTATGATGTGAGTTGCTATTCAAATTGTAAATAAATGTATGTAATAAAATTACATATATTTATTATTAAAATTACTAATCAAGCTATATTTATAGTTTTTTATCTAATAAATATATGTGATTTAAGCAAAGCAAAGTAAAATAAAAATAAAAGATAAAAACAATCATAATTCATATGAATTTTTTTATTTATGAGTTTTATCATATAAAATAGCTTATGTAAAATAAAAATAATTCATGTAAATAATTGTGAGTAAACCAAGATTTATTAAGATTAAACAATACTATACATTTTATTTTATAGTTCATGTAAATATGATATAGTTTACAATGAAAAAATATAATTCGAAATGAGTATAATAATTTATTAAGTTAAAATGTTTTAAATTTAAAGATCAATTTGTAATAATGAAAAGTGAAAAAAAGAGAGAGAGAGAGAGAAAAAAAACAATATGTTTTTATAAGGGAATAAGATTTATGAAACAAATGGGATTGAACCATGGTGGAGCTTAAAAAGGAAAGGAATCACAACCAATGAAGCCTTTTAAATCTTGTGTGTGTATTTGACATTTTATTTATATAATATATTATATGATTAAAAAATTCAGAAAAAGCACATTTTTTTTATGGAGGGAAAGATTGAACCTTGGTGGCTTTTGTAGCAAAAACGCACAGACAACCAGGGAAGCCAACTTGAGATTGTGAAGTTGTATGACATTATATTTATATATTACTAATAAAGAAACTTAATCAATTTTCAAAAAATTTCAGGGGGGGCACGTGTCCCCCTGGCCCAATGGTGGGTCCGCCCCTGTTTGGAAGAGAAGTGTAGTTGTTTGAATCGGAGGGAGAAGATCATGCGTTTCATTTGTTCCATCCTAAGACTGGAATGCCAAGAATTTGATCAAACGGGTCACCTCTTTTCTCCATTAACATTTGTATTCGTTATCGACCTAGTGATTTGTAATGCGTTTGAGTTTTGAGTGACAACATTTGTCATAATATATCATCTTTTAAGGATTGAGTTTGCCTAATTTTATTGTGTAATTATTATTTTATTGGAATTTGTTGAAATACACCATTGATAGTGGAACTTAGATTACCACTTTCCTAACCAACGAAAAGATAATTCTTAATAAAACCTTATACTTTAAAGAATAAAAGTAAGACTTGAACCCTCAACCTAAGGGAAGAGGAGATTTAAAATCTTATACTTTGAAGGTAATTATTAAAGGTAATTACTTAACCACTGCTACTAATTAGATGATGTGTAATTATTTTTTCTTTTGAAAACAATAATTAGTTAATTTTTATTAAATAAAAAAACAGATAGAGAATTGGAATAGTATAACAAAATTAAATGATATTCATAAAAGTTCCGAAACAAATCCATTTTTCATGATACTGGAGGGACATACATTTCATTACATGTTATATAGGGGACACAAGTTCATTTTAATTCACACCCAAATTTAAGGTTTCATACGATACCATGATCTACAGAAGTACATATGTCAACAACTTTTTTATTTTTTTTGTTTGAAACATACAATTCATTAAAAACAGAAGCACAATACGAAGCAGAACATTACAGGACTAGAGCAGAATCACACCAAAACCGGGAATGCTTGGACATTAAAGCTTGTGAAGCAAAGTTGTGAGCCAAACTATTCCTTTCTCTAAAAATGGTTTAACACTTAACAACCCCAAGATCACTAACGGCTTAAAACATGGATCTGAAAATATTAGCCGCAAATAAGTAAGAAAAAAATAATTTGAAATTTGAGTGTGAAAATGAATTTGACTGTTTTTGTGAATTAATTTGTTGATGGTCGATTTTTCTGTACAGTTTGATTGTTGTGTTTAATCGTTTTTTCGCTACGATGATTTAAGACTCATTAAAGTTTCTCTTTTTAGATATATATATTTTATTAGCAGCGTTAGATGGAAGTAGAAATTGCAAAAGTGGAGGAGTGGGCATGCACCCCAACCGGAGAATAACCTGATGGTCAGAGCTGTAGAAGAGTAGGAAGCACTTAAGCGAGATTAATTCATGACCAACCATTGATATCACATACCACATATATATTATAATCACAACAACCTGTAACCCTCCAAATAGTCCACTGCCACTACTTCCCTTGCCATTGGCAACACTCGAAGCTGGTGATCCATCGACTGCTTCTATCTTCATATATAGTCTCATGTTTGATATCTTACAGAATATATATAAGGGTTTTGTTGAAATCTAACCTTTTTTGACTGACCCTGTTGAAAATTAACCTCTCAGTTGTGAGGTTATTCAGATTGATATAATTTTGGACAAAAATGCCCTTAACAATACAACTAATTACACTAACCCACCCTTTCACTAACTCTCTCCCTTTCAAAATTTTCCCTCTCATTCTCTCACTAAAATTCTCTGACCCATTTGAAATCCTGCCTCCCTCTCTTCTTCTTCTTCTTCTTCTTCTTCTTCTTCTTCTTCTTCTTCTTCTTTTCTTCTTTTTTTTTTGCTGAGTTGGATCTGGGTCCCGAACCCAGAAGATCTGGTTCTGGGTTCGTAACCCAGAACCATATGGTTCTGGGCTCGGCGACGAGCCCAGAACCAGACGGTTCTGGTCGGCGACGAACCCGCCGACCAGAACCGTCTGGTTCTGGGCTCGTCGCTGAGCCCAGAACCATCTGGTTCTGGGTCGCGAACCCAGAACCAGATCTGGTTCTGGGTTCGCGACCCAGAACCAGACGGTTCTGGGCTCGGCGACGAGCCCAGAACCAGACGGCTCTGGTCGGCTGGTTCTGGGTTCATCGACCAGAACCGTCTGGTTCTGGGTCGCGACCCAGAACCAGATCTGGTTCTGGGTCGCGAACCCAGAACCAGATCTGGTTCTGGGTTCGCGACCCAGAACCAGATCTGGTTCTGGGTTCGACCCAGAACCAGATGGTTCTGGTCGGCGACGAACCCGCCGACCAGAACCGTCTGGTTCTGGGCTCGTCGCCGAGCCCAGAACCGTCTGGTTCTGGGTTCGCGAACCCAGAACCAGATCTGGTTCTGGGTCGCGAACCCAGAACCAGATCTGGTTCTGGGTTCGCGACCCAGAACCAGACGGTTCTGGGCTCGGCGACGAGCCCAGAACCAGACGGCTCTGGTCGGCGACGAACCCCGGTTCGTCGTCGACCAGAGCCGTCTGGTTCTGGGTCGCGAGCCCAGAACCAGATCTGGTTCTGGGTTCGACCCAGAACCAGACGGTTCTGGGTCGAACCCAGAACCAGATTTCTTTTTTTTTTTTTTTTTTGTTTGTTTATTAATGTTGATGTTGATGAATTGTGGATGTTGATGAATTGTATTGATTATGTTGATGAATTGTGTTTGATGAATTGTGGGAGATTATGGATTTTGATATTGAAGGAATGGGAGGGGTAATTTTGTTTAAAAAATAATAATAATGTCAGTTTTGATAATTCAGAAAATTAAGGTGTAATTCTGTAATTTTAGAAAATATCTTTAATTACAAAACAACCCCAAAAATTACAAAACAACCCAAGAAACGCCCTTTATGTTAAATATTATAATTATAAAATAACCCCAAAACTTTATTTAATTACGAAATATATGTAATTAAACATTCAGGTTGGAATCAAAACCTTGAGGTAGGGATCCCAACTTTGAGGTTGGGATCAAACCTCAAGATGAATTCCAACATCAAGGGATGATCCCAACCTTAAAGTAAGGATCTTAACCTCTAGGTTGGGATCCAACCTAGAGGTAGGGATCCCAACAGCAAGGTTCGGATCAAACTTGGACGGATCCCAACCTTAAAGTGGGGATCCCAACCTCCAGGTTGGGATCAAAATCTAAAGGTGGGGATCCCAACTTTCAGGTTGGGATCAAACTGGAGGTATGGATCCCAACATCAAAGGATGATCCCAACCTTAAAGTAGGGATCCCAACCTACAGGTTGGGATCCAAACTTGGAGATAGGGATCTCAATCTCTAAGTTGGGATCAAATCTGGACGAATCCCAACCTGAAAATAGGGATCCCAACCTCCAGGTTGGGAAACCTGGACGGATCCCAACCTGAAAATAGGGATCCCAACCTCCAGGTTGGGATCAAACTGCGCCTTTTGTTATCATTAAGGGTATTTTTGTCCATTTGAGATTTTTTTTAAGAATAAAAAATTAAAAGGTTAGTTTTGAGGTTGAGCATTTCAAATGGGCTATTTCATACATTTTCTCTATATATAATACGAAAGATCCATCTTCGAAGTCTAATGAAATTTAATTGTATCAAATAACATTGCAAATATGCTTGGTGATTAATGAGTAAAGACTTACACCAAGATTTTGCCGGTGAAAGCAATGCCAATTTGTCAATGCACTTCACATACTTGAGTGCGGTGACGACCTGCCATATCTAGCTTTCACCAAAGCGGGTCTTGAGCATAAGCCGGAGGTGCGACTTTTCCAGATCTCCAAATTTTGAGGTTTCAAATTTTACAAATTTTTAATTTTTTCTTTATAATTAGTTTGTAAAGTCAATATATAATTAAAGTTTCACATGACATTAAAAAAATTAATAAAACCTTTGTGATAAAAGACATCGTGTCATTTGTTTGACACTTCAGCTCGAACTCCCAAATGAGCTCAAACAAATGATATGAAACTTCTCTATCATATACGTTCTTTTAAATTTTTGAATGATAAATGAAATATTAATTATCTAGCACTAATTGTATATTGATTTTCTGAAAAAAAAAAAGTATATATTATATACTATTATTCTAATTTTTGAATGTTGTAAAACATTAATTATATATCGGCTCTGGTACATGCTCAGAGTTGACCCTATGCTAAGGGTTAGTGTGTATATTCATACATGTCTTCAATAGGTGAGTTTATCAATGAAAAGTTTAATATAAACAATCAAATTCAAAAACCGTTCAGAAATATTAAGATTCTTTATAACTCTTCCAAGACAAGAGAGTAACATGTGCTTTTAAATCTCGAAACGATTCTTCGAAAATTATTTGGAATCAAGAACAAACCCAACAATATAAAAAGCACTAATTGAAATTCACCAAACAAAATCATAAATAAAGGTTCGAATGTGAATAGAAAAGAAAAGATATTATAGGAATTTTTTATTGATTTATTATATATATTATTATATGAATTTATATGTAATCAAATGCTCTAGATAAATCCACTGAGATACTATCCGGACAAGACTCTCTAGAATGGGAGAATAGATATCTAAGGAAGGAAGAGGACCTCACATATTGAAGGAAAAATTATCAACTATAAGAGTGATTATGATAAATCGACTTTAATATAGTGGTACATCAAAGTGGTCT
This sequence comes from Litchi chinensis, assembly GCA_019925255.1. Taxonomy (NCBI): domain Eukaryota; kingdom Viridiplantae; phylum Streptophyta; class Magnoliopsida; order Sapindales; family Sapindaceae; genus Litchi; species Litchi chinensis. The sequence goes on from CM034461.1 coordinate 4,950,288, forward strand.
ATCTTTTTACAAAGACAATGATTTGCTTAAAGATACTATAAGATTTGTGAAACACAAAAGATGAAAATAAATAATATTAAATTTTAAGAGATATTTTATTACGTTTTAAATACGTTTTGTTTGAAACTGTAATTAAATAAAATTAAAATAGAACGTCAAAAGATATTTAATAAAAAAATATGAATAGTATCATTTATTCAAAATAAGAAAAAGATGTCACAACGTAATAGGTTGGGGCTTAGTAGCAGTACTACTCGCCCAGAGCAACTGGGCCTAAGCCGTGGAATAAGATCCAAACTGAAGTCCAACTTGATTTTGACATTTAGATTTTAGCAACACGCCCGTGCATAGACCCTACGAAAATTTTCAAAAACGCATGGTGCGTTTACCCACCGTACCACACCTCACCGTCCGTAACTTATCAAACACGTAGTTCAAAACGAAAATTTTCCTTTCTCAAAAGTCATTTATTAACTTCTTTAAAAAAAAACAAAGTCATTTATTAACTATTACTTATGTTTTTTTTTTTTTCTTTTTTGAGTTAATTAAATTTATTAGAATTATTATGATAAATATTGTCGATGTTGGAATTCAGTCGACGAGAATTCAATGCTAAGTACCTACAATCAATGTGAGAAAACACAAAAATCGAGAAGAAGACAATAAATGACCAAGAACAACACAAGAAAACATGAGATTTTTAACGTGGTTCAGCGCAGAGATTTTTAACGTGATTCAGTGGGTGTGCCTACGTCCATGACTGTCTCTCTAAAATTCTGCAGAATAACAGTATGCTATTCATCCTGTTTTTGGTATAATGATTTCAGTCTCTATTTATAGATGAAGAGTTGTTACAGATTAGGAAGCAATTAAATAGGAAGAGAATCATGAATTAATTACATTTCCTAATCAGTTGGGATAAAATCAAGAAACTGTTCCACAAAATCTGAGATAACGTTGACTGAGTTTGCATTTGAATTAACTTCCATATCTGGTGAGAGAATTACGATTAGATTGGGTAACTGTCATATCTGGAGTATTCTGTATTAACTATCCACTGAGCGAATTGTTCACTGTTTTGAGCGACCTCGAGCTGAACTTTGCTGATGAGCGAGCTATGCATAGAATAAGCTGTACAATTTAACCAAGCTGAGGCGAGCTTACTAATGCAAGCTAAAGAGCTTGCTAGGACGAGTTGTAGAGCTCGCTGGGCTTGAGATTGATAACTAGGCTTTGGTCTCTAGGTGATCTTATTGAGCTGATTTGTTGGCCCTTGTTTGCTAGGCCTTTGTATTGAGTCGATTTAACGGACCTTTGCATTGAGTTGACTTAACAGACCTTTATCAGGCTTTTATCAATTTATTGAGTGAGTTCAGAAAATACAAATAACAAATATTATTGTGCGACTTAGATTATAGATTCCTATTTAAAAAAAATATATTACTTTTACCATCATAAAATGATTTATTTATAATTTATCCATACGTAGAGGAGAGTCTAGCAAAATTTATTCGCATTATTGCGAACGACATTTGAACATGTACACTTCATATGAAGCACAGATGTACTATGCTGCTGAGGCACAGCACCTAGAGTGTCTGTTACCTAGGGTTAACTTTAATGAAAAAATAAAAATGTCTATTGTTTTTAATTATTGATAGAATTTTCCTTTACCTAATTAATTAAAATAATAAAATATATATTAAATAACTTAATAAAAATTACATAAAAAATTTGATTTGATGGAGATCACCTTCATCAACTCGGATCTTTATCATTGATTGCGAGAATTGAAGAAGATACAAGTTATGATCTATTTTATTTAAATAAAGCGATTTAAAGAAATAAATCACTACTCCACTATATAATGATTTGGTTACTCCATCATAAAGGAGTAGATTGCTCCTTTATGACATATATAGATTTTTTTTTTTTTTTTTGTAATTTAATAATTTTATTTTATGATGTGACAAAATCTAATTAGTTAAGTAAGTTCTTTTAAATTTCTTTATAACCAATATAAAGACATGAAATTGTTCCTCCACATTAAATACTAACTACCATTAGACCAAATTTGTATAATTATATCAAAAATTTAATGACGCGTGTTGTTTCACCAAAATTCACGATGAGTCGGTGCTATTTGCCCAATGAAAGAAAGGAAGAAAATGGAAACCCACCGCACGCACCCAGTAGTTGGATAATCTTCCCAATGACTAAAGTTAGCCTCTCTTCACAGTTTCTTCATCCTTTGAATTCTCTCTCTTTTTAGCTTACCATCTCTCTCTCTCTCTCTCTCTCTCTCTCTCTCGCTTCTCTCTTTTTCATGTTTCCAACGTCCTCTTTCTCACTTGATTCTAAACCTAAAAATCTGATCTCGGTTTCAATCACGGACGTTTCCCGATCTCTCTCTCACGCTAATCAGGTAAATTTTACACGATTCAATGTCGTCGATGGTGTTCGTTTATTGTGATTTGATTGTTAAATATTCTGACTATTTCTTTGAATTAGTTTCTTGCCGGTTGATTTTAGGTTTCAATTATTTATTTATTTATTGTGTTAAATTAAATTTTGCCTGTTATGTAGATTTGAGGTCTGTTTATAGGATTTCGTTTTTGATCAACCAACCGAGATCCGATAATAACCGTTCGATTAACATATATATTCTTTTAATTACTATGTATTAGGCCGGTAATTGTAGCTGACTTGTTTCGATTTCGTTAAAAATCTAAAATTTTGATATTTATTGAAAAAATCAATATCGCATAAACATATATATTAACAGGAAGAAGAAAAGTCTGCTTTTTGTTAGTTATAGATTTGTTGTTGATCTTATTTGAATAATTGATCATGTGTTATGGGTGTTTGACGATTTCGTTTGTCTATTTTGGAACAGGTAGATTATGTCTTTTCCGCGGAATCACCATCCCCCGCAGGGAGCTGGGTACCATCGCGATGGCCGGTGGTCCTCGTTCGAGAGGAACAGCTTTGGTTATAACGATAACAGGAACCGTAACTGGAATAACGGGCATGTTAGAAACTATAACAATTTCCACGACCACTCGGGGAAATTTAGGGAGTATACGAATAACTACTCTAATTGTGTTCAACCTAACAATGCACCCTCTTTTAAGAGGAGGAGATTTTCGACTTCTACTTGGGGAGATGGTGCAAGGAACTATTTGCCGTTGCCGAATGGATATGAGAGTGCTGCTCCCCCAACCTACAACAATTCTGTTCCGTGTGGTCTGAGATCTAATGCTGAGGTCTCTACTTCTACTAGCGGTAAACGTGACCGTGCAAGATTGGAGGACGACGAACAGGTGTTTATGTCTAGGGATGAGATTGATAGACACTCGCCCTCGAGGAAGGATGGTATTGATGCATTGCGTGAAACGCATTTGCGATACTCGTACTGTGCGTTCTTACAAAATCTTGGATTCCGACTTGAATTGTAAGCTCATTTACCAGGGTTTTTCATATTTTAATTGAATGGATGGTTTCTATAGTCTTATTAGTTGTTACCTTTATGTTTGGATTATTGAGTTTACTCCTTTGGAGTTTATGATCTTGAGATATTTGAGACTCTTTTTGTTCATCATTTTTTCTTATAAGTTTTCCCCTTGTGTTATTTGACAAACTGTTTCTTATGTTGCAGGCCACAGACCACAATTGGCACTGCCATGGTTTTATGCCACCGGTTCTTTGTTCGGCGATCTCATGCTTCCCATGATAGATTTGTGAGTTTCCAAAAGTTTCAGTTTGTTACAAAATTTCGTTGCCTGTTTATTCTCAAAAGCCTGCAATATAGTTTATTAGTTTTAGAGAATATGTGATCTTTTTTTTGCGTTTGTAAGTTTTATTAGATATTTTTGGAGCTATTCTGATGTGCAGTTGTTGGAAATATTCATTTTCCGAAGGATATAAGCTAAAGTCTTTTTTGTTACAAAAGCAGGTTATCATTTTTTTAAAGGCTAGCATGCTCTTGTTTTTTATTTTCAAAGAACTGAAATTTTGGTGTAATGGATATCTGATTAAAGAGATTATGTGATGTTTATGGCTTTATACGGGGGCCATCTATATGTATTCCAGTAATACATCTGTAAACTAGGGGTTGTTCTCTTGTCATTTAGTTAGACATTGTTAATTATTCCTCTTTGTATTACATTTTCATTTTGTGTAGTTTTGTTCTCTATTATTAGTTTTCCAGTCATAGGTAATTTCTTAGCTCTTGGTTTATTGAAGCTAGTTATGTGTTTTATGATATAGCCTTTTTTCTTAGTTAAGTATTACTGCCAATGAGAAATTGTGCATTATTACTGATCTGATTTTGTTGTAGTTGATTGCTACTGCTGCTCTCTTCCTTGCTGCAAAGTCTGAGGAGACACCTCGCCCGCTTAATGATGTACTTAAAGCATCGTCTGAACTTTATCACAAGCAAGATATCAATCTGTTGTCTTATCTGCTTCCTGTTGTGAGTATTTTCTGGCCTGCCTTGTTTACGATGCACGTAGAAAGATGTATAAAGTTAAATTCTTTGGCAAGTTAAGTGTCAACTTGAAGGAAGGTGTAGAAAAGTTATCGAACTTTGTCTTGGACTAAATGCTCAGCATCAAAATTCTTGCATTTTAGGTTAATCTTAAATTATTATCTTTACTTCCAGTGCATACTAATTTAGGAATGTCCTGTGGTTATATTTATACATTCCGAACAATTAAATCACTCAGTGGGTTCTTGATCTGTGTTTTGCAATTGTGAATATACTTTGATATGGTAGCTTAAGAGTTAAGAAGAAATCTTAATGAAACTTCAGTTTTCAGTGTGCTGACAGAAATGACTTGATATTAAACAGGACTGGTTTGAGCAGTACCGGGAGCGGGTGATTGAGGCGGAGCACATGATACTGATTACTCTAAATTTTGAACTCAATGTTCAGCATCCATATGCTCCTCTTACATCCATTCTTAACAAACTAGGTCTTTCACAAACTGTGTTGGTGAATCTGGCATTGAACTTGGTTAGCGAAGGGTAAGTTCCTGACTGTTTATGCTTAACTGTAGTTTTTATATTTTATGGGTGCTGTGTTCTTACAGGTGCAATGTAATTATGATGATTAACTAATTAGTTTTGGAGATGAAACTGTACCTGTTAAAGTTCACTTTGATTATGTACCACTGTCTAAGTTACTCTTTTGTATAATTGTTCTGATTCTGCTCGCCATTCAGGTACTTCTTTGGTTTGGTTTATTTGTATTTTGCTGGAGACTTTCAACTAGGACTTTAATTTAGGTGCAAGGAAGTGTTCTGGCATCTTGTTTATAGATTTGGGCTAGTGGAGTGTTCAAATCGAACCGATTAGCCAATTCAGGTTGACGTGGTTAAAAGCATGATGGAGGAACACTTCTGTTCTTTCATTTGGTTCAAGCTGTGTGCTACTTGTGTCAATAATTTTCTTCTGCAGAGCAGCTACTCTGCGTAGTTATTCTAGTATGGGGTATTGATTTTTTTTGGCATGGCATACTATTGCAGGGGCTACACAAGATTAGCATGGTCGTCTATTTGATACTCTTAGCTGGCGGATTGATATGCTGTACATGGAAAGTTTTGTTTTTTACGTCTGAAGTTGAACTGCTGATGTAGTTTGGATGACTTCACTTTGCACATCCCATCAATTTGGCCTTGGCTATGAAAGATAGCCACAAAACCCGTTTTCTAATCTTACTTTAAACTTTTCTTTTTTTCCCTTATTAAAAAAATATTATCATTTTTATATAATGACATCTATGCAGTCCTCCTACGAACCCTTGAGTTTGTGAAGTATGGCTGCTTTCCTTGTGGTGTGTTTTCCATTGACTTGGAGTAACACCCTTCACATTTTAAGGACTAATATTGATCATATCTAGTATTGTTTTTCCCCGTGGACCTACAAAGATTTGGCTATTAATTTTTATCAACAACAGGATTATGATTTCATAAAACATTTTTCTTTTTTTTTTTTGAGTATTTGTTTTAAAAAAAAAAAAAAATTATACTATGGGGATTTCAGTTTAATATCAATTATAGTTATTTTTTTTGAGATGAAAGTGTGCAGCATTTTATAAGAAAACTGATATGACTATATGATTTTTTCTTTTTGAATTTTCATGGACTCAATCCTTCACTTGGTGACCCTTTCCCCCTCTTTCTCCTTTCTACCCAAAGAAGCATATGCTTACGTGAATTTAATTCAAAACAAGGACTAAAACATATTAATGTTTAATTTTGTTGTTGTAACCTCATGTACTATGAATGGTGAAAGAACAATGTTCTTGAATAGCAAAGAAATGCAAAAGAAGTAAATTATGAAGAATGTGACCTCCTTACAGGATTAAAAAAAAAGAAAAAAAAGAAAATATTCGCTGAGGGGGAAAAAATCAAGCCTGAAACCCATATCCTGTTTTGAAACAGAAAAATGTCCTATTGAAGTACTGCATAAAGTTTACATCCTCCCTCTCATCAAGTATATTAGACTTATTTCTTTATTCGTTCATAAATATTCCCCTCCTCATTGCTGTTCTTCTTAAACAGGCAAATGAAGTGTTGGTCCTAAAATTTGCTATTGTCAATTGATCTAATAAAATATACTATGTTGCCTAGTTACTGCTATAGTTGTTATTTTGGTTGATTCACTCAGTACTTGTTGCTTGGTTATATAGGTAAATGAAGCTTGTCTTCAGATTTACTATTTTTAGTCCATTTAACACAATATGCTATGTTACTTGGGTACTGGTATGGTTATTATGGGATCTATTCACTTAGCAGTTGGGGTAAGTTGTTGACGTTCGTAAGTGTGTTTTTTTGGTGGGTATCGAATTGGCATCACCAATGGTTTTCTGTTGGTTATGGAGCATTTAAGATGGCACCAAGATTGTGAAGGCCCATTTCATATCTTGGATATTATTTATGATGGAATGAAGTGTAGTGTTCATCTTCGCTTTTCGTATGCTTTATAGAATAACTCAGTTAAATCATTATCCTTGAACTAGTTGCTACCTCTCTTTGGTGCATTCAGATATGCTGTCGAGAATTTTTTCCTTATGAAAGTTTAGATAGATTATTGGCATGTGGAAAGACTAGATGAGAAGAAGCTACAACATTGCTCAGTCAATTCTAAACTGGATGTGACTTTACTGAGCTCCCTGACTTTTTCCCTTTTGGGAGAAAAAGGAAGCAAGCAATGTAATAAATATTAAGTCATAAAAGGCTGATGATAGAATGCCTTTTTTTTTCCCCTAAATGTTAATGCCTTGTTGTGTCACATACATTAACCCCTCAGTAATTAGAAGTGGTATTTTTTAACTTCATCTGTTTTATTTCATAATGATAATGAAAGATGCTTATTGGCTGTTTCAAGTAGTATTTGTGTTTGAACATTTTTAAACATTCTTAGTTACCAATGCTAGGGAGGGACCATTGAGAAAAAGTAAAACCTTTTATGACCCAGACTGAGTGGGGATTTTGGGGGACCAAGTCAATGAGCCAATTTTTGTTATAAAAAAAAATTTGATAGATTTTCTCTGCTTTAGGGGTAACTTATGCTTAAGCAGAAACATCCTTTTGTGGAGGACATTTTTTCTTTTCCCTTAAGTAGAACGCCCTTTATCAAGTGTTTTGAACTTAAAGAATCTGTTTCCACTCTATATCCCTTGGGTTCTCTCTCTCTCTCTCTATATATATATATATACACATTTTCAAAATGCTTGTTATATTATTGGCCAAATTATTGTTTTCCTTGTCCTTTAGAAGGTGTCATTTTGAAACTTGAAGTGACTTGCAATTTCCAAAAACTGATTGATTACTCTATTTTTGTCCGTGGTATGCTAGCTATTTTTCCTTTACTGAGTTTTAAAGCCTTGAGTTAAACAGAGCTGTCTACATTGGACAAGAAACTGATATATAAGAAAATATACATATATTCTATTTCATCCTGTTTACATTCACCAGTAAATGTTTCTTATAGCTTTGGCTCCTGTCTGCAATATGGCCTCCCATTGAGGATTTTGTAACATGCCTGCTCCTGGAGCATCATAGCGTGCATGTCGACTAGCCTGTCCAATTGAGCAGAAGACATTTACTTGTATCGAGAATTTAAACTAATTGCAATTATGCTGCTATTTCATGTTTGTTTTGTTACTTTTACTGCTTCTGTTCTGGAGTTAAAAGCCCCTGCAGCAGAATTGGGTCTGGAAGTTGGTGTGTTCTGTAGATGATTGTAACATGTTTGCTATAGTTTTCGTACTCTATCAGCAAATCCTGCAGAGATTCTTGGAAAATATTCTACATGGATTGGTGCTTTTTAGTTGGTAAGAAAAAGTGACTTTTTTACTTGGAAGCAATGCATGATTTTATTCTCGTAGCTTTTACTTTTGATGTTTTACTTGCACTTGCAACTTTGTACTCTTGTAGCGCTGTGCTCTCTCAATGTGGCAATGTATTCTTAGTTGTGGAAGATGTTGCCTATCATATTTGTGTTGCTCCAGATGGTTTGACTTTTTGATATATGTCTTGTTACCTGTGTTAGACAATAGCAGCATTGAATTTTGCATGACTCATTGAATGTTACTGTTTTCTATTGTAGGCTTCGGAGCTCATTGTGGCTTCAGTTTAAACCCCATCAAATTGCTGCTGGTGCTGCTTACCTTGCTGCTAAGTTTTTAAATCTTGATCTCGCTTCTTATCAGAATATCTGGCATGAATTCCAGACGACACCAGCAATTATTCAAGGTGGTCTAATCATTTTACTGTGATTTTAACCTCTGATGATGATAAGAAAACATTAAATCATATCAACTTGCTATAGACATGAGAAGTAATAGCTAACAAGTTTTGAGAAATCACAAGTTCTTATCTAATAAAGAACTAAGATCGAATTCCACTTTGAATTTCATCATAGTTGTGACTTATATTGACGGTTAAACAACTTAACTTATATGCTTGTAAAGTTGATTAAAACTTTTTCCTCAATTTAAACCGCAAAATGGCACTAACAATAACATTCATCACCTCATTTGTTGCCTATTTATAAGGGTAGAGACTTTAGGTTAATGAGGTTCATCTTTCAGTCAGTAGTACGGACCATCGTTTAACTTTTGCTTCCGGCTTTCATATGGAAAATTCTTCTTGCTTTGCAATAATTAATATGTACTTTGTATCTCCAAGTGTCTTCCTTCCAGCAAAATTTCTAACTAGTTTTAATTTGTGAATGTTTGATGCAGATGTTTCACAGCAGTTGATGGAGCTCTTCTAATATGTTAGTAAAATACAATGATGGTAGGCTTCAAAGCTGAAAGGTACACCTTTTCGGTGTGGGTATATGGTCATATTTTTAAGATAATAGGTTGTAGTGTGAAAAAGATGGGATTATCTCTTGGTTTCGGAGCAGGTGGTAGAACTACAGCTAAAATCTTTCTTAAATGGGTATGAACTTGTGAGAATCGTAACCAAATGGAATGACAAACTTGTCAAAAAGCTTTCATTTTATGCGTCATTTTAACATTTTCACATATATTTGCGGAGAGTGGGGTTTGCAGGTGTATGCCAAGTTGGTTCCAGAGATAATAGAATGTGTTGATACCGACATAGAAATTGTTCTAAATCTCATCTAAAAGTGGCACTTATGGTGTATTTAGGCTTTAAATTTTATGCTAGAGAAGTAAATGATTTCCTTTTGAAATTTTTTGTTTTTAGAAAGCCTTTTGAATTGTTTTTATTAGTTGAAAAACATGATAGTAGGTTGGTAGAAAGGAGGCATATTAACATATTTCGATCTAAAAAGAATAAAAATAAGAACAGAGAGTATAGACTTTTTGCAAGACAGTCTGCCGTGGTCCACAAAAAATGTTCCGTCGCTTAAATAAATTGCTAGGCTCCAAGCGGTTTATAAATTTCCACAAAAGATTTCTGTTTCTAATGAGTACGTGGTATAGATTGCACTGGTCATCATATCGATTAAGGAAAGCAATAAGCGACCAGCACACTTGACTGTTCCAGCTTCAGTGGAAATTGTTTGCTGCTTTTAAAGCATTAAATCTGAAAAGTGAAATCTGTAAGGGTTTATTTTATAAATGGCTTATATTTTAGGTTCAAGTTGAACGTTAATCATTTTTTCAATTTTTGAAAGAACAAGTGGTTTTGAATAAAAGTATATGGTGAAAATAAAGAATCTTTAAAAAGGTTTATTTGTCTTTTATCTCAAAAAAAGGTTATTTTCATAATTTTTTCAATCTGTAAGTAGTACGGAATAACATTCAATGGGGTCGGAATTTCTCATGAGTTGGGTCAGAATATGGTCAGAAATTTCGGTTTTATATCGACATGGAATCCCAAACTGGGATCCTGAAAAGCCTCCTTTAACCAGGAGAGGGGGCTTTTTATATATTATTGGTAAAAACTTCATCAAAACTGGATCATTTGATTTGAGTGGTTTTATGTTTTATTTGTTTCTTCTTTTCTCAACTCTTTGCTCTCTTGAAGAGACATTATTAATAGGAAAAAAATTATTTTAGTACCTAACTTTTGAAAAATGATCAAATTTTTAACTATGTTTCAGAAAAGGGTAAAATGGACATTAACATTTTGAAAAAATGTCAAATTAATTATTCTCGTTAGTCAACTAACGGTCAAATTTAATGGATGATATTATGTACGGGGATAATTTTATCATTATAGGTGTTAAAATGATTTGAAAAAAAATTAAGAAAAAAGTTTAAGGGTTCAAATTATTTTAATCCCTAAAATGATAAAATTACCTTCGTACATCATGTTATCCGTTAAGTTTGATCGTTAGTTGACTAACGAGAATGATTAATTTGATACTTTTTCGAAATGTTAGGGTCTATTTTGTCATTTTCTGAAACATAGTTAAAAATTTAATCATTTCTCAAAAATTAAAGATTAAAATGATTTTTCTCCTTATTAATAATAGAAAGAGAGAAAATTAATAATGAAAGAAGGCTATACAAAAGCAAATGGATAAACTGGAATTACATTATTGGTTATTGACATGCAATGATTCAAGTATAAAACTCCTAGTCTCCCTTCGTAAATTACAAGAAGTTGTCAAAACTAATAAACGATCAGATATGATATATCTAACGGTAACGATACAATCGTACGATGCTTTTTATCGATCGCTCTCGTTCGATGCCCTTTTGTTCAACTGCCGTTGTTCACATGAGCAGTAATGTCAAAAAGTTCACGAAAAGGCCACGGACTTGACAGTAATGAGCACCCTCTGCCCCACAAAATCATTGATCTGGTGGGGATGGGATATTGGGATCCAAATCTGTCTCAAGTCACGTTACAATTTTCAACTTCACCGATCTATCTATTTGTTACGCAAACGCGATGGCCCAAGTTCAAGGTATCGACCAACCTAAACACCGCTTTTAAATTTAGATTCATTTTTTTTTTCATTCAACATTGATTAGTTCAAAACTATAGTCAAACACGCACACAACAACCATAAAAAAGCAAAACAGAAGACATCTAATCCGTCCTCTTTAGAAAATACCAACACGCTATTATGTAGCAAAAAAAAAAAAAAAAAAAAAATTCTATGTACCAACCAAAAAAAAAAAAACAAATATGGCACATCACTTGGTTGTGTATGTCCATATTTATTAAGGGTTTGAAGAATTAACTCTTCCCAAATTTATATGATTAATTTTATCTTTTTATTGTGAATATAGTTATTTCCAAATTATAACAATGGGGTTTTAGTTTGTATGAGTAATAATCTAATTGATATCATACAGATATTCTATTTATTTCCAATCAATTTAAAAGAGGAGAAAAACAAAAATGAAATCAGAAAGGAATATAATTTTGCATCCACGCTTTCTAAAACTTTTAGTTACGTCCGATATGCAAGATTGAAATAGAATAAATTATAGTGGATTGAAATAAAATGAATTGGATTAAAAAATTAATGTTTCATATTTGATGAATTTAATATTAAATTAAAATTATACCATAATATATTTCGTGTGTGTTGAGATTGAATTGAAATAAAGTTAATTTAAATATTTTATAATATATTTAAAATTAATTTTAAAAAAATATTTTTTTTTTAAAAAGAGTGGAGATAGAATAGTGATTCTCAAATTATCAAATCTCATAATTTTGATTGAGAATGAATATTTTTATAAAAAAGAGGATTTGAGGACGTTTGAGATTAAGATTGAAATCTCGCCCGGTGTTCTCCAATCTAGAAGATACTTCCAAACATAGTAACCTTGAAAATCTTTACGTTTGGACGCGAATTAAAACACTCGCTTCGCCGGCAATCGATCAAAATGTGGCATAATAAAACCGTACTTTCCATAAATTTCTTCTTTGTAAAATCATATAATAATATTATAACAAAAGCGCAAAAATCATTCTCTCCATATATATGTATACATATACATACATACATATATATATATATGTAGAGTTTGTCTATCAATTTGCAGTGTTTCAATAACGGCGCATTATCGCAACCGTATCATCATCCTTGAGAAGCGTGCCTTCCCATCTTTCTCTCTTTCTCTCAAATATAATTCCAACACATAACGTAAACGAATCCGGAGAATTATCATATACGACCATACGAGAGTTTTTTCGTGGATAGACAGAACGAGAAGATAATATCATTATTCGTCAATGGATTCAAACGCAGCTCAACGTCGCTTGAAAGCCATTCATGGCCACCTCATCGCATCACTCGATTCTCCTTCACAACAAATCCATCAGAATCCCACCGCCGGAGAGTTCGTGTTCGGTAACACTTCTCTGGCTTTCTGTTTACGTGTATTTGTATGCGGATATACGTGTACACGTGTCAATCTGTGTTGTGATTTCTTTCTGGTTTTTTTTTTTTTTTCTAATGAGCTTGTTCTTTACTGTTACAACACTGTAGCTGATATATGAGCAGCTGGCAAATGAAGTTTTATAGTTTTATTTTATTTTATTTTACTTTTGAAAATTTAATTTATGGTTGTATATATGTTGGTTAAAATGTTAGGGCTTTGTGGTAGTGGTGGTGGGGCTGTTGATTTCTGATATTGCTGGAAGTGAGTTCTTTTTCTTTTGATTGGTTGACATATCAGTTGATTAGACTACAAAAAAGTAGCTTTAATCTTGTTTTTATTTTTTTAACTTTATTTATTTTTAATGCTTTGGTAGATTTTTCTAGCTTTGGGTTGGCTTCTATTTTTGGTTGTGGGGGGGCTCACCTTGTATTTTGTTCCGTTCAAGGTGTTATAGCGGTTTTTTTTTATCAAATACAGCAAAGATTCGATGAATTTTGGACTTTTGGATGTTTGAGCGTATTTGTGATTCTGACTCTGTTTTTTATGGAGCTTGAGCATCACGATTTAATGTTTTTGACTTTCATGTTAATTTTTCGTGAAAGAGGGGAGTTCATGCTTTTATAGTGTTCTGGTGTCATTTTTGTTGGCTTCAGAAGTGAGTTGGTTGAAAATTTGTTGTGTGTATATGGTATGAGTCCCTAGAGGCACTATGGAATGGAATTTGATTTTAGTCGGTTGATCCTAATGAGCATGATTTAAGTTTTAGTGACACTGTAGAGCTTTATTGATAACATGAAATGGAGAGTAATAGCAATGGAGGGAAATATGTAATACACTGGGAGATGATATTGAAAGCTTTGTCATTGTAATAGTTGATACATGGGTTAGGGATTTTGGTTCTGGTTGTTTCTGTTAGAAAGCATTAAAATCATGAGGACAATGTTAGTTGAATTATAGTTTTTGTCATGCTTTATTAAATGAAACATCTTCTAGACAATCTCTCTCTCATGGATAGAAGAGATGAGAGTGTTATATCACCTTGAAAGTTGGGGTTAGATAGGTGACAAGAAATTATTGAATATATTGAGCTGATTCTATTTGTAACTTGTCTCAATGATTCTGAAGAACTGAGTTGAATGTAATTGATTCTTTTGATGTGTTATTTTTGGAGTTTTTTTCTGGGGTGTGCCTGGTTTATTCTAAGAGCTATAGAATAAATCTATTTCCCAAACAGAAATATTGAATAAAATTGTTTATTGAGTAAACAGTATTGTACCTATTTCATTAACACACATGAAATTGTTTAATATAGAAGTTTTAGTTTCATTTATCATGTCGTATTTTACATATTGACAGTTCTTATCTGATGGTAATATTGTGTAAGATTTTCATAAATCAGTTGAGAGTTTGGCTAGGCAGGTTCTTCTGAATGTGCAAATTAAAGGTTGAATAAAATATAGGTGACAGAGGATGTACTTTATAGTTCTACTGGACTTGAGGCTAGCAAGTAAAGGAGGAACAAGAGGCTTTTTTTTAATTGATTTTATGAATTATTTAATTTCTACCTTTGCGCCTGGACACCTGCAGAAAACCTGTTGCTCATATTCATGGATTTTTTTTTTTTTTTTTTTTTTGGGGTATTAGTTGCATTGCATCCATCTGTTGCAATTTTACTTTTCTTGTACATACATTTTTGGATGCATATGTGATATGTGCATACTAATACTTCTTTTGAATTCTGAGCAGAGCAGGGATATAGTGTTGTGCTTCCAGAGAAACTGCATACGGGGAAGTGGAATGTCTACAGGTGAGCAGTTACAAATGTCATTCAAATTGCTCTATGTTGTCGTAAGTTCTCTTATTTTTATTTACGATATCTATGTTTTTTGGCAGATCTGCACACTCACCTTTGAAGCTTGTGGATAGATTCCCTGATCATCCTGATATTGGTACTTTGTATGACAATTTTGTGTGAGCATCTTCCACTACCTGGCTAAGCTGTATTTAAATTTCAACTCTCATGATCAGTATATGTCTTGTATTCTTAGTATGTTATCTTATTATTTTATTAGAGGTGAGCTTACTGGCTTCCTTAAACTTTGTAAATCTAGGCATGCTGTTGATACGTACCGAGATTACAAATATCTGGGGACACGTATGCGGGTTGATGGAACGGTTGGAGAGTAAGTTTTCTTGTATATGGCTGAAGCTTGCAACTTCTTGTGGAAAATTTTCTCATTAATTTAAATTATATCTGCCCTTTAGGTACAAATGGATGACATATGGAGAAGCTGGTACTGCTCGGAAAGCTATAGGTTCTGGTCTACTTTATCATGGCATACCCAAGGTGAATATCTGAATAATGAAAATATTTTCCAATATATGGGTGATTAATGAATTTTCTTTTCTAATTGGTTCATGTCTGTTGTCATGTTATTTTAATCTCCAATTGAGTTTCTTGGAATGTTTCTCACTCAACATATGATTATGATTTGTTTGTTTATAACAGGGATCTTGCATTGGATTGTATTTCATAAATAGACCAGAGTGGCTGATTGTTGATCATGCTTGCTCCGCGTATTCTTTCATATCTGTTCCTCTATATGACACTCTTGGTCAGTCACTTGTAAAAGATTGAAATCTAGGTGGTGGGTTTTTCAGGCCTGGCCTAGCTTTTTAACATTTAAAAAACTCTGTCTCTCTGCAGGTCCAGATGCTGTCAAGTACATTGTAAATCATGCTAGTGTGCAAGCAATATTCTGTGTGCCGCAGACATTGAATTCAGTAAGTTCAATATTTGCTCCTTTTTGGATTTCCTTGGCCATTAAAATATGTTGTGATAAGATTTGACGGTTATATCCTCTATTGCATAAACATGTGTTATACAATTATATCATTTTTGGTTATAAATTTAATGAGATTCTATTCCAGTTTTAGTATTGCTCACATATGAAGGCTTTTGATTTGACAGAATGAGGGCCATTTACATGTGTAGTTTGGATTCATAAGTAATGCACTACACATGATGCTCAAGTATGACACTGTGATAATGAACATTGTATTTTTATGGAGCATGATGGGTTGGTGATTGCTGATTTGATCTTGTAACACATACAGAGACTTCTGCAAACAAACTTTTGCCAAGTTTTGAGTCATAGTTTTTCTCTGATATTAAATGAGAGTCAAGAAAAGCTATGGATAACAAGAAGTAAAATTATTGGTTGTCAAAACTTACTGAGAAAAGAAAATGAGATTTTTCTAACTATTCAATTATGAACAAGTAGACTTAATTTAATTAAACAGAATCTTAACTATAATTTGGGTTTGAATTTTTTGTTATTTGGCTTTATGCTGGTCATATTCTGTTATCAGTTCTGCTTTCCATTTTACATTTCTTTCTTCTGGGTTCTCTTGTCTATGCAATCTGTGCGATTATGATTTTCTCTATAGACACTTGATTTTGTTACTTGGAATTTGCAGTTGCTTAGCTTCTTGTCTGAGATCCCAACTGTCTGTTTAATTGTGGTATGAGCAATTTCCTGCACTTCACTTAATGCGTGAGAAAGAGAAAGCATCTGACCCTGATTACTGTATTTATCTGAGGTGAGTAATTCATTTGTTTTTCATGTTATTACAGGTCGTTGGAGGGATAGATGATCATATGCCATCGCTTCCATCATCAACTGGAGTTAAAGTTGTAACTTATTCAACATTACTTAGTCAGGTAAATTATATATCCTTCTATTGGCATTATTAGTTTGTAGCAGCATCAATTTGTTGGTCAAGAAGCATAATTAATAACTTAAAAATCCATAATGTATTGATGAATGATGTATATAATCATCTTCATGTTGTTGGATTTTGGTTGAAATGTTGAATTAGTTTCACCTAGCTACAAAACGAGTACTGTGTTCTATTACATTTACCATGAAGCTCTGTTTTGAATATTATGCAATGATGGTACAAGGTTATTCGACATAGATTTAAAATTAAGTAATATATTGCTCCCTCATGTGAACGGTTTCCTTTTAGGGCCACAGTAGCCTTCAGCCTTTTTGTCCACCAAAGCCTGATGATATTGCAACAATTTGTTACACAAGTGGTACAACTGGGACACCCAAGGTACAGCTCAGTCAAGCAATTTTGAAGCTATAGACTTCTACTTCAATTGATTTAACTGATTAAGCAATCTGCATGAAGATTTATTTTTCTTGATGAACTTTGCAAGGGAGCTGTATTGACTCACGGGAACTTTATTGCAAATGTTGCTGGGGCGTCTTATTTTGCAAGATTTTACTCCTCGGATGTGTGAGTGATATTACCATTGGTCCTATACTTAATTATTGTAACTATTGTTTCATTTTTTTTCCTCTTTATGGCTTGTGCTCTGGTTTGTCATCTCTGCATTACCTGTTTATTCCAGTTATATATCCTATCTTCCTTTGGCTCATATTTATGAACGAGGAAATCAAGTCATGGTAGTTTATTCTGGAGCTGCTGTTGGATTTTACCAAGGGGTATGTGATCAACTGTACATATTTTTTTCCTTATATCTAGAAATGAAACTGATTTTATTTTTGTATTTCTTGTTTTAAATGGGAAAATTGAGAAAATGATTCAAGTTGTTCAATCACAGAGATGTTTTACGGTTCTGCTCGTTTTATTTTTTGGTGAATTTATTTTGTGCAAAACCTTGTCTATTCCAGAAACCTATGTCCTGGCCACTAGCAATCTTCTGGATAACAGTTACCATATCTAACAGAATGTTTGATATTGTTTTAAACACAAATAATTGCTTAACTCAACTGAATATTTCATCCATATTGAGATGTGGGTCCTTCTGGTTTATATTTACTTTGTTGATGGAAAAATTGTTAGATAAACATTGTAAACATGGCTTAATTTTTGTTCCTTTTTTTTTTTTTTTTTTAATTATTATTTTTTTATTCAGGATAGCATGAAACTGATGGATGATATGGCTGCATTAAGACCCACCATATTCTGCAGTGTCCCTCGGCTGTATAATAGAATATATGCTGGGTAAAAATACTGTAATTGCTCCTAAAATCACGAATTTGCTTGCTAAAATGTTCATTGGTTAACTGGATTAAATACTTTGGTTCTGCAGCATCATAAATGCTGTGAAGACATCTGGTGGACTGAGGGAAAGGCTATTTAATGCTGCCTATAATGCTAAGAAGCAAGCAATACTGAATGGTAATCAACAAGAGCTCTGTTGCATTGTAGCATGGGTGTTTTTTTTTTGGGTTGTTTATTGAATTTTCACAAGATGCGCAGAATTAGTTTTTTTCCCTTTTATTGTTGCTAAATTATTTGTGTTAGCATTTATCTAGTAGTAGCTGTTTGCAGTTCAATTTCAAATGTTGGGTACATACCTCAACTGTATATTTAGTTTCCTTTTAATTAGAATCAAAATCGAAAATTGCTGCCTTACATTGATGGTTTATATGCTACACCCTATATATCAGGTAAGAATCCATCTCCAATGTGGGACAGATTGGTATTCAACAAGATAAAGGAAAAACTTGGAGGCCGAGTTCGCTTCATGGCTTCAGGTGCTTCACCCCTGTCGCCTGATGTCCTTGAATTTTTGAAAGTGTAAGTTTCAGCATATTTATATTGACAAAGAAATCATTGGCTTCTATTTTTCACTTTATATATATATATATATATATGTATATATTATTGCAGCTGCTTTGGAGGTCTAGTAACTGAGGGATATGGGATGACTGAGACTACATGTGTGATAAGTTCTATAGATGAGGGTGACAACGTCCTTGGTCATGTTGGCTCTCCGAATCCAGCTTGTGGTGAGTTATTAGTATGCAAGTTACTATTCAGTGAGTAGAATTTAATACTGGGCTAGTTCACATAAGTTTTTCCTTGATTTATTATTAATCTTTGTTTTTCTTTGTGATAACCTTATTATTTATTTTTCCTGTTCTAGAAATAAAGCTCGTGGATGTCCTGGAGATGAATTACACATCTGAGGATCAGCCACATCCTCGTGGTGAAATCTGTGTTAGGGGTCCTATTGTTTTCTGTGGTTACTATAAAGACGAAGTGCAGACGTACTTATCCTACTTATTGATTCTTTTTTATTTAATTAAATTATTATGGATTCCAAATCATACTGACATTATAAACAAACTTTATAGGAACGAAGTAATTGATGAAGATGGATGGCTTCACACTGGAGATATTGGTTTGTGGTTGCCTGGAGGTCGTCTAAAGATTATTGATAGGTAAGATCCTATTTATCAAATAACATAAATTGTGTTAGCTAGAATTTGGTTAGGAGATGAATGATGTCTTTTCTATTTTCTCTTGTGGTTTATATGACGTATGGAGACCAGAAGTACTCACTTTAATATTTTGTCACTTCAAACATGTAAATCTTCGTGCATTTTACTAGATGTTATCTATTGGCACAGGAAGAAGAACATTTTTAAGTTAGCACAGGGAGAGTACATAGCTCCAGAGAAAATTGAGAATGTATATGCCAAGTGCAAGTTTGTTGCACAGTGTTTTGTTTATGGTGAGAAATTAAGGTTTTGCAATTATTCTCTCATTTTCTTTTCTCCGCTGCATTTATTGACATTTGTATTTGTTCCTGTTGTTAGGTGATAGCCTGAACTCTACTTTGGTAGCCGTTGTTTCAGTGGACCAGGACGTTTTAAAAGCATGGGCTGCATCTGAAGGAATCAAGGTGATGTTTCTTTTGAATCTCAGTTCCAAAAGGAAATTGATAGCCCACAGAATTGAAATCAGTAAAGATCGGTTGACCTGTTGGTTTTCAGATATAGACTTGTACTTGGCTTGTAGTTCTTACATTCAGAAATTTGACTCTCTCCATATTGTTGTGGTTGAAGCTCTGATGACATTTGCATTTGAGAGTAACCAACTTGGCTATTGAACAGCAAATTAGGCTAATATTATATTAGTCAAGCCTATTCAAGTTATGAAGTCCAATCTAGACCATTTTGTTCCTAATTGTGATTCTTTGTCTGCAAACACTATGCCTGTCTGTCCTATACCTTGTAAATCAGAATATTTATGCACTTGTTCGCGGAGAAGTTCAACTAAATAGAGTTCTCAGTTCTGTGCAAAGATTTTGGCTGTAACTTGTTCTACTCACACAAAAGACAGACCAATAAAAAATTCTGAATACCACTTTTATGGTGAACATAATGCTAAAGGATGATGTTAAGTGCATGGGTTGTTTAAGGACTTGTGTGGGTATAAAAATGTGGAACTCCCATGTTATCTATTTATTAATGATTTCATGGCATTGTCTCTGTGCAGTATGAAAATTTAGAGCAACTATGCAATGACCCGAGAGCAAAGGCTGCTGTCTTGGCTGACATGGATGCCCTTGGAAGAGAAGCTCAGGCAATGCGTCTAACTGAAATTAGAATTGATCATCTATTATTTCACTTCCTTCGGTGTTTTCCCTTTTTACAATAAACTTTTTATCGATGGATCAATTGTTCTGCAGCTGAGAGGTTTTGAATTTGTCAAAGCTGTAACATTGGTGCTTGAGCCTTTCACTTTGGAAAACGGTCTTCTTACTCCCACATTTAAGGCAAGTGTTGAAGTGCAAAAGTTCAAAAATTTGAAGAATATCAAACTAATGCAAAAAATTAACTGAGGTTTTTGTGTGTGTGTGTGTGTGTTCGTTCCTGCCTATTTGCTTTCAGGTTAAGAGACCTCAAGCAAAGCAGTACTTTGCAAAATTGATAGCTGATATGTATGCAGAGCTCGCTGCATCTGATCCCTCTCCAGCATTGTGAAGCTCATCAAAGCAGAGAAATGTATAACTAGACCATGCATTTCAATGCATAGCCATAGCAAGAGGCTCGGAGCTGTACTTTTGTTCAGGCATTCCCTGGTTCATCCCCACCTCATTTCTCTTCTTGTTTGCAGAAATAAAAAGAAATTCATATATATATATATATATATATATATATATATCTGTCCCTCAAGTCCATAGAGAATCTTGCATGCATTTTGTTATTCTCAGAAAAAGTTCAAAGAGGGAAAAACAATAAAAATAGGAAAGAAGAAAAACTGTTATCCATTGAATTTGGATGTTGTGATACATCATATTAATCAGTGTCTCATTTTTTACAAGTATATTGTGTTTAACTTAATCTGATTTTGTTGTAATTGACCTAATATGAAGTGTTACTTTTGTCAAAGCAATTAATTCTTTTCACCGTGCATTTTCTACCCATCTAAATTTCAACGGCAATTTTGTTAGACTTTATCCGGCAGGTCAACAGAACATGTTAGATAGACCAGATTTATTAGTTGCAAGGTCTTCATCTGTGGTTCAAAAGCAAACTTCACTGGGCAACAAAGAAATACAACCTCTCAAGTTGTTAGGTCAGCTCAACCTCAGCCGCATGTTAAATATGATTTGTTCAACTATGGCCTAGGTCCAAGTCAAGTCTGCTTTAACGCAATTTAAATTTCTAGAAGTACATAAAATTTTAATATGCCATCCAACTGGGAATCAATTATCAAAAGCCCCGTTTGTTCATTTTCCAGATTTATTGATTGTAACGTGCACGGTGAGTTTTAATTGGCTTGACTTTAAATAAAAGCCACAAACCAGGAAATGTTGGCCAAAAGATGAAACACGTGCATCATTTCCAATTTAGATCATTCTTAGTGAGCTTTGAATTTTATAGTGGTCCACAAAAATTATGATTAAATATTGATCAATTTTCAAATATTTAATAAGAAATTAATTACTGAACTTCCAGTATAATTAATGAGTAAGTTAAATTATAATAAGGGTTTTTTTTTGAGGTAATATAATAAGGGTTTTTATTCTATTTATTTTTTGAAATTTTTTTATTTTTATTTTATAATTCAATGCGCGAGTCAAAAACGAATAAGATGCTTTAAAAAATAAAATATGAAAAATATACTAGTATATATATATATATATATATATATATTTTTTATTACACCCGGAGACTTTGCTGGCCTCCTTTTTCAGCTGTACAAAGCGTGGAATTTTAAATCGTCAACGGAGTCCACCGTTGTCCTGCAAGACTACACAACTAGTCCCACTAACGAGTCACAAGCAATTATTCCCTACACCAGTCGACGTCTGTTTTTGTCTACGTCATCATCCACAACCGTCTATCTCATCCAATCATGCAAGCCATACGTAGAACTGATTAATTTTTTAATTGAAAACAAAATTTTTCTTTTTATTTTTGTTTGACTTAATTGAATTTCCTAACACCGGGTTAGATGACTACTGAACTTAACGGAAACATAACCCTATCGTGAGATTGAAAATCTACTCTAAAAAATCAAGAAAGGTCTATTCATAAATTATGGAAAAATTATCATACTTCTGTTTGTTTTTCACATGGACTACAACTTGAATCTATTACGTTACTTTTTGGATAAAGTATTCATAGATGGGCTTATGGGCCACTCCACTGGCACACTTAGGCCCTATTGGGATGAGTCAAGAAGAGTTTATTTTGATTTCTTGAAGTCAGGAGCCATTTTTACTGTTGTTTGAATGAATTCAACAAAATAGTTTCCTATTTTTGGAAGCTCTTCTACTCAAAACTATTCCATCCAGCTTCTCTTGAAAGCTCTTTCTGAAAAATATGGGAAGCCAAAATTTGATTTAATGAAGCAATTTAAAAATTTTAGCTTCTATTTCTCTTCTATTATCAAAAATCAGAAGTAGAAACTATCCCAAACCAACTTTTAAATAAAGCTGTCCCATTTTATTTTAGAAAAAAATGAATTTATCTAATATTAAAAGAGAATACGAAATGTCACCTAGAGTTTAGATGTACCGAATCAAAGCCCATGGTGCCTCTGCTTCGTCGCAAAGCAAAATACAGAACAAAACGGAGCGACATAGTTAGAACAAATTGCAAGGAGTGAGAAATATAAAAAAAGGAAGAAAGAGAGAGAGAGAGAGAGAGAGAGAAAGTCACTTACGATTCTGCTACGCGTCAGTCAATTATCTCTCTCTTTCTCGCAATTTCGTAATTTCAACGAATTGAAAATTTGATTTTTCATTCTGTGATCTGAATAGTGTGAAAATCAATTCTGTTATGCGGTTTGGAGAATCGAAGATCTAAAAATAGCAAAGGAAGTTAATTATGTTATCAAATCACCTGCAAAACGGAATGGAAGCAGCGAAGCTTGTTTGGTCTCGGATTCCAAACTCGGAGGAAGGCGAGTCTGTTGGTCTCTTGAGTACTACCAGCGTCGGAGGCAGCACTGTCGAGAGTCTTGACTACGAAGTTATCGAGAACCACGAATATAGAGAAGAGCAGGTTCCTTTTTTTTTTTTTTTTTTTTTTTTTTTTTTTTTTCAATTTAAGTTTTCGATTTCATGTTCTGATTTGACATTTTTTCTTGTGTGTATCAGGCGCGGAGAGGGAAGTTGTACGTTGGATACTGTGTGGTGGTGAAGTGGTTCTTTGCTTTACTTATTGGTGTTGGTGAGTTGATTGTATACACTGCTTGTTTTTAAATTCACTCTTTTTATGCGTGATATTCTATTATTGAATCAATTGATAGAATTGCTTGTTTACTTTTTTGATTGCTATCCATATTTGTAAACGGTGATGATTTTTTAATGGAAGTAGATGGTCGTAATGAGGAATAAGTTAGACTCTTTAACACTAAAGCATGGCTTATTACTTCTATAAGATTTTGGAGTTTGTTAGGATACATGAGACTATGTTGGTGTGGTCATTGTTATACTTTGCTCACCATCAAGTTCATATTGAGTGAAATCATTTGGTACGGTGATTTTGAGTTGCAGCGATGATTAGTTTTGGTTACTAAAGGAAAATTGTTGCAACTGCATGATGCACTTCTGTGGTAGATTAACAAAGAAACTAATATTGATAAGTTTATCGTTGTGGTATTAAGTTATCATCTTACATTTTAAATCACTTGATGATTATTTATAGCTTCCAATGAGTTCTTAGCGAGTTTGCATGTATCTAAGGTTACAAAATTTTTGTAAAAAGTAGATGAATAGAACATAGAATCTTGCAATAGATTTTCTTAGTATTTTTCTGGCCTTTACATGCTTCACTTTAAAATCAATTATAGCCGATACATAACTTTGTCTACTGTGGATGGAGAAGTTCATCTTATTCATTCTTAAGGTCTTTTATATCAATTTTATGCTGGCTATCTTCTTACATTTTAGATTCAAAGAATTTATAGTTATTATGTTTTGTTGGTTGCTGCCATTTTCAGGTACCGGGTTAGCTGCTATTTTCATTAATATATCGGTTGAGAATTTTGCTGGCTGGAAGTTCGAATTAACATTCTCAATAATACAAAAATCATATCTTGCTGGTTTTTTGGTGTATATAATAATAAACCTAGCGTTAGTCTTTTCTTCTGTATATATCATCACTCAGTTTGCGCCAGCAGCAGCAGGATCTGGAATTCCTGAAATTAAGGGTTATTTAAATGGTATGTTGTCTGTGCGGTCCTCGTGTTGTGTCCTTGTAACTTCTGGTTGATTATCTGTTTCAAGCATCATTTGCCAAGAAAGCTGATTGCTGTTAAATGTGCAGGAGTTGACATCCATGGTATCCTTTTTTTCCGAACCTTAATCGGAAAGGTGCGTGGACTTTTCTCATAGTGTGTTGTTTCTTTTCTGGAAATTTCCTAATGCCATCCTGGCGTTTTAGAATGTCTTAACTTGAATGTTGTAACCTTCAGCTAACAATCAATAACTAAAGGAAGCAAATACCCTCTAGCAGTGTACCAAAACATGAATGATCAAGGGCAGTTATTAATTATTCTGAAATTGAGTTGAAGGAAGCAATAAAAATCCAAAGTTAATTAATCTAGCCACAATCATGAAATGACCGTCAATTAAGCAAAGTCACTGGTTCCCAACAGATTTTTATAGTTCATTACAGAAGAAAGACTGATGAATTGCAAAGGATCTGTGAAATTCACTAGCTTATTAAGCTAAGAAACAGTCTTAAAAGCGCTAACCTTTATGTTAGGTCACCGGATTATTGGTAAGGAATGAGAAAAGAGGAAAATATGGAAGATCCCAGCAAAGGGGTGTGGAGGAGGTATACAGAGAACAATAGATCAGAAAGCAAATTGGAGGAAGGAGGAATCCACAGTGAATGAATTTATGAATCTGTCTAAGTTAGTCTACCTGAAGTTGAAATAAACTATAAATGTGTATCTTTAAAATGAGCCCTTAGTAAGTAAAATTCTAGCTTATTGGGGTATCTTGCAGCATCAACCAATTGATGTCCCTTGCCTTGCAAATGCACGCTCACATGCATCACATATCCTGGGTGAAATTAAACCTTACACTTATAATAAGAGGAACCAAATGATTAAAACACACACACACACACACATAGAGTCCTTAGCAAGTAAAATTCTAGCTTATTGGGATATCTTGCTACATCAACCAATTGATGTTCTTCCCCTGCAAATACACAATCACATGCATCTCACACATCCTAGGTGAAATTAAACCGCACACTAATAATAAGAGAAACTTAATGACTAATCTAAATTATCTTTATTCTGTAAGGTTTAATGTCATGCTTGCTTCTGTGTTTGCAGATATTTGGAAGCATTGGTTCTGTGGGAGGTGGTTTAGCTCTGGGCAAAGAAGGCCCTCTTGTTCACATTGGTGCTTGCATTGCTTCATTGCTTGGACAAGTAAGCATTTTTTAATTGGAAACAGATGAATTGAAGAATGGTTTGTTGAGTTGAGACATTTCAGGGTGATTTAAGTAGGTAAAAACAACCAGTTGTTACTCAGCTGCAATTAATGGTTATTGTTGCCTGCCATGTGAAAAGTTTCAGAGCTGCAAATTTAAACCCTTCTTTTTCATTTTTTTTTGTGTATGAACACAGATTTTTAGGAATGTTAATAATACCCCATTGACCTTTATGTTTTAAGACATCTCTGTAGTTTTTATAACATTTACTTTCTAACATTCTTCTTCTGTGTAATCTTTCAGGGTGGATCTACAAAGTATCATCTAAGTTCAAGGTGGCTACAGGTTTTCAAGAGTGACCGGGATCGTCGTGATCTTGTGAGTAACGTTGAGGCTTTTAGATTTAGAAACCCATATTGGAAGCTTTTTAATTTATAGAATAGGAGGAAGCATTTTCTGGATATGTTCTCGTCAGCCCTTCCCCAATGATTAATTCACAAAACAAGACAAGACAAAATGGTCAAACTGACAAACCTGTGGGTACTATTTACACCTTGTGCTAATAGAATGAAAACTGTGGACATTCATGGTCATTAATTTTTTTTTTTTTTAAACACAAGGTAAAATAACCTCTGCAGTAACTATTTATACCTTGTTCTGAGATTATTGCCCCCTTTTTTCATTGCATAACAATGCTTTTATGGTTTAAAAAGAAAGAGAGGAGACCATCAACCTTGTTGATTTTCACCTTTTTTTTATGAGTACATAACTATTTAGTTGATAAATTCTGTTTATCTTATATCTTGTTCTTTAGAACTTCTCATGTAAATTAATTGTTTCATTTTTTTTTTTTCTGATTTTGAGATCTATTTCTTAACATTATAGGCTTTTATGATAATTAGATTGTGACATGAGTCAGTTGTTTTGTCAGCAGTTATGCCTTCTGTATTGTCTTGTATGTTATGTGCAAAGCGTTATAACTTAAACTTAATTACTCTAAATTGAGCTCATCGTTTATCTGTTTAATATTTTGAAAAGGTAACCTGTGGGTGTGCAGCTGGAGTTGCTGCTGCTTTTAGAGCTCCAGTTGGCGGTGTGTTATTTGCGTTGGAGGAGGTTACATCTTGGTAAGAAATTTGTGTTGTTGATAATGCAATTGGTTGTGTTGTAGAAATTTTCGTTTCAACTTTTATTTTTAACTTTGCATGGATTTTCTGAGAACGCATGTTTAAGGTTTAAGCATAGTTCTTCTGAATTTTTTCATAAATCATTGTGTAAGATTTTCTGGTAAAACAATTTCCTTTCCACTGTTCAATATGGTGTTTGTACCCATCCAAATATTCCACCGCTTGAATGATATATTCCTTCATGTTAATTTGCGTTTGTTCTTGAAGGTGGAGAAGTCAACTCATGTGGCGGGTCTTTTTTACTTCTGCTGTTGTGGCTGTTGTAGTGCGTACTGCAATGGGTTGGTGTAAGAGTGGATCATGTGGACATTTTGGCTCTGGTGGTTTCATTATATGGGATATATCTGAGTTAAGATCCCTGCTTGAGCTCCTTCATACTGGTCCCTGCTTGAGCTTTTTGCCAGCTGTCTAACCATTTTTTTTCCTTCCTTTCTTAGTGGTCAAGAAGATTATTCTTTTGAAGAATTGTTGCCAATGGCCATTATTGGGGTTATTGGAGGTTTGCTTGGTATGTATTCATAACTCCTTGCTTGGGTTTCACTCATCAATATTATTTTTTTTTAAAAAAAAATTGTAGCCATTAATATCTTATTGTTATATTTCAGGAGCATTGTTTAACCAACTTACTCTTTATATGAGTTCCTGGCGTAGAAATTATCTACACAAGAAAGGGGCTCGAGTCAAGGTTGGTTATGAAGTTTACTTCCTATGTGTTGATGATTTTCTGCTTAAGTACTTTCGTCTTATGTTCTCATAACAAAAACATTTACAGATTATTGAAGCATGTCTCATCTCTGTGATAACATCGGTTATTTCTTTTGGACTACCGCTTCTAAGAAAATGCAGTCCTTGTCCTGAATCAGATTCTGATTCTAGTATTGAATGCCCACGACCTCCAGGAATGTTTGGCAATTATGTAAATGTAAGATTTTTCCTCTGAAATTGCTGTCTTTAATGTATCTTGATGCTGTACGTGAATTTTGGCTGTACATGCTTTTCTACTCAACGTCTAATATTCGTGTTTGAATTTATTTTATAGTTGGTTAAAAATCTACTCGTATAGTTATTTTTCTTCTCTGCTATATGGTGATGCAGGGATGACTGTGAAAATCAATTTAATCTAATTACATTTTATCCTCAATCAACTTTTTCATGGAAGTCGCTAACTCTTAGTTTATATGGACTTGTTTCCGCTGCTTTATGTCTTTCTTTATCTAGTTTCCTTCCTTGGGTGACTGCATTGCCCTTGAAAATAGTGATCATCGCATGATTTAACAGTTTGTCATATTCTCATGGCAGTTCGCTGATAGATCAGCAATTTTTTTTTTTTTTTTTCTGATTAATAGATCTAATTTCTTGAAGTTCTAGAGATTTTACTTTTGTGTAGATCACTATACATTTTGGTGTAGCTATTTGGTGTTTGATTTGTTTTTCTTCTATCTGCAGTTTTATTGTAGCAAAGGCAATGAATACAATGATCTGGCTACTATTTTCTTTAATACTCAGGTTCTGTAAAATTCTGAAAATTTTTATCCTTTTCCTTAACTTGATAGTTTCCCAAGGTTCTTTGAGTAGTCTCCAGTCTAACATAATTTTATATTTGCGGTTACAGGATGATGCTATAAGGAATTTGTTTAGTGCAAAAACAATTCATGAGTTCAGTGCTCAAAGTTTGTTGACCTTTTTGGTAGTGTATTCTTCGCTTATTGAATATCTTTAATACGTCACTACCTTATGCAATGCTGCAGGCTTGTGTATCTTGTCAGTCTCTTTTCTGGTCAGTGTGTCGGTTTTGAACCATGTTTCTATGTTATTTATTATCTGCCACATTGTTGTTTTGTGTCTTTCAGCTAGGAATTTTCATTTTTTTGGGGGGGTTTCCCTCTCTCTTATCTTTATTCTTCCATTCCTCGATTAATGCAAAATTAGTTATGTTTAAGAGTGATATTCTTGTTCTGTATTTTATGGTTACTTTCAATGTTTTGCAGGTTATGTTCTATGCATTAGCAGTGGTGACATTTGGTACTGCTGTTCCTGCTGGTCAGTTTGTTCCTGGAATAATGATAGGATCAACATATGGACGTCTTGTTGGCATGTTTGTTGTTAAATTTTACAGGAAGCTCAACATTGAGGAGGGAACGTAAGTCTCTCTTTTGTTTACATTTCTTGGATTTTATATGAAATGCATTACAGACTAGACTACTAGCCTTTTATGATTCACTTTCATTCTATTATCCTATGATATGTTATTTTTTTTGGGATAATATGTGAAAATTATTGTAAAAGATTGCTTAAGCTTTGGATGAGGGGCATGAACAAATATTTGGGTTTTGGATAGGTTATTGAAGATACTACTTCATTTTATATTTGAGACACTGGGGTTACAAATTATTCTGAAGGTTTAGGAATCTGGATTGTCCAAGGTTCACTAGACATTTGGTTTGCTTGTAATATCTGTCTTGTGATTTCATTAGAAATTTTCATTAAGTTTCCTTTCTGGTAGGGTTAATTTCTTGCTAAGTTCCTTCTTTTTGTTGAAACAATATCTTTGAGGTGACAGAAAACAGATATTGCATCAGACTGAGATTTCTATTTAAATTTTCGTGTTAGGTGGAAATAGTTAAGGAAAATAACCAATGAATTGAAACTACTATATCATAGTATAAAGGAGTATTCTCATCCTTTGTTGGAGCAGGCAGAAATCTTGAACATAGAAACACAATGTATTTCAGTGGACAAGTTAATTTTTTTAAACATGTTTCGACTAATACAATCAAATCTGATGATGTCAGCCCAATTAATTTGCTTCAAGATGTGCCCCAACTAATTGTAGCAATCCTTTGTAGTTGTTAAAGAGAAGGAATCAATTGCACTTGAGTAATCTTGGTTCAAAACAAAATTATATGTGAGTGCAACTCCACTCGAAGGACCACCTAAAAGGACTCAATTCATATGGTGGATAATAAGGAGGCATTCAGATAACAAATAATATTATAGATCTATGCATATTAAGTTTTTAGTACCAGAATATTAAGGTTGAATTTAGATAAATAGTTTTGTTATCCTTTATGCTCAAGAATTTGTTGTGAAGAGATAGAGGATACTTAAAATGAAATTTTCTATGATTGATAATTTTAACTTGAGCGCATGTTCTTTAACATTGAGATGTTCGTTGCGGCTCCGTTATTTACATAGCTTCTTTATATCTAACATTCACTTTTAATAATTTTGCATAGAATATTCAGGTAAAAAAGACTCATAAATTTCAGCATGCTTTTACAATGTGCTAGGGCAGTTTTATGTACTTTCTGGACTTTCTGTGCTTAGGACTTTCTAGTGTCACTTAGAAAAAATAAGTTAGAGAATGCTCAAATGATAGTTTTTATTCTTAGACTGTCTATCCTTTTTCCGCTAATAGATAAGAATTTCTTTTACAGAGTTGTTCATAATATCTGTTAAGTGTTCTAAATAAGTCTTGGTGGGTTTCCAGATATGCTTTGTTGGGAGCTGCTTCTTTTCTTGGGGGTTCAATGCGAATGACGGTATCCCTTTGTGTCATTATGGTGGAAATCTCAAATAATTTGAAATTTCTACCTCTTATCATGCTTGTTCTTCTTATATCAAAGGTATGCTTTTGACAGCCTTGCTGTTTGTTTGTTTGTTTTTTTTTTATTTTTTATTTTTTTTTCTCTTCTCTTGATTGATGTATTTGAAAGTTACTTAGTCCTTTTCTTGTGCAGGCTGTTGGGGATGCTTTTAATGAAGGTATTTATGAAGAACAAGCACGACTGAGGGGCATCCCATTATTGGAATCTAGACCTAAGTATCAGATGCGGAAAATGACTGCAAAGGAAGGCTGTGGAACTCAAAAGGTGAGTGTTTGGCAGTGGCATTGCTTTGTTGCTATGATTATTACTTTATTAGACAAGGTCATGTGTTGTGTCAACATAAAGTGGTAGTTTACTAGGTTGTCTTACCACTTAGTCTTAAGATTAAACAATGTTCTGCTGAAGTATGAGTCTGGCTAAACAATAGTCAATTTTGTGAAAATGACTTGGATAGAGGTTCATACTATAAAGGAAAGAAGGATCTCATTGCCTTGTGGATCCTGCAAACAAAAGAAAATGACTCTGTTGTAGCCTTGTGGTTGATAGACTTTATTGCTATGCCAAAAACTGGGATTCAGAAGTTACAGAGAAGTTGATTGGAAAGTAACAATTTTCCTTCTTTCAAAACTGTTTCAAAAGCCTTTTTTTATAATTATGTTAATGCTTGTGTGGCTTCTTTCCCAAGATAACTATTTTGGGATTTCAATATTCTTCTGCTGTAAAAGGTGATGCCTTATTTTTAAAATACTTTGAAAGTGATACAACAGCCTTACATGGCCAGACAGGCATGGACTATTTGAGCCCTCAGGGGTTGGCCTGCCACATTTGCTGCTTTCTCACTTTTTTGCCCCCCTTCTTTCTTGTGATCTTCAAATTAATTGTTTGCATAATTTTCTACCTGTGAAGGTTGTATCCCTTCCTCGTGTCATGAAAGTTGCAGATGTTGTCTCGATATTGCGGAGCAATAAACACAATGGCTTCCCTGTAAGTATAACTTACTTTACTGACAATTTGGTTTAATATTTAATGATTTACTGAAGTTTATATTTATTGTCTTACTCATCTAGGTGATTGACCACACAAGAAGTGGGGAAACTCTAGTCATTGGACTTATGCTTCGAAGGTAGAATGGAATTTGCTCACTTCCTGTACGTTCTAAACATTAAATTGCATTGGTTGAGTAAACTAACTTATCTCTGATTGACATGTACAGCCACTTGCTGGTACTTCTTCAGTCGAAGGTAGATTTCCAGCATAGTCCTTTGCCTAGTGATCCCATAGGTGGATCCGGGTCAATTGGGTAAGAAACAAATCACTATTAGATTATTTCTTCATTTACTTAAGTCTCACATCATGCGTAAGTTTAATGGATCCTGACTCCAGGCACAATTTCAGTGAATTTGTGAAACCTGTTTCGAGTAAAGGATTGTCTATAGATGAAATACGCTTAAGTTCAGATGACATGGAAATGTATATAGATCTTGCTCCATTTTTGAATCCCTCTCCATACATTGTCCCTGAAGATATGTCTTTGACGAAGGTGACCTTTTCTTGTCTTATCCATTTTGGATCATCTTGTTAGTATATATCTTGTGTATTCTCATCTTATCCAATTAATGTTGCATTTTGGTGATGGTACAGGTATATAATCTTTTCCGCCAACTAGGATTGAGGCATATATTTGTTGTCCCACGTGCTTCTCGCGTTGTTGGTTTGATTACCAGAAGGGATTTGTTGATTGAGGTATTCTCACTGTATTGACTTTTTAATGTATTTCTAATTTGATAGGCTCTGGAATGACTGAAATTTTATGGTTTGTATTATAGGATGCTGAGGAAACAAACACAGTGGAGCTCCAATCAACTAGTGTAAGGTCTCTATGCAGTCTTACTCATGGATGTGATTATGATACTCATGTATCAAAGAACTATCCAAATTAAAGCAAAGCTAGGTAGTTTTATGGGAAGATCATTGACTTGAGCTATACACTTAATCGGAATGAAGCTGGAAAGAATAAAAAATAGGGATAAAACGAGTTGGGAAAAACATTTCTTTTTGTTTTTTTGAGGAATTGAAGAGGAAAGAGGAGTGGAGGAACCCTTTTTTTTTTTTTTTTTGTGCCCCTTTCAAGATTGTCGTTTAGGAGGGAGGGAAATGGGTTAACCATCAAATAGGTTGTTCAAAACACTAGCTTTTCTTTTTTCTTCTCTCTACCTACTACCAAAAAATTGGAAAAACACATTCGCTTTAAATAGTTCTGTTCTCTCCCATTTTCACTTTCCAGCACTTCTTTCTTTGTTTCTCAATGGAAAATTAATATGTAGATGTTGCTGTTGAGAAACCACCTGGGGATGGACATTAAACGATACGGTTTAGTTCTTAGGCTTCAAAAAAGTATGCTTGTGTGTGAATTGTGAAGTTGCTTAGCAACGAGAATTCTTGGTTTCACATTAATTGTTCCCTACTTCCCTTGATAAGCAAGAAGAAACGACAATTCTACTTTCATTTAAAGATGTTGTCTGCTGAAAGTTTGTGCGACTTGCCTTCCCCTTATGGTGTTTAATGAACGGTTTTTAATTTTCAGTCTATATATTTTCAACTCTTTGATACTCTGTTTTCTGGTGGCAGAGGTTGGCATCGTGAGTCAAGATTAATCACAGGGAACGTGGATGCTGAGCGCCCCCTTCTTAATGGTCTTCTGGCATAAGATTGAATGGTCAAAAATCTACCTTTAGACTATTTTTTGCCTGTACTTGCCATTTTTTTATCCTAAATTAGATTCTTCATTTATCTCGACAAATCTGCTGAGGTTATAGGATGTATTGTTATTCATAGATTAGTTTCCCCTCAGATTATGCAGGGGATAGGTCACTCACACCAAGAAAAATTTTGTATCATATCTGACGCTATATAATAAAAAAATATTGTACGATGGAAATTTAGAATGATAGAATTGTTCGTAACTTGTACTAGAATGAATGATAGTGACACAGTATTTGAATTTAATTTTCAGTGTTAATGTCGGTATTCAAGCTACGAGTTATATTGAGTGTCTAATATTTACTGTCATAAGCATTGTGACAGATCTAACCAAGATGTAGTCAACTAGCTTTGATTCGTTTCCTCTAAAAGACCAATGTCGTTACTCAAAACTGATCTACACTTAGCTTACAAATATCAAGTATGATTTTCTAAATGAATTTTCTAGAATGCCTTGCGAAATGTGATTTTTTTTGCAATTACACAGAAATGATATATGATAAGATATATGATAAGGTAGTTACAGCAACTGTGTAGATATTAGTCCAAGGAATTATATATCAAAATGATGCCCCATATTTTTATATCTTAAGAGAACTGATATAAAAAAATATCATTGAATACTTTCGATAATTTATTTTCGCTTATACTCGTATAAATTTAGAATGTTGATATTTAGCTCCTTGGATATTACACCCAAAAGAGTTATTTGAGCAACCAATCAAACGATCCATCCACCATTATAACTTGAAAATAAGAAAGTTTTGTTTAAGCAACCTTTAAACTATCAGAAATATCTCTACAAGTCTAACCAATTAATGATTTATATTGTCATTCAGAACCTACAAAGAGAAAGGACTGTCATTAAGAAATTACAAAGAGAAAAGACGAAAAATAACTCTAAAGACGCTGAAAATGCTTTTAAACTAGTTGTATAGCTTAGCATTTACATCCAGATTTTAGTTATAAATATTCATCCTGATTTGAAGAGGAGGGTTGCTCCCAATTCTGTTGTTAATGGTGCTGGTTGTTTCAAATGTTCATTTAACTGGCAATGGATGGATGATTGGTCCAACAACGGTATCAGCTTCAAGAACTTACCAGCTGATACCAAGGAGTTTTTGCTAGTATTGTTTCTTATACTGCTTGACTTCACAATTATGCTTGTGTTTCTGTTTTGAACGAGTACGTTTTGAATATTTTATTAATTTAATGTCTGGCAAAACGTGGGGTTTCTTCACAGTTACTTTCGGAAAGTGATAAATTTTAATAAAGAAATGATTAAGATAATTGTTGTGGATTAATGAGTGTAGAGATTACTTTTCTTTCACCTGTGTTTTGGGAAGATATATTTTTGTTGAAAGTTTGGGTGATTGAAACATTTTTTTATCACCTCCTAATGTTGTTTACCGTTAGACCACTAATTTAATATGATAATATCTTAAGTTCGAGTTATTATATTATAAATGATATTTTCAAAAATAAACTACATTCACAGGAAATAATATATATTTATTGATAAAATAAGATGAAGTTAGTTTGATGATATGTCTCTCACACTTACGTTATGAATTCGTGAGTTTGAGTCATGTTCTCTTACTCAATCCTAATTTAATTATAATATTTTGGAAAAAAAAGAAGGATAAATTTATTAGTTATTTGTAAATTGTTTCAGTTTATCGGATGTCACATATTAACACTACCTTTTGTTTCTATTTCTTTAAACCAATTGATTGAAATTAAAAGGTAGTTGGCTATTGGCCATTGATTTTAGTTCGTCCCATCAAATGATACCATTTATATAGATGGAACCGAAATTTCGAAAGACAAAATGAATTGATTAATTTAACAAATAGATATATAGTTTTAAATAATAGAGTAGTTCATTTTAAACAACTGATCCATCAACAAGTGATACCTGTAGGTTGGCTTCGTTTACTATATATTGAGACACAATGGATTGTTCGAGTCCTTGTCTCTTACATTGCTCCTGAAATGTTGACCATATGAGAGTTGCGACCGTAACTTTTCAGCCAAATGCCTAAAATTCGGAGGACTAAAAATTCGGAGAAATCCGCCATATATGTATATAATTTATAACCTGTATCTTAAAAATTATATATATATATAATATACATGTATATATATATTCTTATAATCAGGCATTAACAACACAGCATTGTAGATATGTCCACCTTTTAAAATTATCTAATAAAACTAATTATTTTTTAGATAAAAGTATAGATTTGTAACCTTTTAACATTGGTTAATATAACTAATTATTTTTACGATAAAAATACAGATTTGTAAATTATAATTATGGTGAAAATTACAGCAGAAACCTATATGTACGGGCAGCCTTTAACGTTCGGTTATGGACATTTTCATTGTTGACAACTGCTAATATTTCTTGTATAAATATCCATCAAACCCACCCACATCATCAAAGCCTTCCCATTATTCTTATTATTATTATTATTAATTATACTGGGGGCTTTCTCCCTCCTCTCCTAGGTATATGTAGATCTATCTAGTTAGGTTACTTACATCTTGTTTATAAATATATAGATATATATATACTTCGATACTATATATAATATCAGTTAGAGAGGGGCAAAAATGGCACCGGCTGTTGTAGTTTCAAATGGAAATGTGCTGGAATTTGAAGGGAAAATTACATGTACGGTTATTATTTGTGTGATTATAGGAGCTTTTGCAGGGTTGCTGTTTGGATATGATATTGGAATTTCAGGTTTTGTTTTCTTATATTTTAATCTTTTGTTTTGTAGAATTAATTAATTAAAAGAAGAAAGATCAGGAGATTTCAAAACTTTAACATATTTGATAAATGTTAGTGTGATTAATGTGATTCTGCAGGAGGAGTTACGGCAATGGATGATTTCTTGGAGAAATTTTTTAAGGAGGTATATGAAAAGAAGCAACAAGTTCATGAGAACAATTACTGCAAATATGATGATCAATTCCTGCCATTGTTCACTTCTTGCTTGTACATTGCAGCTCTTCTAGCCAGCTTTGTGGCTGCAAGAGTTTGCTCAAAGTTTGGTCGCAAACCAACTATGCAAATAGCTTCACTCTTTTGCTTGCTCGGTGTAGCTTTAACAGCTTGGGCCATGAATTTAATAATGTTGATCTTTGGCAGACTTCGTCTCGGTGCTGGTGTAGGGTTCGCCAATCAAGTGAGTTTTAAAATAGAGTTTCTGTTAGGAAAAATAATGTTTGAATAGAAATAAGTCCCACGTTAGAAAAATAGAATGGGAATTATTTGTTTATAAAATGGTAGCTTTTAAGGCTTTAAGAATGGACAAAATAAATGATAAAGTTTAGGCTTAAATTGAATATAGCTTTGACGATAAATTATTATGTATTATATATTATTATGAGTTAAAGCTATATCCAATATTATTATGAGTCAAAGCTATATCCAATTTAAGCCTAAGTTTTATCATTTATTTTGTCAATTCTTAAAGCCTTAAAAGCTACCACTTTATAAACAAACAATCTCACTCTATTTTTCCAATGTGGGACTTATTTCCATTCAAACATTATTTTTCCTAACAATACCCCACATTTGAATTGGAAATAATGTCTCCAATTTTTTTTTTTTTTTTAAATACAACAAGACGCTATGCATATATGAGATATCAAAAATGTTATGTATCAGGAAAAGTGTCTCATAGATTTGAACTTACCTTAATGAAATCATATCGGATTCACCTGATGACGCAGTGGATATTTATAATCTTGAACTGTTCACCTTTTTTATGGTAAAGCTAGACAATATGGTTCACACATAACATAACTTTACAAAATTTCAGTTTATACGTTTGTGTTCATTTTGGTCCTGAACAATTCCCGGGTTCATGATAGCTTTAGAGAATTTAGCCATTTTCATTCTCATAAATGCGACCCCACATTTATTATCATATAGGTGACATTAATTTCTATTGATGTCATTAAATGCTTAGCATAACCTTTACATCAATTGACATACTAATACTATCATAGGAATGAGTTGATTTGTGTGTTCAAGTTCTTGAATCTTACCCAACCAGTTTGCCTGTTGAACCTAGACCATGGGATCTCCAATCAACTAGGTTAGGTTTCCGTCAGGTAAAACTCATTGTATTGGCTTTAAGCCCATTCCTCTCGATGTAACCTTGATTTGCTCTCTAGGTAGGCCTTTTGTCAATAGATCTACAATATTTTCCTTTGACTTCACATATTGTATGGATATTACTCCATTAGAGAGCAACTGCCTAATCATATTATGTCTACGCCTAATGTGTCTTGATTTGCCATTATATACTTTATTTTTAGCTCTTGCTTGAGCTGCCATACTGTCACAATGTATACAAATTTCTGACACAGGCTTAGGCCATATTGGAATATCTTCCAAAAAATTTCTTAACCATTTTGCTTCTTCAACAGCTTTATCCAAAGCTATGAACTCTACTCCATTGTAGAACGTGCTATACACGTTTGTTTGGATGACTTCCATGAAACAACAGCACCACGTAATGTAAAAAATCCACTAGTTGATTTAGTTTCTGTGTTATCAGAAATCCAATTGACATCACTATATCCTTCTAAAACTGGTGGATACTTTGTATAATGCAGTCCATAGTTTAACGTATATTTTAGATACCTCAACACTCTGATCAAAGCTTCTCAATGATCACGTCCAAGACTGCTTGTATATCTACTAAGTCTACTAACTAAATATGCGATATCAGGTCTAGTAGAATTCATTAAATACATTAGGCTACCGATTATTTGAGAGTATTCTAATTGAGATATTGCATCTCCTGTATTTTTCTTTAATTTACAATTTGCATTAAATGGAGTCACGACAGGTTTACAATCATACTGATCAAACTTCTTTAATATTTTTTCCACATAATGAGTCTGACTAAGAATATAACCTGCATTATTTCTTTTTATTTGAATGCCTAATATAACATCTGCTTGACCCAAGTCTTTCATGTCAAATGTTGAATTCAACATCTTTTTGGTAGAATTTATTGCATCCTTACTTGTTCCAATTATTAATATGTCATCTACATACAAGCAAACCAGTACACAAGAATTTTTCATATTCTTAATGTAAACACATTTATCGCATTCGTTAATTTTGAAGCCATATGTTAGCATTGTATGATCAAATTTTTCATGTTATTGTTTTGGGGCTTGTTTAAGTCCATATAATGACTTAATAAGTCTACAGACTTTATTTTCTTGACCTTTTATCATAAAAGCTTCTGGTTGTTCCATATTTATTTCTTCATCCAACTCTCCATTTAAAAAGACTGTTTTTACATCCATTTGATGTATATCCATATTATATAAAGCAGCAATAGAGATTAACATCCTAATTGATGTTATTCTTGATACTGGAGAGTAGGTGTCGAAATAATCCAACCCTTCCTTTTGCCGATAGCCTTTAGCAACCAATCGTGCCTTATATTTATCAATAGTTTCATCGGCTTTAAGCTTTCTTTTAAAAATTCATTTATAACCTATTGGTTTATTTCCAGGTGGTAAATCAACCAATTCTCATGTATGGTTTTGTAAAATGGATTCAACCTCACTATTAATAGCTTCCTTTTAGAAAAGAGCTTCTGGTGAAGTCATAGCTTCTTTGTATGTTTGTGGGTCATTTTCTGTCAAGAAACTAATAAAGTCTGGTCCAAAGTCCTTCGGAGTTTTTATCCTCTTTCCTTTTCTAAGTTCCAAATTTTGAT
Source organism: Litchi chinensis (assembly GCA_019925255.1). Classification (NCBI taxonomy): domain Eukaryota; kingdom Viridiplantae; phylum Streptophyta; class Magnoliopsida; order Sapindales; family Sapindaceae; genus Litchi; species Litchi chinensis. Next base: position 4,989,174 of record CM034461.1, read on the forward strand.
TTTGGACACCTGAAGTGGATGGTTCTTCCTGACTTACTTCACGAGTCCTTTTTATTGAAGAACCAGATCTATTTTCTTTGTAAGGAAAAATTCCTTCAAAAAACTCAACATCAATTGATTCAATTATAGTATTTACATGAATATCAGAAACATAAAATTTAATAACTAAAAATCTATATACTGCACTATTTCTAGCAAAACCTATAAATACACAATCTACGGTTTTAGGTCCTAGTTTAGTTCTCTTTGGAAGAGGAATTTGGACCTTTGCCAGGCAACCCCACACTTTCAAGGTTTTAAAAGTTGGCCTTCTTCCTTTCCATACTTCAAATAGTGATTTATCAGTTTTCTTGAAATGAATTCTATTCAATATATAATTTGCAGTAAGTAAAGTTTCACCCCACAAGCTGTGTGGAAGTCCAGAACTATTCAACATGAAATTAATTGTATTTTTAAAAGTTATATTTTTTCTTTCTGTTACACCATCTTGTTGTGGTGTATATAGTGCAGTTGTCTGGTGTATTATTCCATGTAATGCGCAAAATTCAGAAAATAAAGTGGACTCATATTCTCCACCTCTATCGGTTCTTATAATCTTTATTTTCTTGTTGAATTGATTTTCAACTTTTACCTTGTATGTCTTAAACATTTCTAAGGCCTCATCTTTATTTTTAATCAAATAGACATGACAGTACTTACTGCAATCATCAATAAATGTGATAAAATAATTCTTTCGTGATTTCATTAAGGTAAGTTCAAGTCTATAAGACACTTTTCCTGATACATAACATTTCTGATATCTCATATATGCATAGTGTCTTGTTTTATTTTAAAAAAAAAAATGGAGACATTATTTACAATTCAAATGTGGGGTATTGTTAGGAAAAATAATGTTTGAATGGAAATAAGTCACACATTGGAAAAATAGAGTGGGAATTGTTTGTTTATAAAGTGGTAGCTTTTAAGGCTTTAAGAATGGACAAAATAAATGATAAAACTTAGGCTTAAATTGGATATAGTTTTAACTCATAAATATATATATATATATTATTTAATTGGATATAGCCATCCTATGTCACAATTAATTTTTTTAATTTGATGTCAAATTCAGTATCATTTGAATTTTATGTTTGAATTTGAAAAAAATCGAATTTGAATTTTGACTGAACAAAAACTGTTAAAGACAACAGTTGTGTCCATTGATACAGATGTGTCCTTTTGAATAGACACAATTTCTTCTATAAAATTCAATCCCGAATTTAGTTAAAAACACCACCTTTTGATTTTTTTCTTTTTCTTTTCTTCTTCTTCTGTTCATGTATATTATAAATTCCAGTTTGTCAGAATCTGCTTCAAGTGCTGCAAATCCAGATTATTGACAGTCGAATCCTGGGAAGACAGACACCAACAGACCTTCAAAGCACAGAGAAGGGGTGTCAAATTTCTGTCTTAGGACATTGCATTGAATTTGCAAGCTTCTGTTATCCAGTTCTTTTCAATTCTTTATTTATTAGTTTTTTTTTTTTTTTGTAATTTTCATTTAATTATTAAGTATTTGATACAGATTACTTATATATCTAATAGTTTCTTCTTGGGTTCCATATTTGTTTGTATTTCCTATTCCTCTACTATTTCTTTATTTTAGATTTTAATAGTATTTCTTCATTAGTTGCATTTATTTTCATTTTAGGTTTTACATTTATTTCTTTATTTTAGACTTTAATAGTATTTCTTTATTAGCTGGATTTATTTTTCTTTTAGATTTAGATTTATTTCCTTTTAGGTTTTTATTTTCTTAAATTATTTAATTTATTTTTTTCTTAGGGTTCTATTTCCTAAAAAAAATTTGTTTCCTTAGAAAGTTGAAAATATTTTCCTTTTAGGTTTCTATTTCCTAAGGAAGTCATTGTAAGACGTCAATTCAAGACTTCAAGTGGATCTAAAAGAGTAATTGAAATCCAATTTATTGTTATTAATTTTGTCCAACCCAAGTTTTAAAAATAAATGGGTATGTGGATAAATATTCACTTAATGGATATTTTTAAAATAAATTAAGAAAGTTGGGTGTGAATAGAAAAAGTTCATAGAAAAAGGTGGGGTGTAACAATCATGTTCATTTCCTAGGAAGATTAAAATTAATTAGTTATAAATAGGAGATTAGTTTAGGGTTGTTAAGAAGGATGTTTTGGCTTATAGAATATTAATAAAATCTTTCAATTTGCGAGACAAGTATCAAGTGATTTCTTTTGATCTTGTTTGTGATTGCTTAAGATAGGGTTAGATTATTTTGTTATTTGAAACCAAATGATCGATTTATCCATTTTGTGAGTAGATTGGTTTGTTATCAATCTTTTGGTTAGAGTTAAATCATTCTATAATATAATTCTAGAAGATTAATATACCTATTTCATAGACAGTTTGATTAATTATTTTCTTTCTCTTTTTCTGAGTATTTTTGCTTAAAAGTGCTTAGGCTAAGGTTAGGTTATTATATGATCTTATTCTAAAGGGTCAATTTACCCATTTTGTGGGTTAGTTGATTCGTTATCTATGCTTAGGGTTAGTTCATTTGTGATCCAATTTTAGAGGTAAATTTATCCATTTTATGGACATAATGTTTCAATATCTATCCTATCGTGTAACACAGGTCAAGACAATTAGAGTTTGTTATTGGATCCATAATTAGATCCTTAACACAAGATATTGCAATGATTATAAAAAAAATAAGTAGAGAAAAAAAAATTAAAAAATTATGGAATCCAATCATTAACTACATATATCACTAAATTTATATCGATAAACAAAAAACCAGTATAGCAAATAATCTTAATTAGATCAATACTTTTAAAAAGGACAATTCTTTATTTTTCTATCGATATAAGTTTTTACCATAGCTTTTAAATTTGATTCTAATTTGCAGGCAGTCCCACTGTTTCTATCAGAGTTGGCTCCAGCGAGGATCCGTGGAGCTCTTAACATATGCTTCCAACTGTTTGTCACAAGTGGAATATTCATAGCCAACATGGTGAACTACTTAGCATCAAACATACATCCTAATGGGTGGAGAGTTTCACTAGCTATTGCAGGAGTTCCAGCCCTGGTTTTGTGCATTGGTTCACTGGCAATCTGCGAGACACCATTAAGCCTTATCGAGTGCAACAAAATTGAGGAAGGAAGGGCCGTTTTGAAGAAGATCCGAGGGGTCGACAACGTTGAGAATGAGTTGAATTCCATGGTGCACGCTAGTGAGGTGGCTAGACAAATCACCAATCCATATGGCAAGCTCATGAAGAGATCCAGCCGACCCCCACTTGTCATTGCTATTTGCTTACAAGTGTTCCAGCAATTTACAGGCATCAACGCTATTATGTTCTATGCACCAGTCCTTTTCCAGACTGTCGAATTTGGAAATGATGCTACGCTACTTTCTTCTGTTGTCACTGGACTTGTAAATGTTTTCAGCACTTTGGTTTCCGTTTATGCTGTGGATAAGGCTGGAAGGTGAGTTTTGCTAGTTGAAGCTTGTGTTCAAATGTTCATTACTTAGGTACATATATATATAAATATATATATATATATATATCGTTTATGTCGATAAATGCTTCAATGAGACATACGTATAATAAAATCTTGGTATGTCCTCAGTCATACAGATTCAGGATTTTAAATGAATGGATGTATACATGGGATATACATGCCTCTTAACTTTCAAGTTTGCCGGTTAAATTGATTTTTAATCTTTTATTAATTTTGTGTGGTGCAGGCTGTAATTGGTGTCATCCTATCTTTGGACTTAAGACCAACTGGTTCATTGTCGAAACCAGAAGCCCTAGTTGTGGTTATTCTAGTGTGTGTGTACGTGATGGGATTTGCATGGTCATGGGGACCTCTGGGTTGGTTGATTCCCAGCGAAACATTCCCTCTGGAAACAAGAACAGCTGGTTTCGCCTTTGCAGTCAGCTCTAACATGCTTATGACATTTTTGATAGCACAAGCTTTCTTGTCAATGCTCTGCAACATGCAAGCTGGTATATTCTTCTTCTTTGCTGCTTGGATCCTGGTGATGGGCTTGTTCGCACTGTTCTTATTGCCCGAGACAATGGGAGTGCCCATCGACGCCATGAATGAGAGCGCGTGGAAGCAGCACTGGTTCTGGAAGAGATTCAGGGACGAAGAGGAGATCGAGGATAAGAGGCCTCAAATGATTCATCCACACTTGACATGATGAGAATTGAATGCCACCGCCGATTGTAATGCAAATCAACATAGAAAAAAGAAGGCCAATCTTTACAATAATGGGAAACAAATGTTGTACAGTACCATATATATTGGATCTAAGTACTATATTATATTGGATTACTGGTCAATAACAGTGTTTTAACTTTATAGCTTACGTGTTAATATTGTTGACAAGTCCATTTACAAAATTTAACTCTTCATCATCGAGAGAGTGATGATAAAGAGTTACAAAAGACATATCACTTCTGAACACATGTTATTAGACACGTGCCTCCTCATTTTTTAAGAGAGTGGGGGTCGAATTCTCGCTAAGTATCTAGTATTGTTTGGACGGGTAATTTATCTTCTTATTGTGGCGATTTTTATTTATGAAAGTAAATATCTTAAATGCATAAGTAGTATTTGATTTTAAGAGTATTCGTGTGTGTTTTTTTTTTTTTTATGAAGTAGGGTATAAGAGGAAATTTCCTAATAGGTTAATTCATTGTGCAATATTTGTCTCTCTCTAAAAACTCATTCCATTTTCTTTTAGAAACATGACGTTATACAGATGCATTGGGTATCAAATTAAGGAGCATGGGTATGTTTCTGAACAATGATTATAAATCTATTATGTGATTTAATAAATCTTTTAAATAAAGTAATGTTAGATTTTTCAAAAATTTTACTCAATTACATGTTCAAATGATACAATATATGAACTGTTAAGATCAATCTAATTATCACATTATCTCATAATTTATAATATCTTGACAACTCATATACCATATCATTTGAGCATAGATTTGGAAAAAAATTTTAGAAAGCCTAACATTACTCTTTTAAATAACTAAATCATCCTCATTAATTTTAGTGTAATACTACACTATCCAAAAATTTACCTAAATTCTGTCTAAATAATGTAACAAGCTTATGTGTAATTATCACATCATCAATACATTATCTCAAAATTAATATGGTAACTACAAATCAATTTGTCATATCATTTAGGCATAAAATTTTTTGACAAATTTTTAGAAAGTATAGGCATTATTCTTAATTTTAACATGGAGACAATTATACCCCAACACTAATTACACTTACATAGAAATATATTTATACCAAATAAAAATTAAATTTAATTTTGAGTAATGTTACACTATCAAAAAAATTTGTTTAAATCCATTGCTTAAATAATATAATAAATTTATATGCAATTACCACATCATCAATATATTATCCTACAATTAATGTGATAATTACAAATTAACTTATTATATTATGTAGACAAAATTTTTGAGTAAATTTTTAGAAAGTCTATTATCATTTTTTTAATTTTTATATTGTTGACGTCCGGAAACGGTCAACCAGAGATTCTGAGACTCAGACGACGGACTTGGTAATTAATGGATGATTGTACTGATTGAAGGGTAGGAAATGGTTAATTAATGAAGTTATAGGTTGGTGGTGATTAATTCGGGTGAAGGAATGTCAGACTTGGTGGTTGGTCAGATTTAATGAGATAATCAACAAGTAGTTAAGGAGAAAGAGAGGGGGAGGAAGAGGGAAAACATAAGGATTTTTACGTAGTTCGGTGACTGCACCTACGTCCACGGCCACTCTGGAGTAATTCTGGCAGAGTGACAGTTCTCTAGTCTCTTAAGCTTGTCTGTACAGTAAAAATGTCTCCCCTCTTTATAAAGGAGAGGAGCTCACAATAAAAAATACAAAAGAAAGTTATACAAGTTATTGGCAACGGCTAGTTTCAGCTAATCCTGACATTGCCATGCTGCATTAATTGTAAAGGTAATGATGATTTTCTTCCTGCACAGGTCTGCATTAATTACACCTGAAGAGGTCTTCACTTCATTAAATGCTTCTGGGTAATTGTGTAGGCAGTTTCCGACGGGAAATCATGAGAGTTGGTAAATTCTGACAACTTGCTGCACACGATATCTCCTGAGGAGGCCTTCAGGTCAGTTAGATGATGCACTCTGGAGGAGAGTTGACGTGGCCAAGAGGAGAGGTGAGGCGATCTGGGAGTCCAGGCGAGCTCGCGACCTTGCGAGCTCCCCGAGTTGAAGGTACGAGCAGGGGACATTCTGGGAACTGCTGCTGGCTTACGACCTGGACGGCCTCACGAGCTGGGCTTGCAGCTGCTGGTTCCATCTTTGGGCCTCCTGGGCCCTTGTTTCTGTTTAAATTAAATAAGCATGTACTGGCCCATCTGGGCCGAACTAGAAAATGGGCATAACATCAAGCCCCTCAGCTCTCTGTGCGCTCTGCGGACTGGGAGCTGATCCAAATACACGATTGGCGCCCATTTTCAAATCTTCTGGTACCGTTTCAATCTCCACACTGTAACTACTGACACGCGGCGTCCATTCAGGCGTTGGAGCCGAAAATCGTGTCTCAGGACCGTACGCATTAAATGTGCACGTCTTGTAACTGACAGACGTGATGGCACGTGACCGAGATTCGTGCCTAGCCGCTGGATCTTTGGCGGTTATGCGTCTACGCTGGATCGGACGGCTGGGGACGGACGTCCTGGCCTATATAATCCACAGGTCTCCCCGTAATTTTTCTTTTTGCTTTCCTGATACAACTCCAGCACCCTTCTTTCCACCATTTCTTCTTCTCTGCTTCTTCTGGTTCGTTATCCGCAGTTAGACAACCTCTTTGGACTCCGCTGCTACAGGAATCAGCCACCGTACTCAGCAAGCCGTACACAGTTTGAGCAAGGTAGTTCGATCTGTTTCTGGTTTGGGTTGCTATTTTCTGCTTATGTATCACACCTGTTGGTCCCTGTAAGCCTGTTTAGCCCTTAGGGATTTGTTGTGTTGGTTGCTTAAGTGCCTGTGTACGCTAGGGGCGACCTGGCTGTTATTCTAGGTGTCCCATCTCTCAGTCATGTACTGTTGCTTAAGACTTTCAGTGAGAGTGTCCCTTTAATGCCTGGTAGGGTACCTGTAAACATAGGGTTAGCAACACATAAATTCAGGGTGATAGAGTACCTGGCGGGCTCGTGTCTCCGGGCCCTTTCTGGTCCTTTAAAGGCCAAGTGTGCGACCTGACGAATAGGACAACAGCCTTAGGAATTTTTCTCTGTGTCTTGCTAGGATCAGTATGCTGTAGGCGTTCTGATGTCATTCCCTCTGTGTTGTAGATGTCAGGTCGTCACGCACTGGTCGAGGCAGAGCTTCTGGTTCCAGGAGGCAGGCAGGACGCCAGAGTAATGAGGCTTAGGCTATGACCTCGCGAGCTGGTCTATCCAGCGAGGAGGTCGCAGGAGGGGATGAGGTCGCTGAGGAAACAGACCCCCATCCTTTTAAACACACGCCCTCGCTGGTCACTCTTCCGAAGTTGGAGGCTTGGGCCGAGGAAATAAGCATCCCCCTGGGGTGCAGAGCTAACGTTCCCGCGGCCACTGATCGAGCCGCTTATCCTCCTGTGGGCTTTGTCGCGATCAGCCGCGAGCATATGGAGCTCGGCTTCAGGTTCCCTGTTCCTGGTTATCTCAAAGATCTCTTGAACGACCTGAAGCTTGCCCCGTTCCAGTTAACTCTGAACTCATATGCCTACTTAACCACTCTGGCTGCGGCGTTCGCTAAATAAGAACTAGAGTTCCCCACACCCCGCATCCTCCGCAGCGTCTTCAACTTCAAGGCTATCTCTGGAAAGGACGGGCTTTATTACGCCACGCCTCGCCAGTATTCTGATTACAGGGAGTTTTTACCCCAGAAATGTACTAAGTCCAACGTGGGGGAGTACAAGTCAAATTGGGCCTTGTTCACGTGTCCTTCGCTAGCCGGGCTGAATAATAGGGGTTTCGTGATGACACCTAGTAGGCACAGAAGCACTTAAATTATATCAGCAATAGTTTTTTTTTTTTTTTTTTTTTTTTACGAGCTGACTTTTGCTTTACAGGTGTCGCAGCTCCTGGTTACAAGCTTAGACAGGACGAGCTCGCTATTCTGAATGCTTTTGCAACAGCTAAGGAACCAACCGAGGATCTTTTCCCTTCCGGTAGCGAGCTGGTAGACCGGGGTCTCGCGCCATCTGCCACGAGTCCTCTTCTGAACATAGCCCAGGACTTGGGAATAAGGGGGCAAGCATCCGAGGTCTTTTCCGCCCTTGCTGCTCCTGCTCAATCCGAGCCAGAACCACAGCCCTTACAACAAAGGTCACCGAGCACGAGCTTCTCCACCAGCCCTTCTTCAGATAATATGGGAAGGCTCACGATGTCAGTTCCTCCCCTCAGGTCGGTTCCACCTGTTAGACCGACTGAGGTCGTCGACGTGGATGATACCTCTCCAGACCGCTCATAAAGAGCGCCCTCACAAACTGCTGCAACTGCTCCTTCTCCGATCAGGTCGTCTGCCACTCCTCAGAAACGGGCTGCCCCATCTGAGGGGCCAAGTCCTTCCCCAGCCAAGAGGACCACGGTCTCTGTTGAAGGGGACTTACCTTCGGAGTCGGAGTTTGGGGCTTTGACTAGAAAAAGAAAAGGAAAGGTCATAGCTCAGCCCCCGGCCCCAAAGCAGAAGGGAGTCATCGTGGTCCCTCCGGCCGGGGGGGTTGTTATTGGCAGGGAACCGGGCACAGAAGCGCCAGGACGACCTGTGAGGCCTACAACGGACGAACAGGTAGACTCCGGGGTCCGCCCTGAAGTGGCAAAGGAGATGGAATACTTCAACAGCTTCGTGGAGCTCGTGCCCGAAGTGATGGGAAAGCGCAGCCCGAAGCTGCAGAAAGATGGACTTACAGGCCGTACTCTTGTGGGCTATGTAGCTCGTCATGCCACGTTGGTAAGATTCACATTCTTTCATACTTTGATTTTTTTTTTTTTTTTCAAAAGATCTCTTACCATTTCTTTTGTTGTTTCAGCTTGGTATGGCGTCTGTGAAGTTAATGAGGGAGGCAGAATATCACATTAATGAGAAGGAGGCCTTTAGGATGTCTCAGGAGCAGTTCGAGGAGGAGAGGAGACTACTGCAGGATGAGATCAATCTCCTCCAAAAGAACCACAGTGAGCTTTCTACCAAGCTTCGAGATGCTGATGCGGCCTTGTCACAAGAGACCGCTCGCAGAGAGGCTGAAGTCAGCAAGGCCCATAGCGAAATAAATCAGCTGAAGGGCGAGCTTAGTGATGCAAAGGTAAAGCTGCAGGTCGCTGAGGATAAGGTAAGTCAGCACAAGTGGGACTTGGGAGCAGCCAGAGGGAAGCTCGCGAGGGCCGAGGAGAAGCGGGCTGAGGCAGAAACGAGTCTGGCTCAGACGAGGGAGAAACTGGCTCAGACCGTGGAGGGCGTTGAAGCCAAGTTAGCTCGGGAGCAGGACAGGATCGAGGAAGAGGTCGAGAGGGCGTTTCTGTTTAGTATGTGGGAGCGCTACCCGGACTTGGACTACTCTTTTTTGGGTCAGCCGGGGTCTAAATGATTCGGGAGTTCATAGAGCTCACTGCAGGTGCTCGGAGAGCGCAACATGTGGATACTTCCTCTGCTCCTCCAGTTGATCCATCTGCTGTCCCAGTCCCTTTGCCAGAGCAGGGCCCCGAGGTACCCCCAGTTCCAGAAGGTCCTCCAATGCCTAAGCCCCTAGTAGGGGTCCTTTCTGGCTCACCAGTTCCTGAGTCCGCGCCTGAGGCGGAGCCCCCAGCAGAAGCCCCTGTTGATCCTGCTCCTTCAGACGAACCAGCTGGTGTCTAGGGCGTCTTTACTTTCACTTGTTTGTTTTGACTTCTTGTAATTTTTCATTTGTTTGAACTCAAACAACGAGCTTGAAGCTCGGAGTTATAACATTGGATTTCCTGCACAATTTCAATACTTTGCCCAAGTGTAGATATACATATTTTAATTACATGATAGGCAGCTAGCAGACAATAATCACACCATTATAAGTGTTTAAAATTTTGTCAAGTAAATCATAATCGTGAAAATTATACTAACTTTCAAACCTGCGAACTGCAATCAGCAATTATATTAATGCACCAGCTCATAAGGATTTGAACTCAGCAAATAGCCTGGTTGAACAAAGTGTTTGATCCTGCATATAACATAGTAGGACAAGCCTTAAAGGGTTGGCAGGAGTTTACAGCTAGTGAGCAATCGATTCGCGAGGTTCGCGGGCATCTTTATATTTGAGAGGCGTAGCCTTACCCCCTCCCGCGAGGTCGCAGGGCAATTACGGCTGCGAGCTAAGAAATGAACTCGATGCTTGTCGTAAACCTTCTTTAGTGAGGATAATACGGATAACTCGAGCATCAATTGTTAAGGCATCCTCGATTGAGCCCTTTTATGGACGCTTGTTGCCAAAATATGCTTATAGCTTTGGCCAGCTATTCCATGCGAGCATTTTAGTTGTGGAAGATTCCTTGGAAGTTGCACAGATATCTTCAAGGATTAATAATATATATACAGGCATATATGATGATAGATCACAGCTCGATTACTTGAGAAAGAAATTTCATTAACTTTGCTCTTTTTAACATGTACATTTGCTGGTTCAACCAGTTTGCTTTCTGCATCAAATATGACACATACAACAGAAAACAAATGAAAGCATGTTTATAGACAATCGTCAAAAGAATCATGTACAGAGTTAGAGCGGGCTGACAGTTCTTAGGTGTAGTACGGTCGCAGGTGTTCAGCATTCCAGGCTCGGGGTAACTCTGATCCATCCATACTGGCCAAATGGTAGGCTCCGTTCTTCAGATTCTGTTTGATGAGGTATGGTCCCTCCCAGTTGGGTCCAAGTACCCCATCGCTTGCCTTGCGAGCCCCGGGGAGGACTAATCTGAGAACGAGATCTCCGGCTTTGTAGCTTCGAGCTCGAACCTTCTTGTTGTAATACCTGGCAACTCTCTGCTGGTACACTGCTACCCTCAGACGAGCTGTCTCTCTTGCTTCTTCGGCTAAGTCTAGACTGGCCGCGAGTAGCTGATCATTGTCTTCAGGTTGGAATGAGGCCCTTCGTTGGCTGGTAACTTCAAATTCTGCCGGTATCATGGCCTCCGTTCCGTATACCATGGAAAATGGGGTCTTACCTGTGGAGTTACGGACTGTGGTCCTGTATGCCCAGAGGACTTTCTGTAGCTCGTCAGCCCAAGCCCCCTTTCTTGCCTCTAGCCTGGTCTTCAAATTCTGCTTGATGATCTTGTTCACAGCCTCGACTTGTCCGTTGGCCTGAGGGTGGTCCACAGCCGAGAAGCTCTTTATGATTCCGAGCTCGTTGCAGAAGTCTATGAACTGCTCGCTGGTGAATTGAGTCCCATTGTCCTTGACGAGCTGTTGAGAGACCCCGAACCTGCAGATGATATTGTCCCACACAAATTTTTCTATTTTCGCTGTGGAAATTTCTGATAGCTCCTTAGCTTCAGCCCATTTGGTGAAGTAGTCCACAGCGACCACAGCATGCCTGCAACTTCCTCGAGCTGTGGGCAGGGGTCCGATGAGGTCCATCCCCCAGATTGTGAAAGACCATGGACTCACCATCTGTTGGGGGTAGGCTGGTGGAGCTCGCGGGACCTTAGCAAATCTCTGGCACTTGTCACACTTCTTCACCAGATCTAATGCATCTTGCTTCATGGTTGGCCAGTAGAACCCCTGTCTGAGAGCCTTCTGGGCCAAGGACAATGCTCCTGCGTGGTTCCCACAATGACCTGCATGAATATCGTTCAGCACTACCTCACAGTCCTCAATATCTATACATCGCAGTAGCGGGGTCGAGAGCCCATTCTTGTATAGTCTGTCGTCATAAATGCAGTATCGGGCTGCTCTAGCTCGTATGCGGCGAGCTTCGAGCTTGTCCTCTGGCAGCTGCCCTTCCTGTAAGTAATTCACTATCGAACTCATCCAGGAGTTAGGTCGAACCTGTATGATCATCATTGCATCTTCGTCCTCAATGCTTGGAGCTGGTAGGAATTCCACAGGGAAAGACTCAAGGAGATCTGCATCTTGGGAGGTCGCTAAGCGGGCCAGGGCGTCCGCGTTAAAGTTCTGTGCCCTGGGGATCTGGTTCACTTCAAACCCCTTGAAAGCCCCCAGTAACTCCTTCACCTTTTGGAAGTATTTCGACATCCTCCTCCCTTTGGTCTGATATTCTCCCCTGACATGGCAAACAATAAGTTGAGAATCACTGAAGACCTTTACCTGCTCAGCTCGCACCTCTTTTGCCAGGCGAAGCCCGGCAAGCAACGCCTCGTACTCGGCCTCATTATTGGTAGCTCGGAATCCAAACCTTAGGGCACTCAGAATCTTGTGACCTTCTGGACTAATCAGCATTATTCCAGCTCCTAAGCTTTGCTCGTTAGAGGATCCATCCACATACAGCTCCCAAGTTTGATCTCCAGCTAGTTCCTCCTGTTCCGGTACTGGCCCTGTGAATTCTACAATAAAGTCTGCAAGTGCCTGGGCCTTGAATGCCGTTCTAGGTCTGAACTCTATGTCGAACTGAGCGAGCTCGATAGCCCACTTGAGGAGCCTGCCAGAAGTATCTACTTTCTGAAGGACTTGCCTGAGAGGGTACTGCGTGAGGACCTCAATCTGATGAGCTTGGAAGTAGGGACGTAGCTTCCTGGAGGCAGTTACCAGGCAGTACGCGAGCTTCTCCATTTGTGAGTATTTGGTCTCTGCATCGACCAGTCTTTTACTGACGTAATATACGGGCAGCTGCATCTTATCTTCTTCTCTCACCAAGGCCGCGCTTAGGGCGTACTCGGAGACACCCAGGTACAGGAATAGCTTCTCCCATCCTTCGGCTTGGACAGGAGCGGGGCCTGGCCTATATATTCTTTCAGCCTTTGAAATGCTTCTTCGCAATGCTCATTCCATTCAAAATTCTTAGCTTTCTTTATGGCTTCAAAGAATGGCACACACTTGTCAGTAGCTTTCGAGATGAATCGACTGAGACCTGCGACCTGTCCGTTAAGACTGTGCACGTCCTTGATTTTGGAGGGGGACCTCATTTCCACGAGAGCCCTGATCTTATCCGGGTTGGCCTCTATCCCCCTGCTATTTACCATAAATCCAAGGAACTTACCAGATGCTACCCCAAAGGCACACTTCAGCGGGTTTAACTTTATCCGGTAATTTTTGAGGACTTTGAATGTCTCATCCAGGTCGCGAACATGGCCTGCTGCTTTCTGAGATTTTACCAGCATATCATCTACGTATACTTCCATGGTTTTCCCAATCTGATCTTGGAACATGGCATTGACAAGCCACTGGTAAGTGGCTCCTGCGTTCTTTAGTCCGAATGGCATCACCTTGTAACAGTACAACCCCCTATCAGTAACAAAAGAGGTGTGTTCTTCGTCCCGCGGGCTCATGGGGATCTGGTTGTATCCTGAGTAGGCATCCATGAAACTCAAGAGTTGATGTCCGGCTGTCGCGTCTACCAGCTGGTCAATTCTCGGCAGTGGGAAGCTGTCCTTCGGGCAAGCCTTGTTCAGGTCGGTGAAGTCAATGCAAGTCCTCCACTTCCCGTTCTTCTTCTTCACGAGGACTGGATTTGCGACCCAAACAGGATAACGGGCTTCCCTGATGAACCCATTAGCTAGCAGCTTCTCGACCTCCTCCTTCAGAGCTGCATAACGTTCCGGTGTCATTGGTCTCTTCTTCTGACGGACTGGCCTGTGCTGGGGTTTATGTTCAGCCTGTGGCACATAATGTCAGGATCTATCCCCACCATATCTTCATGGTTCCAGGCGAAGACGTCAAGGTTCATCTTTAGGAATTCTACGAGCTCAATCTTAACTTCTGGTAACAGATCCCTTCCTATCTTCACATACCTCTCTAAGTCCACTTCATTGATCCGTACATCCTCTAGCTCCTCAACAGGTCCCGTGGCCCTTTCTGCATCCACTTCGCGAGGGTCGAGGTCATTGCTCATACCAGTTTCAGAGATAGCTCGCGGTTGGCCACCCGAGACCACATTTACTTTCTTTCCCCGAACTCCCATTTTCACTGCGTCTTCATAACACCTCTTGACCAACTGTTGTTCACCCTTCACGCAGCCTACTCCATTGGGGGTTGGGAATTTGACTGTGAGCGTCCTGGTGGAGGTGGCCATACCTAGTCCATTCATCGAAGGTCGCCCCAAGACTACGTTGTATGCGGAGGGATTGTCGATAATCAGGAAGTCTGCAAGACCGTAGCTTGTCGTCCTGGTTCCCCGAGGGTGAGAGGTAACTTGATCTGACCTATTGGTATTACTGCATCTCCCGTGAATCCGTAGAGGGGTTCTGGTGAAGGTGTTAACTGCTCAGCCCTAACCCCATCAGGTCATAGCAGCTTTTGTACATGACATTGACTGAGCTGCCAGTGTCGATCATCACCCTTCGTACCTCGACATTACTGATCTGGCCCTGATTACAATAACATCGTTGTAGGGCCAGCGTACTCCCCTCTCGTCCTCCTCCGTGAACACAATACTATCTGAGGATGCTTTCGCCCTTTTGGCGAGTCCCTCGACTCCTCCATATTCTGCCAGCAGGGCATGGTTGGCTTCGCGGATGTATCTTTGGCGTGACCTGTTAGATGTACCTGCCACATAAGGCCCACCATAAATGGTAAAGATTGTTCTTACAGCGGGCTCGCGCTCGGGTTCATGAGCTCGCTGAGGCTGTTGTTACTCGGGCTGCTGTTGCTCGGGCTGCTGGTCTTGCCCTTGAGGTCGTTGGTGCTGAGGTCGCCTGCCAGCGGGCTGTACTACACATTCTCCTAGGCGGCCTCGTCTTATGAGTTCTTCAATAGCATCCTTCAACTGCCAGCAGTCTGAGGTATTGTGCCCGTTCTCGTTATGGTAGGCACAGTATTTCCTCGGGTCCCGACGTCGGTTAGGGGGTCCGGTCGAGGGTGGCTTCCAGAAGTTTTCCATGTTTCTTTCCGCGGCGAAGATCCTGTCCTGCCTGTCCGACAGCACACTATAGCTTTCGTAACGGTTCGGACGCCGAGGCCGCTCCATCCTCGGCCCTGGCCTAGCTCGCTTTGCCACAACATTGGCAGTCTGGTTCCTCGGCTCCCCTGACCTATCACTACCATGATTCTTCCTCTTTTCACGATGGGAACCACTTGCTTCACCCCGCTGACCATTAGGTTTCTTAGCCCCGAAGGCTTCTTCCCATCTGACTTCTTTAGCAGCCCTTTCGTAGAACTCCCCTAGATCCTTCACAGGGGATTTGTATATGCTTTCGTACAGCTTCCCGTCTTTCCTGAGCCCTGCAAAAATAGCTGTTAAAATACTCTCGTCAGAGGGCGTTTCCACATTACTCACCTCCTCTCTGAATCGAGTAATATAATCCTTCAAAGATTCATTCTGTCTCTGGAAAATGGTAGCGAGGTGGCAGGCTGGCGTGAGCTGCTTCCTCAAGGCCTTATATTGGTCCAAGAACTTCTTCTGACATTCTCTCCAGCTTCTGACGCTGCGGGCTGGAAGGCCTTTAAACCAAGCTCGCGGGGCATCCCCTAGAGTAGCTGAGAATACTCGGCACTTTACCAACGGGTCATCTGTCTGAAGATCCATCTGTACATTGAAAGCGTCCAGATGGTCGTAAGGGCCTGTCTTACCGCTGTATAGAGGGATATTGGGGAGCTTAAACTTCGCTGGTAAGGGCACTGTCTCGATCTCCTGGGTGAATGGTACCCGGCGATTGTCCCGCTCTTCCCCGGTCTGGCCTCCAGGTCGAGCTTCCAATTGTTGGACCCTCTGCAACAATTCCTCTACCACTAGGTCCTGGGTCAGTGATCGCCGACTGGGGTTCCATCTGCTGGTACTTTCCTGCTCCCCGAAGTAACGGTTCTGTGACCTGCCCTCTTCACCGAGAGCTTCTGCGTGTCTGGCGGCCCTCTGAGGCTCGGGCTCATAACCTGCAAGGTGTCTGCGGACTCGCTCTGGCTCACGACCACCCTCTACACGCCTCGCGTCCCCGATATTCATCCTCGCTCTTATCCCGTTCTGGCGAGGTGAGATCTCCCGCTCTTGGTTCCTCCTCCTGGCTCTCCTTGAACGCAAGTTCGAGGAGTGGGCTGATCCTTCGGTCAGCGACCTTTCCCTTACGGCTACCCCTTCTGGAGTTGGTATTTCTTCTGAAGGTCGGTGGCGAGCTCTGCCTGGAGGTGTTGCATCCACCTGTCTTGGCATTACATGGGCTTGGACTTCCACCAACGCCCTAACTGTCGTCGTCAACTCCCTCACTGCATCCTCCAGAGCTCGCTGGCGCTGCTGCCATTCCTGAGCGACCTCGTTTCCTGAAGGTGAGGCGCTCTGTTCTTCTTGGATCTCACGTCGTTCTTCTGCTACTCCAACACTCCTTGTTGCCTTGATCCTGGTCATGGTAGACAAGTATAAACGAGTGTGAAACAATAACTAACTGGAGATTATCAGGTCGCTGTTGGGCCCTCCTTCTAACGCCAAAAGATGTTGACGTCCTGAAACGGTCAACCAGAGATTCTGAGACCCAGACGGCGGACTTGGTAATTAATGGATGATTGTACTGATTGAAGGGTAGGAACTGGTTAATTAATGAAGTTATAGGTTGGTGGTGATTAATTCGGGTGAAGGAATATCGGACTTGGTGGTTGGTCAGATTTAATGAGATAATCAGCAAGTAGTTAAGGAGAAAGAGAGGGGGAGGAAGAGGGAAAACACAAGGATTTTTACGTGGTTCGGTGACTGCACCTATGTCCACGGCCACTCTGGAGTAATTCCGGCAGAGTGACAGTTCTCTAGTCTGTTAAACTTGTCTGTACAGTAAAAATGTCTCTCCTCTTTATAGAGAAGGGGAGCTCACAATAAAAAATACAAAAGAAAGTTATACAAGTTATTGGCAACGGCTAGTTTCAGCTAATCCTGACATTGCCATGCTACATTAATTGTAAAGGTAATGATGATTTCCTCCCTGCACAGGTCTGCATTAATTACACCTGAAGAGGTCTTCACTTCATTAAATGCTTCTGGGTAATTGTGTAGGCAGTTTCCGGCGGGAAATCATGAGAGTTGGTAAATTCTGACAACTTGCTGCACACGATATCTCCTGAGGAGGCCTTCAGGTCAGTTAGATGATGCACTCTGGAGGAGAGCTGACGTGGCCAAGAGAAGAGGTGAGGCGATCTGGGAGTCCAGGCGAGCTCGCGACCTCGCGAGCTCCCCGAGTTGAAGGTACGAGCAGGGGACATTCTGGGAACTGCTGCTGGCTTGCGACCTGGACGGCCTCACGAGCTGGGCTTGCAGCTGCTGGTTCCATCTTTGGGCCTCCTGGGCCCTTGTTTCTGTTTAAATTAAATAAGCATGTACTGGCCCATCTGGACCGAACCAAAAAATGGGCATAACATATATCTATTTAAAACATTTTATAATTTCATAACAATTAACATAAAATTTATCTAACGTGTGTAGATTGCCTTTGAATAGTAGATTGTTTCCTCGACACAGTTAGCAATGGTTATCTGAAAATTACGGCACTATCGATGGGCTTAGCATGTCAACCTTGGAAGATCTCAATCACGTGACAAATTCTCATTCATCCAAAGTAATTATCTCAAGCGTCCTACTGATTTTTTTTTTTTTTAACCATCAAGCCAAGCGTCCTATTAATCTTACCAAAATATTATTATTAGTTTTAGTCTGATTAAAAATGAAATTTCCTTCTAAAACACAATAGAAAATTTTAAAATGTCCGTCGCCAATCCATATGATCATTTTGGCCATAACTCTTCCACTAGAACACATGTGACCAAGTGATAGCTGAAGTATACGATTGTGACAGATAAATTAGTTCATCTCCCAGAGGTCTTAAAAAATTAGAAAAGAAAGAAATCTGCGAGAGGTCTTGAGATCAATTCAAATCAAATGGTGATTCTAATTTTATTGAAATGCATATATTTCACTTAATATGGAAATGAATCAAATGACTACATAGGAGGTAATAAATATGTCAGATATTTTCCTTAAAAGTTCTAAATATTAACGTTTAATGAATTACACCACACAAATAGAAATATATAAATTGTATCCTCTAATTTTGATTCCTGTGAAAATAAGTAAGTTTGCAAGAATGGAACCGATAGTATCAATTAAATAATCTAAAATGAACTTGTATTGGAGCTTCTCTTTCATAATTTTCAATATTCTCTTAGCCAGAGAATAAAAATTCATCATTCTAAGGTCTTAGTTATACCTGGTCTGGTTCTTATTAACACATAATTAGAGAGGCAAACATGACAGAGACTGAGAATTTCAGATCCAAAATCACTGTTTATGTGGTACTGTGTTGGATTCTTGCATCCTATGGTGGCCTTATGTTTGGTTATGACATTGGAATTTCAGGTATCTTTCTTGTGCATGTTTGATCCCATTATTTAATTTTCCTAGAAAACAATGATAAAAATGTGTACATATGCACTATGCTTTCTTCAATTTCGGATTGCATTATAAATTGTTTAAAATATATATTCGTTCTTCGGATCATGCTACTGCACAGAGTCAATGTCACAGTCTTCGATCACATAGTACTGGAGTTTGATGATCATCTCTGAACCAATCGATTGGGACAATATACATATGTTTCGTGCTATTTGAATGTCGAAAATTGGATCAGTTTATTAGGATCAGTAGGAGTTGCAGTTATAATTATTATTGTTAGTAGTAACTGCGATTTTGCTCCTACGTAATAGGGAGGACTGCTTTTATTATCATTCTAATTTATGTACCGATTGAATTGAAACAGAAACGTTCTACTACAATTAAATTTTTCAAGGAGGCTGAAGCAGTGTATAATGGTGTGCTTGTTCCAATTTATTCCAAGATGTATAAGGATAATAGATTGATTTGCTTTTCCACAAAAAGAAAATAATTCATTGTTATTTCAAATTTCCGATATGAAAATAAAAATTTTGATTATTTATGTAAAGAATTAAAGTACTAGTATCTTGGTACTAAAACATACTCATGTGATTCAATTATATATTGTCTCCAAGTAATTTCTGTCAATGGATAACAGACAATTGTGTTGAATTTATTTGGATTAATACAGGTGGAGTGACAGCCATGGATGATTTCTTGATCAAATTCTTTCCACGTGTACATGAAAGAAAGATTCATGTCCAGGAAAACAATTACTGTAAATATGACAACCAATTTCTTCAGCTTTTCACATCTTCATTGTACCTAGCTGCTTTGGTCTCAAGCTTTGCTGCCTCCAAGGTCTGCACCCAATTCGGTCGACAACCTGCCATTCTAGTCGCTTCTTTATTTTTCTTGGCTGGAACTGCCCTGAGTGCTGCTGCTCAAAATATCTTGATGCTCATTATTGGCAGGATTCTTCTTGGCATTGGAGTTGGATTTGGCAATGAAGTATGACCACATTACAAAAATTGTTCACATTTTTTTGTAAAGTATTTTGGTGCAATTCCTAGTTTATATCACTTCCTCATTGAATTTTGCAGGCTGTTCCTCTATTCCTGTCAGAAATAGCCCCAGTCCAGCATCGTGGAGCTGTGAACATTCTCTTCCAACTTTTGATAACCATAGGAATATTTTTCGCGAACCTCGTGAACTATTTTACCTCAAAGGTGCATCCAAATGGATGGAGAGAGTCTTTAGGCCTAGCAGGTTTGCCAGCCATTTTCCTGTTTATAGGTTCCTTCATCATCACAGAGACACCAGCCAGCTTGATCGAGCGCGGAAATAAACTAGAAGCTCACGAAACACTTAAGAAAATAAGGGGCGTTGAAGATGTTGATGCTGAGTTTAGACAAATCTTATTGGCTTGTGACATGGCCCGCCAAGTGAAGAATTCCTTCGAGGAACTCATGAAACGTACCAGCATGCCACCCCTGACAATTGGAGTGATGATGCAAGTTTTTCAGCAGTTTACAGGAATTAATGCCATAATGTTCTACGCTCCTGTCCTGTTTCAAACTCTTGGATTCAAGAACAATGCTTCGTTGCTGTCCTCCGTCATCACTGGAATTGTAAATGTTGCCAGCACCTTGGTCTCAATCTGTGCTGTCGATAAGTATGGAAGGAGAGTATTGCTTCTCCAAGCTTGTGTTCAGATGTTCATCAGCCAAGTATGATTCTGAGTCCTTAGACTAATATAAATTTTTGTTGTATTTGGATCACTAATCAAAATTTTGATTCTTGGTTGGGTACCAAATGATTGCTATATTAATTCATGCAGTCTGCAATTGGGGGTATTCTACTAGTTCACTTGGATACTGCAAATTCACTAGCAAAAGCAGAAGCAATTGTTGTGGTGTTCCTTGTGTGCTTTTTTGTGATGGCCTTTGCATGGTCATGGAGTGCTCTTGCTTGGTTGATACCAAGCGAAACATTCCCTCTGGAAACAAGAACTGCAGGCTATGCATTTGCAGTCAGCTCCAACATGTTCTTCACTTTCCTCATAGCTCAAGCTTTCTTGTCAATGATGTGCCATATGCGCGCCTATATATTTTTCTTCTTTGCCGCCTGGATTTTTGTCATGGCATTGTTCGTATTTTTTCTGTTGCCAGAGACGAAGAACATCCCCATTGAAGTTATGGTTGAGAGGGTCTGGAAGCGACACCCCATCTGGAAACAATATTTCATGGATTGAAGTGATGGAGGTGGTCTGTAGCATGATTAATAGTTCTATTTAGTTTTAGATGCTTAAATCTTGGATTTCCTTAACTTCAGATTATATGTTGCAGAATTTAACAGAGCACAAGAAAAAAACGTTCGAGGATACAATATATATTAAGTCTTCTTGATGCAGGATTTTGATCCTGCCAGAATTTTCTCATTGACAAGGGACCCAAAAAAAAAAAAGTAGATTTTAATAACTTAACATGGCACTTCTGTTAGGATCATATATTTATTTTATTTAATTTTCATAAGAAATATTAGTTTTAGTTTTGAATTTAAATAAGGGATAAAAATTAGATTTAAATATGATTAGATTAGATTTAATCTTATCCAATCATTTATTAATTTTTATTTTGAAGTCTTGTCTAGTTATGAAACTTCAGTATAAATTTGAGACTTGTGATTAATAAAAGTTAAGTTGCTTTGGTCATAAGGAAATGTGTTAGTATTTGGTAGTATTTGGGAGGTTTTTGTTAAAAATGTCAGTACTTCAACATACCATAAACATAAAAACTTGAACAAACATAAAGCATTGAAGCAGCAAGCATAACACACATAGAGAGAAAGACAATTCCCTTGTATATTTCATCTTCCAAGAAGGCAATATATATATATATCAGTTACAAGGTATAAAACAGCTAAGAAAAGCTGTCAAAAAACTATGAGTGCAGCAGCCCATTTCTGACAGTGTAAGAACTATCAAATCTCACCTAACATCACTAATCATTGAACTAAGTGCAACTTAACTAAACTAATACATCTCAAATTATTGAAAAATAACTAAATACACTTCAATCATAACTAAGCATAATACATGGACCATAACAAAAAATTACAAAACAGAAAACATAAGCAACAGCAGGTTTTCCAACAGAAGCTTGCATCTAATGAAACAACAACATAAGCATCTACAATTTCAGAAAGTACAGCAGTAACTTTGAAGCCTCTTTAGACAAATTTTAATTTAACAGTTTTGGTTTCCCTTGAAGCAAACCAAGTTCTATTTTTGGTCATGTAACATTTGGTATCAAAGCCAGTCACGAAGCACTTCAAGTCTCATGTCGGACTATCATTATATGTGTTCAAGCAATAAAAACGTGCAACTTATAAGCTAGATTAAAATGTGTTAATAGTATGCATGGGCGTAATATTATCACAATGAATATGGATAGTCAAGTGAAGCCGCTGAGGAGGAAATGGCTACTGTCAAGTTAGTGTCGATAATGTTGACCAACATGGACGTTGGCTTTGGAAGCATGATGGAATGTTATGATCCTATTTTTAGTTTATTTAATTTTCACAAGAGATATTAGTTTTAGTTTTGAGTTTGAATAAATGATAGAAATTAGATTTAAACATGATTACACTAGATTTAATCGTATCTATTTTTTTTTTTTTGAAACTTTAATCGTATCTAATTATTTATTAGTTTTTAGTTTGAATTCTCGTTTAGCTATTAAATTTCTGTATAAATTTCAGACTTGTGGTTAATTGCTTTGATCATAAGAAAATGTGTTAGTATTTGCTAGCATTTGGGAGGTTCCAGCTTCTCTCAAAGCAAACTGGGTGCATGTAACAACTTCTCATTCCATAAGCAGCAGCACTGGAGACGAAAACTGCAAAAACTATGATAGACGATGTAAAGTTATATCGAAGATGATGGGAATTGAGATTTTTCTAGATACTATTAGACAAATCTTTTTGTTGTACTAGTTACTAAAATTATGGAAGGTTAGTTTAAAAGGTGTGTAAGTCCTTATTTTAAGGGATACATTCTGTAATAGTTGTTGGAGTTGGTAGTGACTCTCCAACTACTGCATGAATTTTTTTGTATAAATAGCTTAAACAAAAATGAAAAGTTGTTGCCAGTTCCATCTTCAGAGTGTTTTTCATTCTTTTATGTTTAATGTTGTTTTTTAAAAACTAAGAAATGGTATCAGAGCTCATCTTCTTGAGGGATCTGTGAGAAAAAAAAATCTTTGAGTGTTTGCTGAGAGTGATTAAACACTGAGAAGGAGAGTTCAAACACTAAGAAAGTGAGATGGCTACCAGCAATTTTCTAGGGACTGGTCCTCCAATGTTTACAGGTGAAAATTATCACATATGGGTGATAAAAATGAAGGCTTATCTAAAGGCTTTGAATTTATGGGAAGCAATAGAAAGCGGAGCTGATCCTGCACCACTTGGGCCAGATCCTACACTGGCTCAAATTAAAAATTATGAAGATCAAAAGGCAAAGAAACCAAGGGCTCTCACCTGCATCCATTCAGCACTATAAGATGTGATTTTCACAAGGATAATGACTTGTGAAACACCTAAGAACGCATGGGATAAATTAAAGGAAGAGTTTGAAGGCAGTGAAAGGGTAAGGACTGTCAAACTCTTAACTCTCAAAAGAGAGTTTGAAATGTTGAGAATGAAGGAAAGGGAGACTGTAAAGGATTATGCTTCAAAACTTTTAGAGCTTGTTAACAAAATTAGGTTGCTTGATGAAGTTTTTCCAGATCAGAAGGTGGTGGACAAGATGCTAATTAGCTTACCTGCAAAATTTGAGTCCAAGATCTTTGCAATAGAAGAGTCTTGTGACTTAAAGACACTTTCAGTTGCAGAATTAATTAGCAAATTGCAGGCCCAAGAGCGAAGATCAAATATGAGGGATGAAGTGGTGACTGAAGGAGCATTTCAGGCCAAGCAACAGGGAAAGCGATCAAAGAAAGATGGGAAGAAGAGTTATGTGATAAGTTGGACAAAGGAAAGCAAGCCTTTTCTTCAAAAGAGTCAGAAAAAATGGGCAAATTCCCTCCATGTGCTACCTGCCAAAGGACAAATCATCAAGAGAAAGATTGCTGGTTCAAGGGTAAGCCACCTATTCAATGTAGATTCTGCAAAAGAATGGGTCACATAGAGAAAAATTGCAAAATGAAGCAAAACCAAGAGCAAGATAAATTTTCTCAACAAGTGAACTACACAGAAGAACAAGAGGAGGAGCCTAAAGCTAGCTTATTCATGGTGTCCCAACATTTACAAATAAATGAGAAGCAGACTTGGTTCATCGACAGTGGTTGTACAAGCCACATGTCTATGGATGAAAGTTTGTTCAGTCAGCTGGATAGAAGTGTCAAGACTAAGGTGAAACTTGGCAATGGTGAAGTGGTTGAAGCTCAAGGAAAGGGTTCAGTGGTTGTACAAACCAAAAAAGGAACTAAATATCTACATGATGTGCTCTATATTCCATGCCTAACTCAAAACTTGCTGAGTGTGGCTCAAATGCTTCAAAATAATTTCTCATTATCATTTAAAAATAAATGTTGCTTTATTTATGATCAAGATGGTGTGTTAATTGTCAAGTTGCCTATGGTTGATAAAAGTTTTCCTCTGAATTGGAATTCAATTAGTGAAAGGGTTAATTTTGTGAAAGATGATGAGTCATGGTTATGGCACAAAAGATTTGGGCACTTTAATTTTGCTGCACTCACCACTTTATACAGTCAAGGGCTGACCAAGGATTTGCCTAGAATTTCAATTCCTACTGCTGTTTGTGAGTCTTGTCAATTGGGCAAACAACATAGGCAAACATTTCCTTCTAGTTCTTCATGAAGGGGTAAGGAGAAACTTGAATTGGTACATACAGATGTATGTGGACCCATGAAAACTGAATCCTTAAGCAAAAATAAGTATTTTGTTCTATTTATTGATGACTTGACTAGAATGACATGGGTATACTTTGTGAGTTACAAGTCACAAGTATTTTCTATGTTCAAAAAATTCAAAGCAATGGCAGAAACTCAAAGTGGCAGCAAATTGAGAATCTTAAGGTCTGATAATGGCATGGAATACAACTCAAATGAATTTATTAAATATTGTGAAGAGTTGGGAATTAGTCATCAACTGACTGTGAGTTATTCTTCTGAGCAAAATGGAGTTTCGAAAAGGAAAAATAGAACGGTGGTTGAAATGGCAAGGTGTATGTTGGCTGAAAAGGGGCTACCTCACAAGTTCTGGGCAGAGGCAGTCTATACAGCAGTGTATTTGCTAAATAGGCTACCTACAAAGGCAGTAAATGACAAGACACCTATGGAGGCTTGGAGTGGTGCAAAGCCTTCAACAAAGCATTTGAGAACTTTTGGCTCTATTTGTTATGTACACATACCTGCAATCAAAAGAAGCAAGCTGGATCAAAAGTCAGAGTTGGGAATTTTCTTGGGGTATTCTTCACAAGCTAAAGGTTATAGAATTTTCAGTTTACAAACTCACAAGGTCATCATTAGCAGAGATGTGGTCTTTGATGAAAATTCCTACTGGAATTGGGAAAAAAATGTGGTTGAACAACATGTTAATTCTTCACGACAAGTTGAAACTTCAATTTCTCCTGTTGAAGTTCAAAATTCAGATTCTCAAGTGGTGAGTCAAGAAGAAAATACAAGTGAAGATGAGTCAAATGCAAGAAAAACAAGAACTATAGTAGATATATATGAAAGTTGTAATGTTGTGACAGAACCAGCAAATTATTTTGAAGCTTCAAAGTTTCAAGGGTGGATTGAAGCCATGAATGTAGAAATAGCAATGATTGAAAAAAATAAAACCTGGAAGCTTGTTGAAAGAGCAAAGGGAAGAAATGTCATAGGGCTTAAATGGGTTTACAAAACTAAAGTAAATCCAGATGGTTCGTTGAACAAGTTAAAGGCAAGGTTGGTTGTTAAAGGGTATGCCCAACAGCCTGGTGTTGATTTTGGTGACCCTTTTGCACCAGTTGCTAGGCATGACACCATCAAATTTTTGGTGGCATTGACAGCTTAAATGAATTGGAAGATATTTCACTTAGATGTGAAGTCAGCCTTCTTGAATGGAGAGTTGCAAGAGGAGATTTTCGTAGAGCAACCTGAAGGTTACATAGTTGCTGGCAAGGAAAATATGGTGTATAAGCTTCATAAAGCTTTGTATGGACTGAAGCAGGCACTAAGGGCCTGGTACAGCAAGGTTGATAGTTATCTCACTCATTGTAGTTTCAAGAGGAGTGAAAATGAAGCCACTTTATGTACTAGGAAGGCAGAAAAGGAGAAGCTGCTGGTGGTGTCTCTCTATGTTGATGACTTGCTTGTAACAGGAAATGATGAAGTTTTGTTAAAGGAGTTTAAGGGCGAGATGGAAAGAATGTTTGAGATGTCTGATTTGGGTGACATGAAATATTTTTTAGGAATGAAAATTCATCAATGTTCTGCTGGAATTTTTATTTCTCAAAAAAAATATGCTCTTTATCTTCTCAAAAGATTCAAAATGGAAAGGTGTAAGGCTGTTGCTACTCCACTAGTGCCAAATGAGAAGTTATCCAAGGCAGAGGGAGGTGACAAAGTTGATCCTACTGTGTATAGAAGTTTAATTGGCAGCCTATTATACTTGACAGCTACAAGACCTGATTTGATGTTCACTGCAAGTCTCTTATCAAGATTTATGCATTTTCCAGGTCAAGTTCACTTTGGGGTTGCAAAAAGGGCACTGAGATATGTTAAAGGGACTGTTGACTATGGTATTTGGTTCAAATCAGTTGAAAATGGCATGCTTCAAGGCTACTCTGATAGTGACTGGGCTGGAAGTGTTGATGACTCAAAGAGCACTTCTGGTTATGTATTCTCTTTGGGTTCTGGTGTATTTTCATGGAACTCTAAGAAACAAGGAGTTCTTGCTCAATCCTCTGCTGAGGCAGAGTATATTGTAGCAGCAGGTGCTGCAAATCAAACCATTTGGCTTCGAAAAATGATGACTGAGTTGGAGATGAGTCAAATTGAAGCTACTGTGATTAAGGTTGATAACAGGTCTGCAATTTCAATGGCTGAAAATCCAGTTCTCCATGGAAGATCCAAGCACATTAAGGTGAAGTTTCATGCTTTAAGGCAAGCTGAGCAAAACAAAGAAAATAAGCTGGAGTATTGCAGATCAGAGGTGCAGCTTGCTGATATTATGACAAAAGGGTTGCAAAAATCAAGGTTTGAAGATTTGCGGGCACAGCTGGGTGTCTTGAAGAAAAATCTCAAGGGGGAGTGATGGGAATTGAGATTTTTCTAGATACTCTTAGACAAATCTTTTTGTTGTACTAGTTACTAAAATTATGGAAGGTTAGTTTAAAAGGTGTGTAAGTCCTTATTTTAAGGGATACATTCTGTAATAGTTGTTGGAGTTGGTAGTGACTCTCCAACTACTGCATGAATTTTTTTGTATAAATAGCTTAAACAAAAATGAAAAGCTGTTGCCAGTTCCATCTTCAGAGTGTTTTTCATTCTTTTATGTTTAATGTTGTTTTTTAAAAACTAAGAGAAGAGACCTCAAAGATTTCAATGACGCAGCATTGTTCGCGGAAGGTCCAATGAGACTTTGGCTGCAGGGACAGCATGAGGTGGCGGCAATGTAGAGGGAGTTGAAGCCATGGCTGTATGATGAAGCACGTCAGTGTCTACCTTCTGCCCCGATTGGCAGTGTCCCGGGACACCACAGAAAAAGTAATGGTGGCCGTGATTTGTGATGGTGATGGAGTCTTTGCCAGTTGTGGAGGTGGCCAAAGGAGCTGAAGCATCGCATGCTCGGTACATAAGATGTGTTACGCATCACATTGTGAAATTTAGAATTGTAAACGTTGGTTATTTGTTTTTGTCACCAAAATAGGACACACAAAACTTGTAATTTTAAGTTAAAAACAAAGCAGAATTTTTTTTTTTTTTATTGAAACAAGGGACAGCAGGGTTGTTTTATGCTGTTCACCGCTAATGTGAATTTCTTTTCAATCTCTATGTTTCTCTCCATCGTACAAAAGCTATCAGACCAGTTTTTATACTGGTTCTTTACATTCCAAACCCATCATTTAAGAATTGGTTTGACCATTTAAAAATAAAAAAATAAAAATAATTTAATAGGCACAGTTTAGTACTAGTAAATTATAAGTTGAAAAAGCAATGACCCCTAAATGACAATTAAAGTATGTAATTGTGATGGACAGATTAATTCATCTCCGAGAGGTTGTTCTCAAAAAAATAATAATAAATAAATAAATCTCTAAGACGTCTTGAGATCAATTCAAATCAAATTGTGATTCTAATTTTCTTGAAATGCATGTATTCCACTTCATATGGAAATAAATCAAATTGCGATTCTACTTTTCTTGAAATATATATATTCCACCTAATATGGAAATGAATCAACTCACAACATATGAGCCAACAAATATGTCAGACATTTTCCTTAAACGTTCTAAATATTTAATGTTTTTATGAATTCCAATACATAAATAAAATAGAGTAATGTTACACTATCAAAAAATATGTCCAAATTTATTATTCAAATGATGTGGTAAGTTATGTGTAATTACCACATCATTAATAGATCATCTTAAAATTAATGTGATACATATATAAAAGCTTACCGTAGTATTTTGGCAAAAATTTTGGATAAATTTTTTTGGAAGTGTAATATTATTCAATGAAATATATATTAATTTTTTCCTCTAATTTTGATTCCTGTGAAAATAAATTTGTTTGCAAGTGTGGAACGGACAGTATCAATTAAGGAACCAAATATAACGAACTTGTATTGGGTCTTCTCTTTCATGACTTTCACTATTGTCTTAGCCAGAGAAGAAAAATTCATCTTTTCTAAGGTTTTATATCTAGTCTGGTTCTTATTAACACATCATTGGAAAGGCAAACATGACAAGAGAATGAGAATTTCAAATCTAATATCAGTGTTTATGTGGTAGTGTGTTGGATTCTTGCAGCCTTTGGTGGCCTTCTGTTTGGTTATGATATTGGAATTTCAGGTACCTTTCTTGTGCCTGTTTGATCCTATTATTTAATTTACCTAGAAAACAATGGTAAAAATGTGTATATAAGCACTATGTTTTTTAAAATTTTGGATTGCATTATAAGTGAGTTAAAAACTTAGATTCATACTATCTCAAAAAATAAAAAAATAAAAATAAAAACTTAGATTCATACTTCGGATCATGCTACCACATTTAATCAATGTGATAGTCTTTGATCCCATAGCATTGGAGTTTGATGATCATCTCCGAACCTCTTGATTGGGACAATATACATATGTTTTCGCGTCTATCTGAATGCCTAAAATAGGATCAATTTATTAGGATAAAAAAGAGTTGCATTTATAATTATTATTGTTATTATTGTTAGTAGTAATTGGGATTTTGCTCCTGCAGATAGGTAGGACTGCTTTTATTATCTTTTTAATTTATGTATCAATTGAATTGAGATTGCAATGCTCTACTGTAATTGAATTTTTCAAGAAGACAGAAGCAACATGTAATGGTGTGCTTGTTCTAATTTATTCCAAGATATATTGGGATAATGGATTAATTTGCTTTTCCACAAAAAGAAAATAATTCATTATTATTTCAAGTTTTCAATATAAAAATGAGAATTTGGATTATTTATGCAGAGAAATAAAGTGCTAGCTGTCATGTGTTATCTTGGTTCTAAAACATACTCATGTACTACAATTATATGTGGTCTCCAAGTAATTTCTGTCAATGGATAATAGACAATTGTGCTGAATTTATTTGGACTGATACAGGTGGGATGACAGCCATGGATGATTTCTTGATCAAATTCTTTCCAGCTGTTCATGAAAGAAAGATTCATGTCAAGGAAGACAATTACTGTAAATATGACAACCAATTTCTTCAGCTTTTCACATCTTAATTGTATCTAGCTGCTTTGGTCTCAAGCTTTGCTGCCTTCAAGGTCTGCGCCAAATTCGTTCGAAACCCTACCATTCTAGTCGCTTCTCTCCTTTTCTTGGCTGGAGCTGCCTTGAGTGCTGCTGCTCAAAATATCTTGATGCTCATTATTGCCAGGGTTCTTCTTGGCATTCGAGTTGGATTTGGCAATAAAGTATGACCACATTGCAAATTTTTCATTAATTTGTTTGAAGTATTTTGGTGCAATTCCCAGTTTGTATCACTTCC
This sequence comes from Litchi chinensis, assembly GCA_019925255.1. Classification (NCBI taxonomy): domain Eukaryota; kingdom Viridiplantae; phylum Streptophyta; class Magnoliopsida; order Sapindales; family Sapindaceae; genus Litchi; species Litchi chinensis. The sequence goes on from CM034461.1 coordinate 5,018,983, forward strand.
TGATTGAATTTTGCAGGCTGTTCCTCTATTCCTGTCAGAAATAGCTCCAGTCCAGCATCGCAGAGCTGTGAACATTCTCTTCCAACTTTTCGTAACCATGGGAATGTTTTTCCGCGAACCTGGTGAACTATGGTACCTGAAAGTTGCATCCTAATGGATGAAGAGTGTCTTTAGGCCTAGCAGGTTTGCCGGCCATTTTCCAGCTTATAGGTTCCTTGATCATCACAGAGGCACCAGCCAGCTTGATCGTGCGTGGAAATGAACAAAAAGGCCACAGAACACTCAAGAAAATAAGGGGTGTTGAAGATGTTGGTGCTGAGTTTAGACAAATCTTATTGGCTTGTGACATGGCCCGCCAAGTGAAGAATTCCTTCGAGGAACTCATGAAACGTACCAGCATGCCACCCCTGACAATTGGAGTGATGATGCAAGTTTTTCAGCAGTTTACAGGAATCAATGCCATAATGTTCTATGCTCCTCTCCTGTTTCAAACTCTTGGATTCAAGAACAATGCTTCGTTGCTCTCCTCTGTCATCACTGGAATTGTAAATGTTGCCAGCACCTTTGTCTCAATCTATGAAGTGAATAAGGATGGAAGGAGAGTAATGCTTCTCCAAGCTCGTGCTCAGATGTTCATCAGCGAAGTATGATTCTGAGACCTTAGACTAATATAAACATTTGTTATATTTGGATCACTAATCGAAATTATGATTCTTCGTTGGGTACCAAGTGATTGCTACTTTAATGCATGCAGACTGCAATTGGGGGTATTCTACTAGTTCACTTGAAGGCCACAAAATCACTAACAAAAGCAGAAGCAATTGTTGTGGTGTTACTTGTGTGCTTGTTTGTGATGGCCTTTGCATGGTCATAGAGTCCTCTTGGTTGGTTGAGACAAAGCGAAACATTCCCTCTGGAAACAAGAACTGCAGGCTTTGCGTTTGTAGTCAGCTCCAGTATGTTCTTCACTTTCCTCGTAGCTCAAGCTTTCTTGTCAATGATGTGCCACATGCGTGCCTTTATATTTTTCTTCTTTGCTGCCTGGATCTTTGTCATGGCATTGTTTGCATTTTTCCTGTTGCCAGAGACGAAGAACATCCCCATTGAAGTTATGGTTGAGAGGGTCTGGAAGCAACACCCCATCTGGAAACAATTCACGAATTGAAGCAATGGGGGATGCAAAAGCTCAAGACAAACAATTTAGAGTTGAGACAGTGATGACAAAACAATTCAGAAGTTATGCAACCATCGTTATTCTCTCTATATTGATTCAGATTTCCTGCATTTTTAAATACAGAAGATTTTGCAAGCTTTTTTGGTCTGTAGCAAATGAATAATTTTAATAGTTTTAGATGCTTAAATCTTGGATTTACTTAACTTCAGATTATATGTTTATCAGAGCAGAAGAAAAAAATGTTCAAGGATACAATATTTATTAAATCTTCTTGATACAGAATTTTCTAATTAACAGGGACAAAAAGAAAAACAGATTTTAAGAACTTAACACTTCTCCTTCCATGCATAACATATAAGAAGATCCTCCAATCATCCACAAACTACACTAGGAAATTGCTATTTAAGCAGCAGCACAGGAAACAAAAACTGTAGAAACTACAACAGACGATACAAGGTTATATAGAAGAGACTTCAAAGATGTCAGCGACACAGCATTGTTCGCAGAAGGTCCAGGGGCTTCTGCTGCAGGAACGGAAGGAGGAGAGGCAAATGTAGAGGGAGCTGGAGCCATGTCTGTGTTATGAAGCACGTTAATGTCTACCTTCTGTCCCGATTGGCAGTGTCCTGGGACACCACAGAAAAAGAAATGGTGGCCATGATTTTTGATGGGGATGGAGTCATTACCAGTTGTGTAGGTGGCCAAAGGAGCTGAAGCATTGCATGCTCGGTACATAGCATGTGTTACGCGCATCACATTGTGAAATTGAGGATTGTATTCGAAATCTGTCAGAACATCAACGGAAACTTGAGTGATATAAACTTATGTATATTCAAATCTTTAAAAATAGAAAAAGTGTAACATGAATAAAACTAGGCAGACACAATATAAAAAGAATTAGTGATACAATAACTTTGTAAACGACTTTTGGATTCAGTTGTCACAGTAATACAAGCCTAAGGTCCTTGCTAGCATTTGTCAGCCGTGTGGAGGATGAAATAGATTAACCACAACCCAAGTACATATATAGGATGCATTTGATTTATCAAATTTATGAATATGTTTTTAAAATAGAAAAAGATTCTAAAACATAAAATTTGATTTTGATTTTTCCTATCCGCAGTAATGAAACTGATTGCACACTTAAAAGGCAGTATTCTGAAAGAAAAAATTATGAAACACTTTACTTCAATATATAATCTGAGTGGATTTAATTTTTCTTTTGATTTAATAGATTTAATTTGAGTGGTTTGACAATGACTTATATGCGGTAGAAGAATGAGAGAAACCACAACATAAATTAAGGATTCCATGTTGGTCCTAGTCCAGATGACATTATTGTTGACATAGATGATGATCTCCGAAACTAAACATTATACCACAAACAAGAAGATGTAAAATGATGATAATCAAGACTTCATTTCTGCAGACTGCAATCATGGCAACACACCTACTACCACTAGAGCTTTACATATTCACCCTTTTGAGTCATGACCCAATATGTGAAAGACTTGTCAATTTTCAAGCGTGAAAATATCATCCATCAGTCATCATATAAGCCGCATTCCAAACCCTATTACTTATGCTAATTGAATGTGAATGGCACAAAATAACTGCCCCTGAATTTTAAACTTTTCTGACAAGATGAGATCACTTGTAGTGATATGCCTCTCTTCCTTATATTATTAAGATTGTTTGTTTGAAGTCTCCTATAAAACCTGAACTAATGTAATGTGTTAAAAAAAATTAAAACTTTTATGTAGAAATATAAACTAAGTCAGCTAGTCAACCAATACAATAAAAGTAATACTGCGTTACCCAAAATTTTACTCAAATTTATTATCCAAATAATATATAACTACCACATCATCAATACATCATCCATTAATTAAGGTAGTTATTACGAATCATCTTAACACATTATTTGAACAAAAAATTTGAAAAATTGTCTAATAAGTGTAGCATTATTGATACAATAAATATAAACCAAATGAATAATGTTACACTTCTTAAAAATTTAACCTAAATAATGTAGCGAACTGATTTGTAACTATCTCGTTAATTTTGGAATGATATACTGATAATGTGATACTTTCACATAAGTTTGATATATTATTTGGACAACAAATTTGGATAAAGTTTTGGATATTATAGTATTACTCAAACTAAATAGGCCTAAATCTTTAAAAGATCAATTGAAATTCAAATAAATTTCATGTGTTAAAGTTGCTCAATTTCATTAAAAAAAAAAAAAAACCTTTGTAAAATGTCTTAAAAATCTACCTAATAAAAATAATTTTGAAGATATTTGTAATGAATTTTAAAACCCAGTTCGATATCATTAAAGTAAAAGAAAGCTAAGCAATTTTACTTTCATTATATAACCAAAAAAAAAAAAATTGCATTTACGCAAATCTTAAACAGATAACGGTCAAATCATGCATATTAAATGTTAATTTTTTACTATGCACGTTTTAATTACCAGTGACATCTGATACATGCATTTTTGTTTTTTGTTTGTTTTGATGCTTACGTTAACGGTAGTGGTACACTAGTGCCCTACCCAAAGTATTTGCAGCCCCCACCATCGAAAAATAACAAGGAAACGAAAGAAATTGTAGGTGGCTTTTTTCTGCCCAGTGGAAGTTATCGCCAATTCAAAATAACCACCATCATTGAAACGTGCAACGGAAGACGGAGACCAGAAAAGCATAAATGGGCCCATTTGTACATACATATGGGCCCATCATAGCATGGACCTAACACTTCAAATTAACAGGCGTTAATGACACTTTAAGTAATTGTTTTCCGCCACGTGTACATAACATCCACGTGTCATTCATGCATCAAATTCATCATAAAAAAATGTAACTGTCATTGACGTGGCAACGGAAAAGCAGTAAACACTAACCAACCTGTGAAAGGTGTTCAAAAATCGCAAAAAATCAAACAAACATGGAAAAATGGCTAAATCTAACTGTTGATAGCAGAGATCATCTCATTATATTTAATTGATTATATGCAATTCTTATCTGTACTCCTAAATTTGCATAACTGGAGCTATATATATATATATATATAGAGAGAGAGAGAGAGAGAGAGGCAGTAGAATGTAGAAAATTTGCAAAAATTTAGAGCGAAAAAAAACAACTATTAGTAGCTCTGATTTGGAAGAAGAAACCCAGAAAAAGAAAAAAAAAAATCAAACCCAATTCACATAAAATTGAAAAAAATATATATGAAGGGAAATGAACTTACGAATAATGTCACCGACTTGAAAGGTTTTGGTGGCAGCCCATTGCTTGTAATCGATATTGCCAATGGTGGTCCAGCCAGCAGAGTCTCCAACTTTGTACACAGCTGCAGAGGAAATCTGCAAGAGAGAGAGAGTGGTGGCCGCGAAAACCAGAGCCAAGGCTGTCCTCACTGAGGCCATGGATGTGAGGCTAAGGAGAAACTGGAATGTAATTGGGTAGGTTTGGTTTGGTTTTTGTGAGGTTGTGCGAATGATGGAGGAGGGTTTCTGTGTGAGAGTTTATAAAATGGGCTTGGTCGTTGAAATGTCATGAATTGCGCACAGCGAGTTTTGTCTGATCCTCAGGTTTTGTGAATTAATATATTTTAGCACTAGTGTTATTGGAAATTGACAAATGGGTCATAAATTTTTTTCTTTCACTTTTTGACACTTTTATAATGAACGGCCCCATTGCTGTAAAGTATTTATTTAATTTAAAAATGTAATCCTGACCCGTTGTGTCTCACTTTGTAAGACTATTCATTTATGAACCCGGCCACTCAACTCAACTTAAAGGCAAACCGAGGTGTATTTAATCTAAAATTGTTTAGAGTTTGTTAAATTTATTTTACCGATAGATTTCATATGGATTTTATTAAAATTTTTTATGAAATCCAATGAAATTTTTAAAAAAATATTAAGATTTATTATTTTTTTTTTTTTATAAAAATTATTATTGAATTCATCCAGATTCATCACTTAAATAAAAATATGAAAGAATAATACTATACCTTTCAAAAATTTAGTCAAAAATTTTATCCAAATGATATGATAAGCTGATTTATAACTACCATCTTAATTTTGAGATGATATATTGATAATGTGATAATTATACATAAGTTTGTCACATTATTTGAACAATGAATTTGAACAAATTTTTTTATAGTTGGATTCTTTATAAATCTAAAATGAATACACTTATATAGCATTGATTTTCATGTAAATCTAAAATAAATATACCTAGATTTTAATAGATTTCATTAAGATATGGATTAAATGTACCTAAATTTCAATAAAATTCATTCAAATTTCGTTTGAATATCTCTTAACTTTTAAAATATTTTAAATTTCAAAAAATTATAGATTGAATACACTCTCTTAAATTATATTAGTTAGCACTAAAAAGAAAAAAGGTTTATATTTTTGTTTTAACCTTAGAATTTGATTGCAATAGACAAGAACTTTATTGAAAGAAATCCGAATACTTTTTGATTAACTTATTGATATTTTAACATAAATGTACATAAAGTTAAATTCACTATCGTTTGATTTTGTTTTTATTCTTCCTTTTCCATTTTGGTAGTTCAGTTTGATTTCCACCCATTTCATGACTTGGAATTAAAATTGACATTACAATAAACTTTGAAAAAATCGGGATATAAGAGAAACATGCAGTTTGCTATAGTGTCGTAAACACAAACAAGGTTATTGGTTCCGTAATTCACAAAAGTTTGTTGAATATACAAAATGCTAACTTTACAACACAATCTAACACTAATACAGTTACATTTTTCAAAAATTTTGTCCAAATAATATAGCAAACTGATTTGTACTAACCACATTAATTTTGGAATAATACATCAATAATATAATAATTATACATAAATTTGTCACATCATTTAGATAATGAATCTAAGTAAATTTTTGAATAGTATAGCATTACTTTTTAATCTGTGTTAAACTCACAAAATTGTAATTGATATTAAAAATTAATTTGACAAATTGAACATGGTACTAACCCCCTCCACTGACTGAAACAAACTCCCTGAAAATACTGATTTAATTATTCTTGATTGTGATTTGCTTATTAACATAAAAATAATGAAAAGATGCATGCTAATTAGCTGTTTGGCACATGATTAGCGTCATCCATGCTTTAGATTGAAAACCTTGAAAGCAAAGAATGTTTAGGAAGGTTGGCCGGCCAAGTGTTGCCAGTCATGCAAGTTCGTATACAAGTCTAAAACCGCAACTGCTAGCGACACCCACCATGACCATATATTTTTAGTTTATTGGTGAGGGTGATGATGGCATCAGACACCATGATCATTTCATTGTTGTTAAGTTTATATTGTTTTGTTCATTCTTGCTTCCTACACTCTCCTACTTCACGTCACATAAATGCATATATTCTAACAAATCTTTCTTATTTTAACAAAATTAAGAATCAATCTAATGCCATTTGCCATGAATCAACCTGGGAAGTGGGGAGTTTGCACGGCACTTTCGCAGTTGTCAATTTTGTGGATGTAATGTCACATTGCATTTGGTGAAACACACATTAATTGATTGAATGTAAAGGCACAATTAGATTGTGAAGAAGCCGTCTAGTTTGTTTCATTTATAGCTGCTATACCTATAATTCCTTCAAACACTGCCTATCAGTGGTGTTCTGTAATCTCTTTTATTTTAGGCTTTGAACCATTTTTAAAATCGAGACAATATATCATAATTTTGCTGGAAATTATTGAAAAATCATCTGTTCAAGACATTAGACAATGTAAAGGGTTAGCTAATATAAGCTTGGTAAAACTGATAATCAAAGAGAAAAATATACATTGCACAATTGATTGAGATTACACGTATACCAAAATGGATAATTGCATTTTCTATATCTTCCACAACAAGCCCACACCAATATAGAACAAATTCCTAGACAGCAGAGACACTACCAACATATTCTTTCTTGCCTATCATTCTCTAATGTTTTATGTTTTCTAGTATAGAGCACTGCCATTAGAGCTTCTCTTGTCAAATTTACAACTGTGAAACGGGATCAAACCCATTAGTGTGCCCATTTTTCTTTGAGTCATCACCATTAATGCCTCCCACAGCCACTCCTTCATTGTCATCCATGTATCTCTTCCAGAACCAATGTTTCTTCCAGACTCTCTCTGTCATCTCTTCAATTGGAATATTTTTGGTCTCCGGTAGCAAGAACAGCACAAAAAAGGACATGAACAGGACCCAACCAGAGAAGAATAAGAAAATGCCAAACTTGAAATGGCAGAGCATTGACAAGAAGGCCTGTGCTATCACAAAAGTGAAGAGCAAATTCACACAAACAGTTACACTCTGCCCAGCCGAACGTGTCTCTAGGGGAAAAGTCTCACTAGGAATCAGCCAACCAAGAGGTCCCCAAGACCAAGCAAAAGCAGAGATGAAAGTGCATATCATAACAACTACTAGGATCCCAAAACCACTGTGGAGGCCATTTGAGTTGTCTGTAACCTTGATTCCTAGAACTATAGCTATTACAACTTGTGCGAAGAACATCTGAATTCCAGCTTCCAATAACAGCATCCTGCGGCCTACTTTATCGACTGAGTAGATGGAAACTAAGGTTGATAGCACATTAACTGCTCCTGTTATAACAGTTGAGTAGAGGGAAGCATCACCACCAAATCCCAAAGTGTTAAATAGGACTGGGGCATAAAACATGATTGCATTGATGCCTGTACATTGTTGGAAGATCTGTTACAAGTACAAAGAACAAAAAAATATTGTCAATAAATGAAAACTGTGTATCAGGGTAATGGATTCTGCTGCTTATAGAAAGCACCAACCTGTAAGGCAACAGCAATGACTAGTTGGGGGCGGTTTCTTCGCTTGATGAGATTTCTAAAAGGGTGTTTCACTTCTTTGGCTATACGACTGGCTTCCACCAGCTCCAAGAACTCCGGTTCAACGTTGTCAGTACCTCTAATCTTTCTGAGAACAGCTTTTCCTTCTTCTAAGCGACCACGTTCAATTAGACTGTTAGGAGTTTCAGTCACTATAAGGGCCCCAACGGTCAGGAGAAGAGCAGGAACACCGGCCAACCCCAGTGACAGTCTCCAGCCCCATCCACTTGTAATTCTGTTTTTGCAGGAGAAGGAAGATATTGAAAGTCAGAAAGAAAGCCAGAATCTAAACAGTGTAGGAAAAACTATGACTAATGTTTCTTTCAAGGACACTTTTGCATTTGCATGAGACGGCATTCTTGAGTTTTTTCATAGATTTTTGTGTATTAAAATGACTGAATGTTCGAAAATTTTGCATATGCAAGTTCATTATTATAGAAAACCAAAACTGTCGTCATTCATGAAATCCTATATACGATTACAAATAACTTCGTTGCTGTCTCTAATTAAGATTTCCTTCCTATAATTAATTAAGTCCTATAATATTATCTTAAAAATTCAGATAGAACTTGAAGGCATCAAAACAAGCAAGAGTAGTAATTTCATGTGGCTCTTAAAAGTCTTGACATTTAACAAAAGGCTCATTATGGTTCCAACTTGGGTTTCGAATTTTGAACCCTATAAACAAATAAATAAATGAGAATTTTTTGAAGAAACTTGACCAATCATCAATAGCAAACGACATCTCATAAAATCATAATTGCTTATTACCACTCAGTCTCCGCCAACTGGACCCAAAAGAAACAGTTTCGAGTTTAATAAATTGTGAGTGCCCCTTTTGTCAAAGTGTGATTGTTATTAAAATGACCCATCCTGAAACTAGGTAATATCTAGTCATCTACCAATGATTTTACTTGTCTTATGCACTGCGAACTTTCTGAATTTTTTCAAATATTAAAAGCCAATCTCCTAAATTTCAACAGTCAAGCGTTATGGTTTGGTGTATGCTGGGGAGGTTTAAGTCAAGAAAAACTATCACATTTGAATAATAAATTAATGAATTTTCCAGCAGCTGCCACATTCAACTACTAAGTTATTCTAACACAGTGCACGTGTACTTCTATATCTGCTTAATTAGAAGAACAACAACTATGAAACTTATAATAATCCAGTTATTAATACAAAATGTCAAATTCAAGGGACAGAGGTGTGCTGATTCGTTTTGTATTCTATTAATCAAAGGAGAATAAATAAATGAAGAACAATTGTGAGCAAAAGATATTGAAGATCTCAACTTACTTAGCGGTCCCATAATTGACCAGATTGGCGAAAAGGATGCCAATAGTGACGTTGAGTTGGAATAGTATGTTAAGACCTCCACGTATCCTCGTTGGAGCTATCTCCGATAAGAACAATGGCACAGCCTGTGTTTGCATTCACATTGCAATGTTACCAAATCAGAAGAACAAACAAAAATGTCAAATATCTTGACTAGCTAATACTAAATGAAAATTTCACTCATGTAATCTTGGCATAAACTGACTAGCAATAAGAGATATCATTTTCTGTATTCAAGCAGCAGACCAGTTACATGAAATTCTGGCTAAAATTGGGTGAAAAGGACATGAGAATTCAACTAAAAACATCACCAATGCATACACAACATCCGACAACATAATAAACTACCTGTTAGGTGGCATCCGTGAGGCTGTTTATTCATGCGACTACTTTATAGATCTTCATATATGACATTAAAATTTTGAGAATTTTCATGTGGGTCGTAGGCTTTAAAGTAATATTATAATTATCAATTACACAATTCTCTTACATAGGCAGTTAGATTTAAGTCCATGTAAAAACTAAGAGATAAGATAAACAATTTAAAAAAATGCACGACCAGAAGTAAGGGATAAAGACTGGAAAGTTGAAAGAAAATGATCCATGTAAATGTATAACATCATCAGTATCACGTTATTCAACAAAAAAAGCTAATGACTTTTTCAAGATAATGAAGGGAAGATACAAAAAAATTGCTCGTAGTTGGAGTTTCCGTAGATAACTCCAAGCTAGAAATCATTTTCACATGATGCTTTCTCAAATTAAACCCAATGAAGAAAAAAATTCTCACATACAAAAACATTAACACTAAAAAAAAGCATATTATACGCTAAAAAGATTGTAAAGAAAAAGTTACGGGATGATGAAGACGTATAAGGGAAACAAAAGGGTTCATGTAATTTTCATATTGCTGTTGATTGATTGCGATCAGGCCCCTAGGTCACCCAATCTATTTGCTTGGAACCCAACTGTGGGGACCACTTCTTCCCACAACCCACTAGCCAATTCATGGCGACCAGAACCACCGATGTGGAACCTCTACGTGCCAGAACGAGTTGGTCGACATAGGAGAATATGATGAAGCGCGTTTTGACTCGATAAAAACCATTTTTAACCGTATATAACAACTTGTATGCTCATGGCTAAGCCTATGTTTTTTCAGTTTTACCATCCCTCCCTAGTCCCTAGACCCATCAACTCTTAAAATTTTCAATAATTACATTAAAGCACATAATTAATCAATAATTCTTTGGGAGATTTAAATTTGTATCTCTTAAAAAATTTTATAATTTACAATCAACTAAAGATAAAAATTTGTATAATAACGTAAGCATTAAAAATATTATTGTATTGTTTTAACTAATTTTAACTATTAGAATTCGTTAAGAACAGGAAAATTTGTAACAGAAGCATAAATATTAAAAAAGGTTATGTAAAAAGAATGAACCTGATTAGCGAATCCGACTCCACAACCGAGCAAGATGCGGCCAATGATGAGCATGGCGAGGTCTTGAGCGGCAGCGTTGAGGATAACGCCGACAATGAAGAAGAAACCGGCGATCAACATGGTCGGTCTCCGGCCAAGTTTTCTAGTAGTATATGACGCAAAGAAAGTGGCGGTAAGGCCAGCCAAGTAGAGGGATGACGTGAACAACTGCAAGCCTTGATTGTCATACTTGCAGTAATTGCTATCATCTTGTTCCTGTGTCCTCTTATAAACAACTGGGAAAAACTTTTTCAAGAAATCAGGCATCGCTGTCACACCACCTGCATCAATTCAATCACATCAAAATTTATCTTTTTTTAATAAAAAGTTTATCATTTTAACAAAAATAAGAAAATCAAATTTTAATTTGTTTGAATTAAATCGGTTGTTTTAATGTTTTGAGAAGCATGGATGTGGCACATGCGCGGCGCACGTTAGCGACTTCAGTTACAGGGAGATTCTGTTGACGAATAACAGAAATAGCAAAGCTTCACCGACCACGCTAACACTATGGTCTCAAGTCAGCGGTGCGATGATTTAGCGAGTCGGAATCCCGAAAATACCCTTCGCTTAGTCGCATATATGTTTCATTACTATGGATATTTTGGTACTTTTGAAAGTCTCCAGTTTACTTGGATTTCCACTTTGGCGGGCGGGACAAGCAACTTTCTTTTTTCTTTATATTTTTGGTTTCTGTTTTGTAGATTCGAATTCGACTCAAACAAGAAGTGATTTTCTTTTCTTTTTAGTTTTCTCTTTATAGGACTCCTCAAAGAAAAACAAAAAGTGAATTTCTGAGTTTGCTAATCTTGAAAATATGACAAACAAACAATTGATCCGATTTTTTTCTTCATAAAATTAATCAAAATCATTCTTCACCAAAAAAAAAAAAGGTTGAAAATTGAAATTTCTGTTACTAGAAAACGTGTCGCCAAAACATTTTCCAAGAAAATTCACTTGAAAAAACAGGAAACCAACCAGTCAAGCATGCTTCAACTAGCTGATAAAATCGAAGACTCATGAATCATATACGCATCTACTTATCAAAATTCGAAAGAGAAAAAACAATTACCAGAAACACCGACGTCATAGCCAAACATGAGTCCACCGGTGGCCGCCATTATACATGAAACGATGACGATCGGCGTGATCTTGGCCTGGAACTCGACTCCGGCCGGCGGCGCGGAAGCAGACAAACCACCACCTGCCATGCTCGCTTGCTTTCTTGTAAAACACCTAAATCAAACGATGAAACAAAAAACCTCTTATCGGTGTATTCTTCTATGAAATGCAGAGAAAATAAGAAGAAGAGAGATTGTTTGTGCGATGAAGAATATGTGTTGCAGCGTGAGGTATGGTATATATAGGCGAGGGAGACCTTAAACATATTAATGCACGCACGAGGTACGAAATAGATGATGCAGTGGGTCACCACCACCAGGATCTTTACACGTAGTCAATTCACTTTTTTTTCAAATGGACATATAGTATTTATTTTTATTTAATTTTTCTACGTCGGCTAGGCTGGCTTGGTAGCTGGTCAACGAACGGCTCTGTCTTTTATTTTTTTGGAGCTTTGGTTCTGACGTGGCGGTGGTGTGTGAAATGAATTTTTGTTATGCTATTGCATTCGATTCTTTCTTTCTTTTTCTGGTTGAAAAGAAAGTACAAGTGGTGCATGCGTGCGTCGGGGAGACGAGATGGCGCACGCCGTTAGAACACTGCAGGTGTGTGTTGTACGTTTTGTGGTCAACGTAAATGTTGAAGAGAAAATTCTACTGGTCAACTTGCTGGAAAATAGATAGTTTGAAGAAAAACGTGTTTATATTTGAGATGGAAAGCGTAGGACGTAGAAAGAGAATTCCAAGGAGTTGAAGGGTCATTTTTCAGTCATGGTATTTGATCATATATTATTTGACACCAGAGAAAATAAACACATGTATGCACATTATGCAATTGATGGTTCACTGTTTGGGACCTTTGGGTACGTAGTTGACTAGTTGATAGTTAATTAAGTAATTAAATTGTCGCACTCAACTCATGTACATTTCTTTGATACCCGTGTTAATGTCGAATTCGCATAATTTTATTTTGAAACGTGAAAATATATTAAGTATTGTTCATATGTAAGAAGCCAAAAGATCCCCACGGCTGAAGGCTCCAAAATTTATGATTAATAATTTAACTGATGAAAGAATGATAGTTTTATTTAAGTCACTAGATTTTGAAATTTGAGAAAAGATATATGATTTGAATCGTAAATTGTCAAGAAATAAATCCTCCAAAACACTGATAAATATGTTTAAATATTTATATAATTAAAATGGAGATACGAAACCTATCATCATTTCCATTTACATATGGGGGAATTCTATCATCATTTTTAATCCTAAAAAATCTTCAAATATTTTCTTAAATGAGGATGAAAGTTTCAATATCTTAAAATATTTTGACATCCTTAATCGGAATATTTATCGACATATCATTAGTGATAAACATTATAATTATATGAAGAATTTTTTTTCTTCCAAAACTATTGGCTTCCCCAAAGTGGTTTTCTCTACTCTTTCACAACAAGCAATATATAGTAATTTTTAATGAAATGTTTAGAGGAGTCTATTATATGATAAGAATGGTAATTTTTAGTGGTTGTTGCTGGCCTTAAACTTGTTTATTTATAACAAAGAAGAAATTACAATATAAATTCATTGGAACAAGTATTGACATTAGAAATTTGAAAAAAGTAGAAATGTTATATGTAAAACCCCAAATTCTGGCAACAAGAAATTAGAATACTACGAGCAATCTAAATCATAAAATCTCTAAAAATTTATTGCCATTGCAAAAGTATTCAGCAAAATATATCCAAATATTGTCTCCAAAAGAAAATCTCTAATAATTAAAATTTAACAAATAACAATTTGTTTCTAATCTCCAACCTTACAATATTCAAAATGAAATAAATCAAAGTCTTTAAACTAAACATCAAATAATATCAAGCTTCCATGATCAATAATCCCAAGCTCTTAACAGTCATCATCCATAGATCTTAACTACTCTGCAAAAATGATGGAGACGAGGGGTGAGCCGTCAACTCGGTAAGTAAATTCATGCATAACATTGGTATTATTGCATTTACCTTTATGAGTCGAAATATGAAACATAAATATGTATAATCGAATTCTAAAATCAAAAATTGAAAACCATATATACATATATATCAACATTTTTCATGTTTGCAATCAATGCCATTTAGGATAACAAAATAACGAAATCAAATACAATATAATACATACATTTATTCAATATAAATAAAAAGTTAGCTCATATCATATAGTGTCACAAGTACCCGTGTGACGCGGCCAAAATATATCACAATTAACCGTGTGATGCGGTCGAAATAATAAAATATGTCACAATTCCCCGTGTGATGTGGTCAAAATAACAAAATATGTGCGCACAGAAATCCAGTTGGACCAGTATCAGAACGGTAACTATAGATAATGAGCTAACACAATTTTCATAATCTAATCTAATAATACATTTTCGAATCATAACGGTATATATTCAATAATAGTAAATAAATTTTAAGAAAATAATTTTCAAATATAATATGTAATTTAAACATGGTTTTTGAGTTATGCTAATTCTTGGTTTTAAAGTAAAATACTTTTCAAAGTTTTGATAGTAAAAGAATTTGAAAACTTGGCAAAACATTTTATTAGTAGATAAGCAAATTGAAAATCATTAACACAAAACCTGTTAAGCATAGCGTAATTTCACAACTTTCCAAAATTCATATAACAACATACATTCGTCATGGATGAATTTACTTACCTCAAATACCCAAAATCACAAAATTTAAGCTCAACGATCGCAAGAACCTATACAGTTTCAGAGTACACAATATCATAATCTCATCTCTAAAATAACCTTAATTGGATTGAAACAACCTTAGATAAATAAATCATAAATCCTATCTTTCTTACTTCAATTTTCAGCACTGACATTGCCTACTGCAGTATTTTTAATTAAATCTCTAGGCCTCCAATCAACACCAAATTTGAACGGAATAAACTAGACACATAAACCAACATCCAGTAAAAATTTCAAATCAAACGGAGGTCTCTAACATGGGTAAAAATCCATTTCGATCGGACTTTCAGAAACTGCCAGGAAAAATTAATTCCGACCCCAGCCTACTTCAAGAATTTTTATAAGTTCTACAGGCATCCAAAAATTACGAAATTTCACATACTAGCAGAAGACATATAAACCTATCTACATATTAAATTTCGTAATTTTCTGGGCAGCGTAACTTGTCAAAACAAATTCATCAAATCAACCAATTATCAGTTTAAAAGAAACCTTTCAGATGCCTTGATTTTGAAAATCAATAATCTAACATAGTGTTATACCCATTTTCTAGTTGGGCTCAAATGGGCCCAAGAGGTCTACTTTATTTCAAACAGAAGCAAGGGCCCGAGAGGCCCGAAGATGAAGCCAGCCGTTGCAAGCTCAACCCATGAAGCCACCCAGGTCGCGAGTTCGCAACAGCTCTCAGAGTGCTCCCTATCCCTGACTTTAGCTCGCGGAGTTCGCGAGGTCGCGCAGATCGCGAGCTCGCTAAGAACTCCGGACCACCTCACCTCCTCTCCAGCATACATCTGGCTGACCAGAAAGTCTACTCATGAGAAACCGTGTGCAGCAAGCTGTCAGAATTACCAACTCCCATGATTTCCCGCCAGAAACTGTTTACACAATTACCCAGAAACATTAAATGAAGTAAGGACTTCTGCAGGTATAATTAATGCAAACCTGTGCAGAAAGCAAATCATGATTACCTTCACAATTAATGCAGCATGGCAATGTCAGAATTAGTTGAAACTAGCCGTTGCCAGTTGCTTGTATAATACTCTTTTGTATTTTTTACTGTGAGCTCCCTTCCTCTATAAAGAGGGGAGACATTTTTACTGTACAACAGGCTTATCAGACTAGAAGAGCTGTCACTCTGCCGGAATTACTCCAGGGTGGCCGTGGATGTAGGTGCAGTCACCGAACCACGTAAAAATCCTTGTGTTTCTTCTCTCTTTCACTCTCTCTTTCTCCTTAACTACTTACTGATCACCTCATTAAGTTTACCAACCACCGAACCCAACATTCTTTCACCTGAATTAATCACCACCAACCTACAACTTCATTAATTAATCGTTTTCTACCCTTCAATCAACACATTTATCCATTAATTATCAAGTCCGCCGTCTGGGCCCCAGAATCTCTGGTTGACCGTTTCCGGATGTCAACATCTTTTGGAGCTAGAAGGAGGGCCCAACAGCGACCTGGTAATCTCCAGTTAGTTATTACGTCATTTTCATTTGTACTTGTCTGCTATGGCTAGGATCAAGGCAACGAGGAGTGTTGGAGTAGCAGAGGAGCGACGTGAAATCCAAGAAGAACAGAGTGCCTCACCTTCAGGAAACGAGGTCGCTCAGGAATGGCAGCAGCGCCAGCGAGCTCTGGAGGATGCAGTGAGGGAGTTGACAACAACAGTGAGGGCGTTGGTGGAAGTCCAAGCCCACGTAGTGCCGAGACAGGCAGACGCAGCACCTCCAGGCAGAGCTCGCCGCCGACCTTCAGAAGAGATACCAACTCCAGAGGGGGTAGCCATAAGGGAAAGGTCGCTGACCGAAGGATCAGCCCGCTCCTCGAACTTGCACCCAAGGAGAGCCAGAGAGCGGAACCAAGAGCGGGAGATCCCACCTCGCCAGAACGAGATAAGGGCGAGGGCAAGTATCGAGGGCGCCAGGCGCGAAGAAGGTAGCCGTGGGCCAGAGCGAGTACGTGGACACCGTGCAGGTTATGAACCCGAGCCGAGGAGGGCTGCCAGACACGCAGAAGCACTCGGTGAAGAAGGCAGGTCACAGAACCGTTACTTTGGGGAGCAGGAGAGTACCAGCAGATGGAACCCCAGTCGGCGATCATTGACCCAGGACCCAGTAGTAGAAGAATTGTTGCAAAGGGTCCAACAGTTGGAAGCCCGACCTGGAGGCCAGACTGGGGAAGAGCGGGACAACCGCCGAGCACCATTCACTCGGGAGATCGAGACAGTGCCCTTACCAGCAAAGTTCAAGCTCCCCAATATCCCTCAATATGGCGGCAGGACGGACCCCTATGACCATTTAGATGCTTTCAATGTGCAGATGGATCTTCAGACAGATGACCCGCTGGTCAAATGCTGAGTATTCCTTGCTACCCTAGGGGATGCCCCGCGAGCTTGGTTCAACTGCCTTCCAGCCCGCAGCATCGGAAGCTGGAGAGAATGTCAGAAGAAGTTCCTGGACCAGTATAAGGCATTAAGGAAGCAGCTCGCGCCAGCCTGCCACCTTGCAACCATCTTCCAGAGACAGAATGAATCCCTGAAGGATTATATTACTCGATTCAGAGAGGAGGTGAGTAACGTGGAAACGCCCTCTGACGAGAGCATTTTAACAGCTATCTCTGCAGGGCTCAGGAAATATGGGAAGCTGTATGAAAGCATATACAAGACCCCTGTGAAGGATCTAGGGGAGTTTTACGAAAGGGCTGCTAAAGAGGTCAGATGGGAAGAAGCCTTCGGGGCTAAGAAGCCCAGTGGTCAGCGGGGTGAAGCAAGTGGTTCCCATCGTGAAAAGAGGAAGAATCATGGCAGTGATAGGCCAGGGGAGCCGAGGAACCAGTCGGCCAACGTTGTGGCAAAGCGAGCTAGGCCAGGGCCGAGGATGGAGAGGCCCCGACGCCAGAACCGGTATGACAGCTATAGTCTGTTATCGGACAGGCAGGACAGGATCTTCGCCACGGAAAGAAACAGGGAGAATTTCGGGAAGCCACCCCCGACTGGACCCCCTAACCGACATCGGGACCCGAAGAAATACTGTGCCTACCATAACGAGAACGGGCACAATACCTCGGACTGTTGGCGGTTGAAGGACGCTATAAAGGAGCTCATAAGACGAGGCCGCCTAGGAGAATATGTAGTACAGCCCGCTGGTAGGCGACCTCAGCACCAACGACCTCAGGGGCAAGACCAGCAGCCCGAGCAGCAACAGCCTCAGCGAGCTCAGGAACCCGAACGCGAGCCCGCTGTAAGAACAATTTTTACCATTTATGGTGGGCCTCATGTGGCAGGTACATCTAACAGGTCGCACCAGAGGTACATCCGGGAAGCCAACCACACCCTGCTGGCAGAATATGGAGGAGTCGAAGGACCCACCAAAAGGGCAAAGGCGTCCTCAGACAGCATTGTGTTCACGGAAGAGGACGAGAGGGGAGTACGCTGGCCCCACAACGATGCTATTGTAATCAGGGCCCAGATCAGCAATGTCGAAGTGCGAAGGATAATGATCGATACTGACAGCTCGGTCAACGTCATGTATAAGGACTGCTATGACCAGATGGGTTTAGGAGCTGAGCGATTAATACCCTCGCCAGAACCCCTTTACGGATTCACGGGAGATGCAGTGATACCGGTAGGTCAAATCAAATTACCTCTTACCCTCGGGGAGCCAGGACGACAAGCTACAGTTCTTGCAGACTTCCTGATTATCAATAGCCCTTCAGCATACAACGTGGTGTTGGGGCGACCTTCGATGAATGAGCTAGACATGGTCACCTCAACCAGAACGCTGACAGTCAAGTTCCCGACCCCCAATGGAGTAGGTTGTGTCAAGGGTGAACAGCAGTTGGCCAGGAGATGTTATGAAGATGCAGTGAAGATGGGAGTCCGCGGAAAGAAAGTAAATGTGGTCTCGGGTGGCCAACCTCGAGTTGTCTCTAAAACTGGGGTAAGTGACGACCTCGACCCTCGCGAGGTGGATGCAGACAGGGCTATAGGACCCATTGAGGAGTTAGAGGATGTTCGAGTCAGTGGGACGGACTCAGAAAGATATGTGAAGATAGGAAGAGATCTACTACCAGAAGTGAAGACCGAGCTCGTAGAATTCCTGAAGAGAAACCTTGATGTCTTCGCCTGGAACCATGAAGACATGGTGGGGATAGATCCTGATATTATGTGCCACCGACTGAATATAGATCCCTAGCATAGGCCAGTCCGTTAGAAGAGGAGGCCGATGACACCAGAACGCTATGCAGCTCTGAAGGAGGAGGTTGAGAAGTTGCTAGCTAACGGGTTCATTAGGGAAGCTCGTTATCCTGTTTGGGTCGCCAATCCAGTTCTCGTGAAAAAGAAGAACGGGAAGTGGAGAACCTGCATTGACTTCACCGACCTGAACAAAGCTTGCCCGAAAGACAGCTTCCCACTGCCGAGGATTGACCAGCTGGTAGACGCGACAGCCGGGCACCAGCTACTGAGTTTCATGGATGCCTACTCGGGGTACAACCAGATCCCAATGAGCCCGCAGGATGAAGAACACACCTCTTTTGTTACAGATAGGGGGTTGTATTGTTACAAGGTGATGCCATTCGGGCTCAAGAACGAAAGAGCCATCTACCAGCGACTGGTTAATGCCATGTTCCAGGACCAGATTGGTAAGACCATGGAAGTATACGTAGATGACATGCTGGTAAAGTCCCAGAAGGCAGTAGATCACGTCCACGACCTGGATGAGACATTCAAAGTCCTCAAAAATTACCGGATGAAATTAAACCCGCTGAAGTGTGCCTTTGGGGTAGCATCTGGTAAGTTCCTTGGATTTATGGTAAACAGCAGAGGAATAGAGGCCAATCCAGAAAAGATCAGGGCGCTCGTGGAAATGAGGTCCCCCTCCAAAATCAAGGACGTGCAGAGTCTTACTGGCCAGGTCGCGGCTCTCAGCCGCTTCATCTCAAAAGATACTGACAAGTACGTGCCATTCTTTGAAGCCATAAAGAAAGTCAAGAATTTCGAATGGAGTGAGCATTGTGAAGAGGCATTTCAGAAGCTGAAGGAGTATATGGGCCAAGCTCCTCTCCTGTCCAAGCCAAAGGATGGGGAGAAGTTATTCTTGTACTTGGGAGTCTCTGAACACGCACTAAGCGCGGCCTTGGTAAGAGAAGAGGATAAAATGCAGCTGCCCGTATATTATATCAGTAAAAGGCTGGTTGACGCGGAGACCAGGTACTCACAAATGGAGAAGCTCACATACTGCCTGGTAACTGCCTTCAGGAAGCTACGTCCCTACTTCCAAGCCCATCAGATTGAGGTCCTCACGCAGTACCCTCTCAGGCAAGTCCTTCAGAAAGCAGATACTTCTGGCAGGCTCCTCAAATGGGCTATCGAGCTCGCTCAGTTCGACATAGAATTCAGACCTAGAACAGCATTCAAGGCCCAGGCACTTGCAGACTTCATTGTGGAATTCACAGGGCCAGTACCGGAGCAGGAGGAACTAACCGATAATCGAACTTGGGAACTGTATGTGGATGGATCCACAAACGAGCAAAGCTCAGGAGCTGGAGTAATGTTGATCAGTCCAGAAGGTCACAAAATCCTGAGTGCCCTGAGATTTGGATTCCGAGCTACCAATAATGAGGCCGAGTATGAGGCGTTGCTCGCCGGACTTCGCCTGGCAAAGGAGGTGCGAGCTGAGCAGGTAAAGGTCTTCAGCGATTCTCAACTTATTGTTTGCCATGTCAGGGGAGAATACCAGACCAAGGGAAGGAGGATGTCAAAATATTTCCAAAAGGTGAAGGAGTTACTGGGGGCTTTCAAAAGGTTTGAAGTAACTCAGATCCCCAGGGCACAGAACTGTAATGCGGACGCCCTGGCTCGCTTAGCGACCTCCCAAGATGCAGATTTGTTTGAGTCTTTCCCTGTGGAATTCCTGCCAGCTCCGAGCATCGAGGATGAAGATGCAATGATGATCATACAGGTTCGGCCTAACTCCTGGATGAGTTTGCTAGTGAATTATTTACAGGAAGGAAAGCTACCAGAAGACAAGCTGGAAGCTCGTCGTATACGAGCTAGAGCAGCCCGGTACTGCATTTATGACGACAGACTATACAAGAAGGGATTCTCAACCCCGCTGCTGCGATGTATAGATGATGAGGATTGTGAGGTATTGCTGAGCAATATTAATGCAGGTCATTGTGGGAACCACGCAGGAGCATTGTCCTTGGCCTAGAAGGCTCTCAGACAGGGGTTCTACTGGCCAACCATGAAGCAAGACGCCTTAGATCTGGTGAAGAAGTGTGACAAGTGCTAGAGATTTGCTAAGGTCCCGCGAGCTCCACCAGCTTACCTCCAGCAGATGGTGAGTCCATGGCCTTTTGCAATCTGGGGGATGGACCTCATCGGACCCCTGCCCACAGCTCGAGGAAATTGCAGGCATGCTGTGGTCGCTGTGGACTACTTCACCAAATGGGCAGAAGCTAAGGAGCTAGCAGAGATCTCCACGACAAAGATAGAAAAATTTGTATGGGACAATATCATCTGCAGGTTCGGGGTTCCTCAGCAGCTCGTCACGGACAATGGGACTCAGTTCACCAGTGAGCAATTCATAGACTTCTGCAGCGAGCTCGGAATCGTAAAGAGCTTCTCGGTTGTGGACCATCCTCAAGCCAATGGTCAGGTCGAGGCCGTGAACAAGATCATCAAGCAGACTTTGAAAACCAGGCTAGAGGCAAGAAAGGGGGCTTGGGCTGACGAACTACAGAAGGTCCTCTGGGCATACAGGACCACAGTCCGCAATTCCACAGGTGAGACCCCATTTTCTATGGTCTATGGAACGGAAGCCATGATACCGGCGGAGTTTGAAGTTACCAGCCAGCGAAGGGCCTCGTTCCGACCTGAAAACAATGATCAGCTACTCGCGGCCAGCCTAGACTTAGCCGAAGAAGCAAGAGAGACGGCTCGCCTAAGAGTAGCAGTGTACCAACAGAGGGTTGCCAGATATTACAACAAGAAGGTCCGAGCTCGAAGCTACAAAGCCGGAGACCTCATTCTCAGGTTAGTCCTCCCTGGAGCTCGCAAGGCAAGTGATGAGGTACTCGGACCCAATTGGGAAGGACCATATCTCATCGAGCAGAATCTAAAGAATGGAGCCTATCGTTTGGCCAACATGGATGCATCAGAGCTACCCCGAGCCTGGAATGCTGAACACCTGCGACCATACTACACCTAAGAACAGTCAGCCCGCTCTAACTTTGTACATAATTCTTTTTTTTTACGATTGTCTGTAAACATACTTTCGCTTGTTTTCTGTTGTATGTGTCATGTTTGATGCAGAAAGCAAACTGGTTGAATCAGCAAATGTACATGTTAAAAAGAGCAAGGCTAATGAAATTTCTTTCTCAAGAAATCGCGCCACAATCTATTTTCATGAAATGCTTATGTGTATACCTAAATTATTCCTTGAAGATATCTATGCAAAAATCCAAGGAATCCTTCACAGCTAAAATGCTCACTGAACAAGGATATGAGCACATTCTGGCAACGGGTGTCGATAAAAGGTCTCAATCGAGGATGCCGTATTAACTGATGCTCGATCTGTCCGTACTTTCCTCATTAACGGAGGTTTACATCAAGCATTTCATTTCTTAGCTTACAAATTAATTGCCCCGCGACCTCGCGGGAGGGGGTAAGGCTACGCCTTTCATATATAAAGATGCCCGCGGATCTCGCGAAACAATTACCCCGCGACCTCGCGGGAGGGGGTAAGGCTACGCCTCTCATATATAAAGATGCCCGCGGACTCGCGAATCAATTACCCCGCGACCTCGCGGGAGGGGGTAAGGCTACGCCTCTCATATATAAAGATGCCCGCGGACCTCGCGAAACAATTGCCCCGCGACCTCGCGGGAGGGGGTAAGGCTACGCCTCTCATATATAAAGATGCCCGCGGACTCGCGAATCAATTGTCCCGCGACCTCGCGGGAGGAGGTAAGGCCACGCCTCTCAAATATAAAGATGCCCGCGGACTCGAGAATCAATTGTCCCGCGACCTCGCGGGAGGGGGTAAGGCCACGCCTCTCATATATAAAGATGCCCGCGGACTCGCGAATCAATTGTCCCGCGACCTCGCGGGAGGGGATAAGGCCACGCCTCTCAAATATAAAGATGTCCGCGGACTCGCGAATCAATTGCCACGCGACCTCGCGGGAGGGGGTAAGGCCACGCCTCTCATATATAAAGATGCCCGCGGACCTCGCGAAACAATTGCCCCGCGACCTCGCGGGAGGGAGTAAGGCCACGCCTCTCAAATATAAAGATGTCCGCGGACTCGCGAATCAATTGCCCCGCAACCTCGCTGGAGGGGGTAAGGCCACGCCTCTCAAATATAAAGATGCCTGCGAACTCACCAAAGGGGCTCACCCCTGAGCTACGAACACAGCCACGGGCTAAAAAATCTCAAAGTTCGGGAAAATACTACTGACAAGCACGCCCAATATCATTAAAACTTAGGGGTCAAGGAAATTTCGAGGTCCTCACTAACTGTAAGTTCTTGCCAATCTTCTAAGGCTTATCATATGCTGGATAAAACGCCTTGTTCAACCAAGTTATTTGCTGAGTCCAAGCCCTTACGAGCTAGTGCATTAGTATAATTGTTGATTGCAGTTAGCAGGTTTGAAAGTTAGTATAATTTTCACGATTGTGATTTACTCAACAACATTTTAACATTTGTAATAGTGTGATTGTTATCTGTCAACTGCCTATCATATGCATATCTATACTTGGGCAAAATATTGAAATTGTGCAGGAAATTCGATCTTATAATCCAGAGCTTCAAGCTCGTTATATAAGTTCCAACAAATAGAAGAAAATTGTAAGAATTCAAAAAAAAAAAAAAGAAAAAAAGAAGAGCGTATGAAATAAAAAAATGTGCTCTAGACATCAGCAGGTTCGTCTGAAGGAGCAGGATCAACTATGGCTTCTGCTGGGGGCTCTACCTCGGGGACGGACTCAGAAGCTGGTAAATCAGAAGGGGCTTCTGCTGGGGGCTCAGGCATGGGAGAATCCTCTAAAGCTGGAGGTACCTCAGGGACCTGCTCTGGCAGAGGGACTAGGTCAGCAAGTAGATCATCTGGAGGAGCAGAGGAAGTATCAGCATGTTGCGTGCTCCGAGCACTTGCAGTGAGCTCCACGAACTCTCGGATCATTTGGACCCCCTCTGACCCAAAGAAGGAATAGTCCAAGTCCGGATAGCGCTCCCACATACTATACAGAAACGCCCTCTCGACCTCTTCCTCGATCTTATCCCGCTCCCGAGCTACTCTGGCTTCAATGCCCTCCACGGTCTGAGCTAGCTTCTCCCTCGTCTGAGCCAGATTCGCCTCTGCTTCAACCCGCATCTCCTCTGTCCTAGCGAGCTTCCCTCTGGCCGCTCCCAAGTCCCACTTGTGCTGACTTACCTTATCCTCAGCAACCTGTAGCTTTACCTTTGCATCACTGAGCTCGCCCTTCAGCTGATTTATTTCTCTATGGGCCTTGCTGGCTTCGACCTCACTGCGAGCGGTCTCTTGCGACAAGGCCTCGTCAGCATCTTTAAGCTTGGCAGAAAGCTCTTCATGATTCTTCTGGAGGAGATTGATTTCATCCTGCAGTAATCTCCTCTCCTCGTCAAACTGCACCTGGGATATCCTGAAGGCCTCCCTCTCGTCAATATGAATTTCTGCCTCCCTCAACAGCTTCTGAGATGCCATACCGAGCTGAAAAAAGCAGAAGAGATGGTAAAAGACCTTATAAAAAGAAGAAAGCCGAAGTATAGAGGGATGTGAACCTTACCAATGCAGCATGACGAGCTACGTAGCCTGCGAGATGTCTGCCTGTGAGCTCAGGCTTCTGCAACTCGGGGGTACGCTTCCGCATCACCTCGGGCACAAACTCCACAAAGCTGTTAAAAAATTTCATCTCCTTTACCACATCAGGAGGGGGACAAGAACCCGCCTGTTCAACTGCCGCAGACCTCGCAGGTCGTCCTGGCGTTTCAGTACCCGGCTCCCGTCGATGACGACCCCACCGACCAGAGAGACGGCAATGAAGTCATTCTGCTTTGGGGCCGGGGGTAGGGCTATGGCCTTCCCTTTCCTCTTCCTAATCAAAGCCTCAGACTCCGACTCCGAAGGTAAGTCCCCCCCAGCAGAGACCGTGGCCCTCTTGGCTGGAGGAGGACTCTGCCCTTCAGATGGGGCAGCCCGTTTTTGAGGGGTCGCAGCTGATCTGGTCGGAGAAGGAGCAACTGCGGCAGCTTGTGAGGGCGCTCTTTGAGAGCTGTCTGAGGAAGAGTCGTCCACGTTGACGACCTCGGTCGGCTCAGCAGGTGGAACCGACCTGAGAGGAGGGACGGACATGGTGAGCCTTCTTCCCATATTATCTGAAGAAGTGCTGGTGGTGAAGCTCGTGCTCGGTGACCTTTGTTGTAGGGGATGTGGTTCGGACTCTGATTGGGTAGGAGCAGGAAGGGCGGAAGCGACCTCGTTCGTTTGCCCCCTTATCCCCAAGTCCCAGACTATGTTCAACAGAGGGATTGCAGCAGATGGTGCAAGACCCCGATCTACCAGCTCGCTACCGGAAGGGAAAAGGTCCTCGTCTGGATCCTTGGCTGCTGCAAAAGCATTCAGAATAGCGAGCTCGTCCTGCCTAAGCTTGTACCTAGGAGCTGCGACGCCTGCATAGCAAAAGTCAGCTCGTTAAAAAAAAAAAAAAAACAACGCGCTGCTAATATTATCTAAGCGCTGGTATCCCTACTAGGTCCCAGCACGAAACTCCTGTTATTCAGTCCAGCAATCGAAGAGCACGTGAAGAAGGCCCAATTGGACTTATACTCCCCTACGTTGGACTTAGTACAGCTCTGGGGCAGAAACTCCCTATAATCAGAAGGCTGGCGAGGAGTGGCGTAGTACAGCCCTTCTTTTCTAGAGATTGCTTTGAAGCTGAAGAGGCTACGGATGATGCGGGGTGTAGGAAATCCTAGTCCGTACTTACGGAACGCCGCAGCCAGGGTGGTTAAGTAGGCGTATGAGTTTGGGGTCAGTTGGAACGGCGCGAGCTTGAGGTTGTTTAATAGATCTTTGAGGTAACCAGGGATAGGGAACCTGAAGCCGAGCTCCATATGCTCTCGGCTGATCGCAATAAAGCCCGCGGGAGGATAAGCGGCTCGATCAGTATCCGCGGGAACGTTAGCCCTGCACCCCAAGGGGATGGTTATTTCCTGGGCCCAAGCCTCCAGCTTTTCAAGAGTGACCAGCGAGGGCGTGTGCTTGAAAGGGTGGGGATCCGTTTCCTCAGCGACCTCTTCCCCTCCTTCGACCTCCTCAGCGGGCACGCTAGCTCGCGAGGTCGCGGCCTCGGCCTCACCAGTCTGACGTGCTGATGACCTCCTAGAAGTAGAAGCCCTGCCCCGACCAGTGCGTGAGCGACCTGACATCTACAGCACATAAGAAGCGACATCAGAACGCTTATAGCATGCTGAGCCTAACAAGACGTGGAAAAGGAACTCCTAGAACTATTGTCCTACATGCCAGGTCGCACACTCGGCCTCCAGAAGGCAGGAGAGGGCCCTGGGACACGGGCCCATCAGGTACTCTATCACCCTAAATATATGTGTTGCTAACCCTATGTCTACAGGTACCCTACCAGACAGTAAGGGGGACATCTTCATCAAAAGTCCTAAGCAATAGAACACGGCCCAGGGACGGGTCAGTCAGGTCGCCCCCAGCGTACACAGGTACTCAAACGACCAAGACAACAAAATTTTTAAAGGCCTAGCAGGCTTACAAGGATCAACAGAGACGTGATGCATAAGTAGAAAATAACGGTCTCAACTAGAAACAGACCGTATCACGACACAAAAAGCAAAGCAAGAGAAGAAATACCTTGTTTGAGGTACGCGCGGCTTGCTGAGAACGGTGGCTGATTCCTGCAGTATCGGAGTCCGAGAAGTCTGTCTAAAGGCGGATAGCAAACCAGAAGAAGCAATGAAGAAAAAATGGTGGAGAGAAGGGTGCTGGAGCTGTATCAGGAAAGCGAAAAGGAAAATTCGAAAAGGCCTATGGATTATATAGGCCAGGACGCACGCCCCCAGCCATCCGATCCAACATAAAGGTGTAACCGTCAAAGATCCAACGGCTGGGCATCGATCTCGGTCACACGCCATCACGTCTGTCAGTTACAAGACGTGCACATTTAATGCGTACGGTCCCAAGACGCTTTTTTCGGCTCCAGCGTTTGAATGGGCGCCGCGTGTCAGCAGTTACAGTATGAGGATTGAAGCGGCACCGGAAGATTTGAAAATGGGCGCCAAGCACGTATTTGGATCAGCTCCCAGTCCGCAAAGCGCACAGAGAGCTGGGAGGCTTGATGTTATACCCATTTTCTGGTTGGGCTCAAATGGGCCCAAGAGGTCTACTTTATTTCAAAAAGTCTACTCATGAGAAACCGTGTGCAGCAAGCTGTCAGAATTACCAACTCCCATGATTTCCCGCCAGAAACTGTTTACACAATTACCCAGAAACATTAAATGAAGTAAGGACTTCTGCAGGTATAATTAATGCAAACCTGTGCAGAAAGCAAATCATGATTACCTTCACAATTAATGCAGCATGGCAATGTCAGGATTAGTTGAAACTAGTCGTTGCCAGTTGCTTGTATAACACTCTTTTGTATTTTTTACTGTGAGCTCCCTTCCTCTATAAAGAGGGGAGACATTTTTACTGTACAACAGGCTTATCAGACTAGAAGAGCTGTCACCCTGCCGGAATTACTCCAGGGTGGCCGTGGATGTAGGTGCAGTCACCGAACCACGTAAAAATCCTTGTGTTTCTTCTCTCTTTCACTCTCTCTTTCTCCTTAACTACTTACTGATCACCTCATTAAGTTTACCAACCACCGAACCCAACATTCTTTCACCTGAATTAATCACCACCAACCTACAACTTCATTAATTAACCGTTTCCTACCCTTCAATCAACACATTTATCCATTAATTACCAAGTCCGCCGTCTGAGCCCCAGAATCTCTGGTTGACCGTTTCCGGACGTCAACACATAGGTTAATGAAACTTTTGTCACAAAACAACTCTAAATGCCTCTACTAACATCATTCATATGTAATCCTTAATCAAAATCACTAATCTTTCAAAAGAATTGTAATATCAACATACAATATTTCTAGCAAAATATATTTTATAACCTAAATCAATTTTTCTACATAACCATACTAAAGGAAGAAAGAAAACTTACCCAAATCTTAGATCAAAGAAACCCTTCTTAATCTCCTTTATCTATTATTGAATAAAAAAAAAAAAAAAAAGAGTTTATCAATATATTGTTTTTCTTTTCTTTTCCTTTTTGCCTACAAACCTTTTATATTCTATTTATAAGAGAAACCTAAGGTTTTTTTTTTTTTTTCTAGCAATTGGGCTTTATAATTGGGCTTCACTTCTTAATAAACCCCTTTTATTTATTTATTTATTTTGTCAAAGAAAATACAATGTTACATTATATACATATATTATACAATATCATGGGCCTCTCTCATCCCTAGTTAAGGACCAATCAAAATTCAAAACAAAAGCCAGCACATCAGTTACATGATCCCGTGTCTGCAACAGTGCCTATGCGAAAAACTGCGATCAAGCATCGGGAACCTTTTTTGATACGCAATTTGCATTATAATATTCATGTATTATGAGTCACTGTGGACCACAGCTCACCAGCTCGAAGCTCCACATGCAGCTTCGCAACTTGCCAAAGCTGCCCAGTTATAGGCTTACAGCCTAACAAACACAGTTTAGTTTAATGTTTTTTTTTTTTTTTTTTTCTGTTTTTTTAAGTTAATAAAGGCTGGTGATGAGTTTGTTGAAATCGATTGGTTCGGGTTTCGAGCATTAAATATGTATATGCAAATGTTTATAATTTACTCCTATAGTTTGAATAAGCAAATTCTTTTTCTATACTTATAAAGTGCGTGTGTATATAAATATATTATCGAATTCAAATTCCACCACAAATGTGAGATGAAAAATACACATTATAGAGAGATGTTAAGGACTGGAGTTTTGAAATTGAGAAATAGAGAACTCGTCTTATAAATTGTATTAAATTTTTAAGATACCTTAGATGATATTTGAATCCATCTTTAAAAATAAAATATAAGCATAAAGTTTGATTGTTGTTTCTTAAAATGTATTTTATAAAATAATTTTTTTTTTTTTAATAATTATAACTTAAAGTAAAAATTAATTTTTCACATTCTTCACCATTTTCATCATAGGTTTTCAAAATAAAACCATTACTTCTACCTCCAAATAATTATTTTACTTATTTTTAAAAATAATATAAACATAATTATATTATTGTCAATTTTTGGAAAATAACTTTTAACAAACTCTATCAAATGTGTTGCTCATTTTTAAAACATGACTTTTATTGTTAAAAATATTTTTAAAAAATGTTATTTTAAAAGTGATGCCAAACATGTCCAAATATTTAAAAGAAAAATTACTTGATTGATATATTTTTCAAATAGAAATTAAAAAATATAAAAGATTAAACAAGTAGTCTTAATTGTTGTTGTGGCTTAAACTATTATACAAATATCTTATTTAACTTCGGGCGAACCTCTTATTTGCACGAAAGCCTGTCTTGATTACATGCCACAGCTTTACCTGCAAAACAAGTAAAAACATTCGTTAAGGTAATTCGAAGATTATCCCCGAAAACACTTATCGATGCTTAAGTCAATATTTATATCTCTAAAACTAGTTTATCTTACTAAAAGTAGCTGATAAATCTCTCTGAATGAATAATGAATTGCAATTTACAAGTGTACAAAACTTACCTTCGAGGTGTCATGATGCATGCAAAGGTGCCACTTGTAGCTTGAATTAACTCTGTGCCGATAAATGTTCGTTGTACGTTGGACATTTTTCACAGATTTATTGGAATAATTCCGTCGAAGGTCGCTAAATCTTCCAAATGTCAACATTTCTTACCTTCATGATGAATTACTTACCATAATTTAACATATCTAATGTCACCTTTGTCCGAAGGCTACAAAATGTGCCGGATGTCATGTTTTTACCGTGTTGACATGTTCACTTTGTGTTGCCCCATAGTGCATCCATACAACTGTCCAAAGCAACACTTAATTGGGGTTTTTTTTTTTTTTTAACAATGATTTTTTTGGTAGGGTATAATGAAGGAACACCAGCGAAGTTTGTTGAAATCTTTGATTAAGATGTTCTTTTTTACTCATGAAATTTGTGAACTTCGAAAAACAGCCAACCACGCACCTTAGATAAGCTAAACCGAAAGTACTTTGTGGCAACACAATTATGTCAGAATAAACAATCAATTTCTCATCCCATAACAACTCGTCAAGAGTAGGCAAATAAGCATAACACAAGCTACCAATTTCTTCGCT
This sequence comes from Litchi chinensis, assembly GCA_019925255.1. NCBI lineage: Eukaryota > Viridiplantae > Streptophyta > Magnoliopsida > Sapindales > Sapindaceae > Litchi > Litchi chinensis. The sequence goes on from CM034461.1 coordinate 5,049,232, forward strand.
CCTTATCTCCACTAAACGGCAACAGAAGCAAACCTAAAAGAACATCGAAATCATGATAACAACTTCCATGATGATTATTGATCCCCAGATATTTTTTCTAATAAATAACAATAATAGTCAATTAAACAGGCCACCTATAATTTTTTTTAGTCGGTTTTGTTATAATATTGTGAACCAAAATAATGACGTTGATCCAATGATTAATCAATTTAAACTTATGTTGAGTTAAACATTTAACATCATATTTTTATACAAATAAGACTAAAAGAACATTTTATTAGCACTGACATCATTATCTTGACCTTGCTGATTTTACTATGACGCTGCCCTTGATTTTTCTTTTTTCTTTATTGTTTTATTTTTCTTTGTACACTCGAAAATGCAATTGAGCTAACTTGTTTTTTATATAGTAATACGGGCTCTAGTCATTTTGAAAAAGAAAAGGAGATGGCGGCTGAAAACTATAAATTAGTCTATAATGACAGGCATTATATTGGTAAACTTAATAATAATCGTAAATACATCACATGTCCAAAGAAAAATCATAAATTTAAGGGAGATTAACTTTTATTTTAAGAGAAAAATTTGGAAAAGTCCAAACTGGGTACTAAAATCAGATAAAAAGAATATATGAATACAATATGTGTACACACACTGACACACATATATATATACATATATATCCTCTTTCATATATATATATATATACACACATATATCCCATATGATCACATGCTAAAATTTTATTGTTAATTACAATACTACATTTTCATATTTTCATTTGTGACTTGTCACCTAAAACATGTAATCACCAAATAGTCAGGAAGATTATATATTTTTGAAAACATGATATTTAATCTAATTGAGAGAGATACAGTAACAAGTAAAATAGAGATATCATCATTATTATGAATTAATAACAATTTTTTGAGTACTACACATCGACATTTAGCCTCCTATCATTGATAATTATTTTTTTCTTTCGTCAGTTTGTCCTACTATATTTTGAAATCTTTGTTCTATGTTTTGACCACCAAAGCTTGTCGACTAAAAGTCGAATATCTATCTAAGGGGAAAAAAACAAAGAATAATAGAAATTGACTTTCCAAAAAAAAAAAATTAGATTGGACTTTTGGAGGCACCAAATTTGACCAGCTAATAAATAGGCTTGTCTCCAAAACGATGGAAGCAAAACAAGTTTCAGGGTTTGGATAGGCGTAAAATTTAATTGTTTTTGGATAAGATTAGAAGGATAAGGACGGTGTAAAAAGCAATAACTTTTTAGCATATTCACAAGAAAGAAAATATGTTGGTGAATGCAAATTGCACGGGTGAGATTCAAGCAGCAGCCGGAAAGGTTGGTGATTTAATTGGACTTTTTGCAAGTTCATGCATAATTCGGCTCTCGAATTGTATTGGGTTGAGTTGTAATACAACTTCCCAGTTTAATGGATATACACGAGTTAATGATAAAACTTGACATTTCGAAATTGGCCATTAAAGGTAACAATATTTTATCACGGTGTTGGTAGAATTAATTTCTAACTTGTTTTGTTGTTTTTATAAGGTGCTACTTTCTGTGGATCCATTTTCAAATTAAAGTTCATTTTCGAATTAAAGACACATTATAACATAAGATTAATCACTATTCGAATGACCCGAATATCTACTCTTATAATTAGGAGATTTCTACATATATAATAAGAGGGAAAAAAATTATATATATAAAGTTAAAAAATGTATTGAGTGAGAATTAACATTACATGCTAAATGAATAAATGAAAAACCACTTTTATGTCCTTAATGATATGATAATTGATTATTAATTAAATCATTAGTAAATAATTGTAAAATACAATAATTGAAGTGATTATCAATATTAAATTTCACCGTATTTCAGTTAAAATATCTGTAACAGAATTAGGAAGAACAGTAATACTCTATTAGAATCGACTAATTAAGAGGGATCATCCAAACTCGGCATATAGTAATTTGTCACAACATTTTGCTTAAGCCACAAATTGTTTAAAAATTTATGTAAATGGGAAAATAAACTGTGATTGGCCCCTGTAATTAGAAGAAATCAACATGAAAACTGAACTATCTCAAGCAAATAACAAAAAAGATTTAAGGTTATCCGAGTCATAAAAACACCAAAACACAAAACCATCATGAAGATTGACTAAATTATATAGCATATCATGACTGGAAATCTTTTTCTTTGAAATTTAAGTTCGTTTTTTCACACTGTATTATATAATTTATATGTGATCAGTCTCGTCCTAATAAATAATGACGTTAAGGATAATCATACTAAATTAGAAATGAAATATCTCCAGCACTCCTGGAGAAGGTTCGATAATGGATTTCGAGATAGTTTTTTATTATTTATTTTTATATTTATGGGTTTTTACATGGAATTTTAGTGGACCAAAACTTTTCTTTTCTTATTTTGTCTGATATTGTATAATGCTTGTAATTTTTTTTAAATATATATATATATATATATATATAATGCTTGTTAAGAGGCAATAAAATGAAGGTGCATAAGAAACAACACAATTGTTCCTACTCTAGAGAAGGAACCTTTCTCTGTCCTTTTATAAAGGTTACAGTTTTTTATTATTTTTTTCCCCTAAGTGCACATTAATTTTAATGAGGTAGATTATTCTGTTATCCATTGTTAGATCTATCTTTTTTTAATTTAATTAATATTTTTTCTAATTTAATCAGTAACTAACAAATCCTGTATTATTCTAAAAATATATATGTATTAATTACACAAAATCAATGAGTAGATAGACAAAAATATTTTCAAAATTACATAATTAATGACCATATGAATTTAGTGTACGTTTATTACAGTTTATCTACTGGTCAAAAGTACTTTTTTAATATCAAAAGTTCTACTTGATTTTTTTTTTTTTTTTTTTTTTTTGCACCTTTTTTTTGACATTCCAATAAAGTTTTTGGAAAATTAAAAAAACTGAAAAAATATATATTTGGAGAAGCTTGAAATTTGAGCTTCTCCAAGTAGATCTTTTTAAGTTTTTTTAAAAGATTAAAATGTCTAATATACTCCTATTTTATTTTGTTAATATCATTATACTCTTATAACTTTATTACATTTTCTTTATAAATAAAAACACATAGTTTCCACTTTCATTCACTTTTTATTTCATAAAAACTTCGAAGAACTCCTCTTCAACCAATAAGTTTTTTATATTTTGTGTTTTTCTTTTATTGTAATTTTTTATTTATATTTGTTACCATGAATATTATATGTATAAATATATACATATGCTGTAATTTGTAATTGATTTTGTTATTGTGATTCATTTATATATATACTGCAATTGGTTTTAATTGGGTTTTTTTTATTGTGGTTCATTTATATATATGTACTGCAATTGGTTTTAACCATTGTTTAAAAAATCGGCTGAGTTGGTTGATTTCTCGTCGAAAATCACCGCTCGATCAGTTTCCAAGCCGAGAACCACTAAATCGGGGGGCTTAACTCGGTTTCTGTAGAAAATCAGCCCAACTCGAGCTGACTCGGCTCAACTCGAGGCAACTCGACCCAGCTCGGCTTGACTTGGCCTCAACCAACTCAACCATTTAAAAAAAAAAAAATTGCCAAAATGACACTGTATTGGCGTCATTTATAACACAAATCAGAGAGCATTTCTTTTTCGATCTTCTTCAATTATGTTCTGCACTTCTGCTTCTGCCGATCTGCTTTGTCCTGGTTCTGTTGGTGGTGTGCGACATCTGCTGCCGTCTTATTCTCATCGTCGTCCGTCACAGTTGCCATCTCCATCCGTGACCATGAGTTATTATTATTATTATTATTATTTTTCATTTTTTTTTTTTTTTTTTTTTTCATTTTTTTTGCTTTCACAACTCTTTTTTGTTTTTCACATATATTTGTTTTTTTAGTTTTTTCATTTTTTTTGCTTCGTTCGCCATGATCGTCTTTGTCGCCATTTTTTTTTGCTTTCACCACTCTTTTGATTGCTATTTTATTCTTGGGTTGTGCTATGTTATTATTTACATATTATATATGATGTTGGTTGTGTACTTGTGTTTGAGAATGAAAGAAGAATGAGAAGTTTTAAGTAGTTTAGATGTGATAGATTTTTGAAATGTTGTTATTTTTGTGTATTACAGGTGGGGAATTGTTGAAAAAATAGTTGTTATATTGCTGAAATTTTTAAGATTGTAATTATGTAATTGTGTTAAAGTGGCTTTGAAGATTGCATGAGATAGATTTTAAAGGTTTTTGTGGTCATATAGTTATATTTTAATTATATAAAAAAAATTTAAATTTTATTTTTTACAGGTTTGACAGTAGGTCAACGAGTTGACCATTGACCGACGGTCAAATTGAGTACTCGCCGAGTTGCCGATTACTCGTTGCTCGCTGTTTCGCCAGTCGAGTCACGAATAGCGAGTTTTAGAACACTGGTTTTATTATTATGATTCATTGATATATATATATTGCAATTGGTGTTAATAGGTTTTGTTATTGCAGTTCATTGATATATATTTATGCACTGCAATTGGTTTTGTTATTGGTTCATTGATATATATATACTGCAATTGGTTTCATTATTGGTTCATACTGATTTTAATAGGTTTTGTTATTGTGATTCATTGATATATATATATATATATATATTGTAATTGGTTTTAATTGGTTTTGTCATTGGTTTGTTAATATATATATATATATATACACTGCAATTGGTTTTGTTATTGTTTCATTGATATATATATACTGTAATTGGTTTCATTATTAATTTGTTGATATATATGAAGTGCTTTATTAAAGTAATAGAATGAAATATATATATATGTATATATGTATATATAATTAATTTCCTATTTTAATATTTCTGCATGCTCTGTGATTAGTTTTTTGTTTTTATGTTTCACAAATAGTTCTAGTTTAAAGTGCACCTATTTTAATAATATATTTCTTAGTTTAGATATGACTTTAATTATAATAATTTTTGTATTTTATTTGTTTAGAATGGAAACCCCAGTAGAAGAAAATCAAAAAAGAACCAAGGCAGAATGGAACGATTCTACTATCGAATCTTTCATCAAGATTTGTATTAATGAGACCTTAGGAGGAAATAGACCTAATGGTCACTTCAATAGACTTGGTTGAAAAAATATTGTGATCAAGTTTAATGTCATGATTGGTAAAACATATAACTATAAACAATTTAAAAACAAGTGGGACTCACTTAACAAGGATTGGCAAATTTGGAGAAATTTAATAAGAAAGGAAACTGGCTTAGGATGGGATCATGTGAAGCAAACAATTGCAGCACCTGATGAATGGTGGAATAAAAAGTTGAAGGTGAAATTTGAAACTTATAATTATTATATTCATTACATTTTACCATCTTAATTTAAATATAAGTTTGATTTTTATTTTTATTTTTTGGTTATTATAGGAGATTCCTGATGTAATAAAATTCCACTCAAAAGATTTAAAGAATGCTGATGAACTAGATATATTATTTAAAGATGTTGATGCTCCAGGGGAAGGAGCTTAGGCTCCATCTACCAAATTTATACCGAATGATGGAGAGGATAGGTTAAATAACTTACAAATTTTTGACATTGATAGGATGAATGGTCTTGAAGATAATTTAAATAATGACTTTGATAATGTTGATGGGCTCGAAAATATCGAGATTAATGTTGGAAGTCCGCCTCTTGTGAATCTTATAGAAGATAATGGACCAAAAAAAGAAAAATCGTTTGAATGAGAGATACAATTATAGATCGAATGTTCAATTAGTGTTGTTTAATTACTATATTTTCTTATTACTTTACAGATGGAATTTTTTGGAAGTGGTGATGATAATGCATATGAGAATAATGAAAGTGAGGATGATAACAAGCATAGTGATACAAATGAACAAGATGACTATTATGGATATTTACAAACTGGAGTTACATTATGTGTGTATTATTTTCTAAAGTATAGCTTCAAGGTGCCATGTAGAATATCATCTCATACAGGAAATAAATTTGTGATGGAGGTGCTAAATGGTAATAAAGATAGGTGTCAGTGTCACCAAAAATTTCGAATGGAAAAACATGCATTCTTAAAATTATGCGATGGTAATGAAGGTGCTAAATGGTAATGAAGATAGGTACCATGTAGAATACCATCTCATACAGGAAATAAATTTCTGATGGAGGTGCTAAATGGTAATGAAGATAGGTGTCACCAAAAATTTGAATGGAAAAACATGTATTCTTAAAATTATGCGATGTGTTGAATCTATCATATGACATTCCAAAAGGTAAAGAACTATTGTCAGTTGAGTCAATAAGTATGTTTTTGATAACATTAGGATATGAATTTAGGAATAGAATGGTTCAATAAAAATTTCAACATTCATATGAGACTGTATTTAGGTGGTCTTGAATAGTGTTAAATGTTTTTTGTAATACAGCTATTAATCTTGTGAGACCATCTGACCCAAATTTTAAGGGAATTCCAATAAAAATTAAGGATGATAATAGATATTGGCTCTATTTTAAAGATTGTATTGGTGCAATTTATGGAACACATATACCAATTGTGATGCTCATGTCAAAGCAAGTACCATATATTGGTAGAAAAAGGGTTCCTACTGAAAATGTGATAGCTATATGTGATTCTAATATGTGTTTTACTCTTGCATGGGTTGGATGGGAACGTAGTGCTCATGACACACATATTTTTTTAAAGGCTTCATGAAGAGAAAATTTACATTTTCCTCATCCACCAAAAGGTTAGTGTATATATGATAGACATACATACATATATATATGATTTTGTCATATTTATATTAATTTCATAAGTAAACAACTTTAAATTATATAATTGTTTGTCAATATAGGTTAACTATTATCTTGTACATGCCAGATACCCTCACATGAAGGGCTATTTAAGGCCGTCCAAAAAAGAGCGTTATCATCTTCCAGATTTTCAACATGGAAGTCAACCAAAAGGGAAAAAAGAAATATTTAATCATACACACTCTTCATTGAAATGTACTATTGAAAGAACATTTGGTGTGTGGAAAAATAGATGGAAGATTTTACATCAAATGTCTAACTTCCCTTTTAGCAAGCAAGTGAAGATTGTAATTACTTAAATAGCTCTTCATAATTTCATACGAATTCATTCGAATAACGATCAAGAGTTTAAGTTATATGATGATAATGATGAGCTACTTCCTAAAGAAGACGAGAATGAAAGAGAAAGAGTTAGAGAAGAGCGTAACACATATTCATTTCGTGAATGTGAGATGGATGATAAATGTAATCGAATTACAATTTTTCTCATGCATCAAAATTAATTAGTTTCTATTATTTGTACTAATTTTCTGATATTATTGTTAGACTTTGAGTGTTTTATATTTAATTTCAAATATAGTATTGTCTTTTTATTGAGTTGTCTTAAAGAGAATAATATAAAAAAGCACATGATATTCCATTGATGAAACGTTATTGAAAATCTACTTAGAACAAATAAAATTGAAGATATTAAACCTTATTAACAAATCTAAATAAACATTTCTCTTTTGAAAATAAAAAATAGAGAAATAAAATAATTTAACATCTATTTTATTAAAAATATGTGTTTTGAAAATATACTTACATTAAATAATTATTGATTGATTAATTTTTTATGGTTGAAGTTGAAGTAATTACATTCTTATAATGAATATATTACTCATCTCTTTCACAACCTTTTTGGTAAATTAATAATCTAAAAGTACTTTAAAAATAATTTAGTCAAACAATTTATAATTTAAAACAATTTTTTTAATTGACTATCAAATAACCAATAACTTTCTTCTAAAAAATCTATTTTTAAAAGATCTACTTTCAAAAGATATACTTGGAGAAGTTGTACCAAATAAAGATTTAGTATCAATTCATTCATTTTTTTTTTTTATTTCACTGTTTTAGTAAAAACTAGATACATGAATGGATGTTAAATCATAAAATTAAAATTAAAATTTTAGGTTAATATAATTTAACTTTATCTTTTAGAATAATATAACACTTTTCAAAAATTTTATTTAAATGATATGATAAGTTAATTTGTAGTTACTATATTAATTTTAAAAATGATATGGTAATAATATGTAAATTTATCACATAATTTGAGTAATAAATTTAAGTAAATATTTTGATAGTTTAATATTATTCTATCTTGTTGATATCTATTATGATTTAATAATAAAAAGTACTCAATCATTGGCTATACCATAGGTAATATTTCAAAAAAAAAAAAAAAAAAAAACCTTTTATTGGCAAAACATCTACAAAATTTAGCATGGCCATCGCCATATTGTATTTATTAATGAAAACATTAATAAATTTTCCATTAAAGGTAAATTCAAATAAGCATGCAATATATTTTTATTAAAAAATTTATATATATACATATCAAATTCCATAAAAGAAAATATTAGTTTTTTAAATTAAAAAATATAAGTTTTTTTTTTTAAAAGGAAAAATAAAATATAAGTTGAAGAATAAAGAATAAGTCCCTTAATTAAATTACCAAAAATAAAAAGAAAATGACCCCACTGAAAGTGACACGATTCGACGTTTATCGCCGCGCGAGAAGTCAAATCACACTATTGAGATGATCCATGTACGTGATGCAAATCCAATGGTACGGTGATATCTTTACAGTGACACATGTTTTTTACTTTTTACCATTAAAGTAGGGTAATTGCAAATCCGCAATAAGATTTTTTACGATTTGTCTACCTTTTATGCTCCAGAATCTTAGCTAAGAAATATTCTCTGGGTCGAGCTTGTAGGCACAGAGGACTTCTATCACGTGTATCCAACATTTGTTTTGTGCATTTTTTTCCTTTTTTAAATGATTGTATTCCATTTAATTGATTGGAGTTTCGCTTATAGATATTGATATCCACCATTCACCTCTATTTTTTTATTTTTTTAATTATTTTTACAGAATATATTACTAATTTCTTAACTAAATTTATCGAGGGTATTTATACCTTTTACCACGTTTTAACAATCAAATTAAGTTTTTTTTTTTGGCTTACTTTATCAAACTTAATCAAGGAGGGGTCCATATCAATTAATGAAAACTTTTCGTTTTGTAAAAACACCAACATCATATAGGTATACACTAACTACTAGAATGAATACACCTGTTAATACAATTAACACAATTTAAGCTCTATCTTTATTAGAGTTCAAATCAGAAAATAAATGTATATATTTTCTCTATTCTAAATTGTTTCTACTTCCCGGTTCAATTTTGAGTTATATTCGATGTATTTTTTTCTTCTCTTTTAGATGCGAGTGTATTCTATACATTTAGTCATGCGCCGACGATGATCTGCTTGTTTTCAACAAATGTATAAAATTTACGAAGAGAGAAAGAGAGAAATTGGAAAACAGGAGTATATAGCTATACAATTTGGACATTGATTCGCAATAATGAGTTAATTTTATTAGTTGAATTTCTTTTTTAAGTAAACCAACATACTTATATGATGTTACATTTCTTTCTGTAATATTTTTTCATTCTCTTAAATAATACTATTATGATCAATGACGTGACAATTTATCCATAAAAAAGAGGAAATTATATGATACCACTTGGGTAAAACTTTCTCTAGAAGAAAACACGTTTTAATTTTTGTAATATGAAACCCTTGAGTTGACAGTCACTGTTAATCAACATTAATAGGGTGAAGGGTATTTTAATCCGTGAATATGAAATTTAAAAATAAAATATTTTACAAATATATATATGTAATCTTTATAATAATAATGATGGATAATAGAGATTAATTCGAAAATAATTTTTTTAAAAAAATTATTAAAATGAAAAAAATATCATCGTTGATCTCCACCATAAATCAGCCACCGTCCAAGATCCATTCCTCTTCATCATCATCATCATCATCAACTGTCATCCATAGAGATGCACTTCTTTTCGCTGCACACCATCCTTTTCATAACCAAGACAAAAGTCTAAGATCAACCACCATCCAAGATTTATTTCTCTTTATAATCAACATCAACCACCATCTATAGAGATCCACTTCTCTTTGCCGATGTTGTCCTTTTCATAACTAGGACAAAAGCGTCTATCGTCATCCTTTTGTTCATCTAGGTTCAACAAACCCTAATTGTTGATCGTGGGTTATTGATTTTTATGGTTTTGATCTAGTTTTATACTTATATTTGTTGACAGTGATAATTTTGCTGATGATTCTTGTTGGTTGTGAGTTGTTGTTAATGATTTTGAGTCTAGTTTTAATCAAAATTTGGTTTGGAAAATATTGATGATGATCTTGCTAGGCTGATGATGATGAAAACATAGATGGTGAATGATGATTTTGCAGGTGAATGATGATGATGAGGTAGTTGGATCTCTATGGAGATAAAGGAGATGGGTAAAGATTTCATATTTCACCGTTCATCTAATTTGATAGACCTCTACTGTGAGAATTTTTTTCATTTTAATAATTTTTTTTTCGAATTTAATCTCTGTTGTCCATGATAGTGATGGACAACAAAGATTAAATATATATATTTTTTTTTAAATATGATGAATGGTAGAAATTAAAGATTTTTTTTAATTTTTAATTTTTAATTTTTAAATTATTTTAATACATTTTTTATTTATTTTGATATTAATCTCTACCGTCCATGATAGTGATGGACGCAAAGATTAATTTTTCATTTTTTATTATTTATTTTTATGTTTTTAATTTTTTATTGATTAATTTTTAATTTTTAACATTATTTTTTGTCCTTATTAATGGGCAAGTTAATCAATTTTTTAATATTATTTCTTTTTTATCCTTATTCATGAGCAAAGTGGTCAAACTAATTCAAATTTAAAAAGCTCAGGGTATTTTTATATTGTGCAAAAAATCCTAATCAACCCACTAATTCAAATTTAAAAAGCTCAGGGTATTTTTATATTGTGCAAAAAATCCTAATCAACCGTCAATTTTAACCCTTAACTGTTAACATGGGGTATGGTGTTACAAAAACGTAAAAATGAATCCACTTCGTAGAAAATCTTACATGAGGAGGCATCGTGTGTAACCTTCCACTTCTCGTTCCCCGACAAATTTATCAAAAACATTTGTTGTTGAGTTGTTGTGCTGACCGGACATAGGCCGGGGTATCTCCCCTGGCCCATTTATCGACATCTAATTCGACAAATGTCCACTTCTTGATATAGACGGGGCGTTCTCTTAACATTTCGGGGTTTTTGTGCCCAATTTCACTGTTTGTCCGGCCCACTTATGAATGCAATTCATTCTTCTGCGGTTTTTCGACGCCCATCAAGTCAGGTCTGTCTGACTTGGTCCGGACTGCACTGCATAAGGGAGGTCTCCTATACTTTGTGATTTTGTAAATAAAAGCGGAGCTCAAATCCATACGGGTCAAAGTAATTCATTCTTGGCTTTTTATTATCGTTATTACAATTATAAAATTTTTAAACTCGTATAAAATGATCCGAGTGCAACATACAACCTTACTATACAGGATTTATTAAGGGGCCAACTCCATCTTTCTCCGACATCTTGTGCCTTGCATTCAAAGAACCGTCTTCTTAATTTTACGGCAGTCATAATATGCTCTTAATAAAGTCTTGGAGTAGGCAAGTTGGAATCGGTCACCGATAGTCATAAATGTTAGTGATGGGTTTATAAATTTAGTGGTTTTTTAACCAACCATCTACAGTCTTTTTATGGGAAGTTTTCATGTAACGTCTCTTTCATTCTTTATATATACATATATATATATAAGTATATTCTTTTCATTACGAGAACCAAATTCTTTTAATAATATTCATTCCAACATTGTGATGTATTGATTATATACAAATAATTAATATCAAATATTAATTCCAAAAAAAAATTAGTGCATCTAATAACTCACGATGTTAGAACTGATTTTATATTAAGATTAGTTTGTCCTTATAATAGAGTGTGTATATATATATTAAGTGGAATAATAAATTATTTCTACCTTCAAGTTAACCATGCAATCTAAAACATCTACAAATTACTAAGTTACTTCTTCTAATTTAAAAAAAAAAAAAATCCTAAAACATTATATTAATTAATTAATTAAGTAATTGTATTTCCAAAGTATAAAATACGATATTGATGACATCAAGTGATTATTATTTTTTTCACCGATGTAACAAGAAAAAAAAAACACACTTATAGGTAGTCACATTAAATAATAAAAAAGGAATAAGATTTAACTAATTTTTAATAGTTTTAACTGATAAGTTATAAGAAAGCATGTCCTATCTCTACGAATATACTATTATTAACTTCATTAATACATTTCAAATAAGTTGTCGTACTTACAAAGAAATGCAACTATGAAAAAGAACAACAAAATATGTTATAACCCCCCCAAAAAAGGATGGGAATACCAATTTATCTTTGTTATTACATGGAGATTGATAAAATCAATAAATTATCATAGTTGAAATTATAACCTTTAAAATTTAACTTTAATAATTCCAAAAAAAAAAAAAAACTTAGCAAAAAAAAAAAAGTTATTCATTTTAATCTCAAATGAAACTTTAATGGTTTTTTAGTCTTTTTCAATCTTTTGAAACATTTTATATGTAACATTGTATCAAAAGTTTTTACCTATGGAAATGTTTTTAAGCCTACATGAAATGTTTAAAAGTTAAAACATTTTAGGTAAGTGAAAATACTTCTTATGCAATAATGCACTAGAAATTAAGTGAGGTCTTGTTAATTAAGAACAAATAATTTTATTTTTTGTTTCAACAATGCTTTTTCAATTTTTGCTAGGACCAACGTTAATAATCTCCACATTTACAAAAGAGTCATAATATTTTCCCCTCATTGCAATGTTGTAAATGTACCTTCATGAATTTGCACGTTGTACTTATGACACCAAGGCAAAAGATGTATAGTTTACAGTGAAATGTGTCTGTGAAATTAGATGCTTGATCCAATCAAATTGAATGATATAATTATAAAAATTAAATACTATATTTGTAGTCCGAAATTTATTATATATTTAACAATAATGTTGAATTTTTTTAGATCTATCAAAATTAAATAATTCATGCTTGACCAAAAACTCTATTATCGTAATATTTTTGAGATTCTATACTATATGCAAAACTTGAAAATTTACGAGAGATATAAAGTTTACTATGATAATAATATTAGGAGATGTCGCATTTATTGTCATTACATAAAAAATTATCTACTCCACTATACGCGACATCAAGATTAAAACTACATTCCCCACCCCAAAATCTACTCCCTTAACAATGGGGATGTCAAATCAAGTAATGTAATACAAGGGGATCAAATATACACACACAACACCGAGCCAAAAAAAAACTTATTCCATAACATCAAAAATCCACTCCTATAACAATGAAATATATAAAATCCACTCCTACAACACCGTCAATCTATTCTCATAACACCGGATCCAAAAACCTACTTTCATAATATCAGGAGATATCAAATTCACTCCAATAACATTAGGAGATATCAAACATACCACAAAATATCATCGAGATCTACTCCCATGACACCGAGTCTAAAAATTGAGAGACATTGGGTGATATCAAATATACTTCTATAACATTGGGAGATATCAAATATACTCCTATAACCCGGACCCAAAAATCTACTCCTATAACATCGAGAGATATCAAATTCAATCTCTAAATTCTAAACTAAAAATAATTATTTCATAACATTAGAAGATATCAAATCCACTCCTGCAATGGTGGAATATATCAAATCCACTCTAATAACATCATCAATTTATTCCATAATATTGGGAGATGTCCAATCCACTACTATAATCTTAGGGTTCCGTTTGACACGTAAGATTGAAATGAATTGGATTAGAATATAATGAATTTGATTGGATTTGATTTAAATGAAAAATCACCGTCCCATGTTTGATGGAACTTGGGATTTGATTAAAAATTATATCATATCATGTTTGGTGTAAGTTGGGATTGGATTCAAATAAAATTTATTTAATTTTTTATTATGTAAAATTAATTTATAAAAATTAAAAAAAAAAAAAACCATCCCCACAATTCGTCATCAAAAACAACGATTCATCAATATCATCATCTCCCACAATTCAACATCATCAACCTATAGTTCATTAATATCATCAATCCAGTTCATCAACATCATCATCTCTCACAAAAATATCACTAAAACATCATAACATTAACATATTAAAAAAAAAGAACAGTGTTTTGTTTGAACAAAAAACCGTCTGGTTCTGGGTTGTCGAACTCAGAACCAAATGGTTCTGGGTAACCTTAGGTCAGAAGAAGAAGAAGATAGGGTAGAGAGGTTTCAGGAGAGGAGAAAAAAAGAAGTAAGTGAAAGAGAGCTAACCGAGAGAATACAAAGAAGATGGAAAATGAGAAATGAGAAATCTCATCCCATCCAAAGACATAGTTTTGAGTGGGATTGTGTAATCCCAAAAGAATGGAAAATGGAAGACTTTGAGATTCTTGAATCTCAATCACATTGTACTATAATTAGCTTCCAAACATGATATTCAAGTAGTTTGGTGTTTTTAAATCCCAAACCCACTCTAAATCTCATGTGTCAAACACTACCTAGAATATGTCAAATATGCCACCAAAACATTGTTGAAATCTACTCCCATAACACTTTGCCTAATAATAAATACTCATAATATTATGAGATATCAAATTGAATCACGTGACACTAGGAGATATCAAATCTACTCACATAATATTGGGCCTAAAATCTATTTCTTAACATCAAGAGACATTAAATTCTAATTTATAATACTAAGCTAGAAATACTTCTTTCGTAACATTGGGAAATATCATAACTTTTCCCATAACAACGAAATATATCATATCCACTCATATAACACCGTTGGTCTATTTCTATAGCATTAGACCCGAAAACCTACTTCAATGTCCAAAGATTTCAAATCCACTCTCGTAGTACTATAAGGTACCAAACACACTACCCAAACATTATTGAAATCAACTTACATAACATTTGACTTAAAAATCTTTTCTCGTAACATTGAGAAATATCAAATTCAATCTCATAACACTACAAGATAACAAATTTACTTCCATAACACTAAATTCGAAAATTTACTCTCATAACATCATAAAATTAGTATCAATAAGCCATCCCATACATACTAGTAACTGCACATGATGAGGTTTGAACCTTTTATCATGAAATTGAAAAGGAAAATTATATACCACTCAATCGATAATGAATTTACTTTATATAAGTTTTTAAATTACCGTGCAAAATGGGGTTAACTGAGTGGTAAAGTCTATACCCCTTTCATGACAAGTCATGAGATCAAATTTGTGCACCCCAGCTTTATTAATAAAATTGTGGGATTTTTTTTCATATATATGAATTATCTTCCATCCAGATGTAGGTGGTTCCTAGTTGTATGAGAGTTATTTATTTGATCATACTATTAGGATCATATTACTGTGCTTGTGATTGTCTTATGGATAAATTCCAGTAACAAAAAAACAAAGAAAAGGTTTTTAAATTACCGAGTACGTTACTGTCACAAGATGACAAGAAACTTTCACAAGACGAGCAAAATCCTCCAAGGAAAACTAAATCACAATTGAATTAAAAATTTTCAGATATTCACTTCAAGATTCGCCGGTCACTCAATTAATTACTAGCGTTATTGCAATAACTTGGCCTAACAAACACCCTTCGATAAATCTTCCATTAATTTATTCACATAAGGACGAACGTCCGGAACGGAAGATGAGGACCAAAAATAAAACCCAGAGCCAGTCATTTACTGACACCTGTAAAAAAACACAAGAATCTCTATGCATCATCCGAACGTGACAGGATAACCATCACAAAATCATCAACCAGACATTTTCCCTGGTTTCGCACGTTCTGTTAGTCCACGTGGCAATCACACGTGCATCCCCTTGGAGAAATTAGCCAAATTTTAAATCGGAAAATAATTGATCCTACTTTTGTCCGCAACACATGAGGTTGGCCCTTGTGATTTCTATAAGAGGACACTTGTGGTTCTCTCTTTAACTCCCTCTATTATTAAAAAAAAAAAAAAAAGGAAAATAAAAGAAAGATAGCCAGAGCATGAGAGAACACAGAGCTTGTGTGTGCCACTACTGCCAATTAGTTTATATTTTAATGGAATAAATTAGCATTAATCATGCTAGGTTAGGCCCAATTAATCCAACTTATAATAAAATAAACTATAACTTCACTAGTGATAAAAATTTGGGACCTTTCTTGAAGATTTGGTTAGATTAGTTAAGATGTGAAAAATAATAGCAAGTTGTATTTTATATAATATTTGTTATAACATAATAATTCTACTATTCTCAATTATCCTAACCTAATGATTTTTTTATTATTATTTTAATTAAATGTAAATTAAATATATTTTTTTTTTTTAATCAAATGTAAATTAAAACAATGGCATTAAAAGTGAAAGTTTCTTAGTTTGATGATTGAGATTAAAAGATTGGAATATAATTGAGAAGTTCAGTATAATTGTTTATAAAATTACTTAAAAGTGAAAGTCTTTTGCAGATACTTCCACGGAATTTACAGGTATCGTATGCAAAACATTTTTCTTATAACCTTTTATGAATAGTTTCGAAAAATTTCTTAAAATGTATTTATTGGTAAATGATCAATGTTACCCTTCTAAAAAGTTGTTAAAATTAATTATTTAAATGATGTGATAATTATTAATAAAAATTATATTATTAATATTTTGACATATTATTTGATCAAAATATTTTCATTAAATTTGGATAATATAATATTATTTAAATACATATATTTAAATGACAGTTGAAACTTCTTTTTTCAATTTTAAAAGTATTATTTTTGGAGTTGTCACCAGCCCTTAAATCCCCAAATTTCCATCTCTACTTGGGCTGCGTTTGACACGCGGTATTGGATTGGAATGAAATAGATTGGATTGGAATGGATTGGATTGGATTGAAATGATAAATCACCATCTCATGTTTGATAGAATTTGGGATTGGATTAAAATTATACTGTATCATGTTTGGTATAGATTAGGATTGAATTGAAATTAAATTAATTTAAAATTTTTATTATATAAAATTAATTTTAAAAAAAAATCTGAAAAAAAAAACACAAAAGAACCTCTCATTTCTTCAATATCAAACTCCATAATCTCCTACAATTCAACATCAATAACCACAATTAATCAATATCATCAATTCAATTTATCATCTCACACAACAACAATAACATTTTAACATCATCAAATTATCTTAACATCATCAAATCATCATAACATTAACAACAACAACAACAAAAAAAAAAAAAAAAAAGATCGAACCATCTGTTCTGGGTTCGGTGCCGAACCCAGAACAAGTGGTTCTGGGTTTGGGCCGCAAACCCAGAACCATCCAGATGGTTCTGGGTTCGGCGACAAGCCCAGAACCAGATGGTTCTGGGCGGCGACAAACCCGGGTTCGTCGTCGACCAGAACCATCTGGTTCTGGGTTCGTCGCCGAACCCAGAACAGATGTTTCTGGGGTGACGAACCCAGAACCCAGATCTAGGTTCATCGCGAGCCCAAAACTGGGTTTTGGGTTCGTCGCCAGTTCTGTGTTCGGCGACGAACCGTCGAACCCAGAACCATCCCAACTCGAGGAAAAAAAAGAAGAAGAAGAAGAAGAAGACCTGTGATTCGGTGGAGAGAGAGAGAGAGAGAGAGAGGGTGGGAGAGGATGAAATGAAAAAATAAAAAAAATATAAAAACTGAATCCCATGAGAGTGGGATTTTGGAATGACTTGGGGAGAGTAGGAATGATAAATCCCATGAGAATGTGATTGGAGGGGAACTTGGGATTGAAATGTCTATTCCCATCAGCAACTCCAAACATGGGATTTGGGAGTTTGAGATATTTTCAATCCCAATCCCATGTCAAATCTCATGCACCAAACATGCCATTGGAGAGAAATTTTGGGGATTAGGGATAGAGGAGAAAATTCATCCCTAAATCCAAATGAGGATGGAGATGGAGAACCAGAAGCTACCCCAATTTTATTTTTCTCATGTATAATATGAAAAATATTTATATTTAATAATTCAATTTATTTTATTATTTTGTTCATTTTCCCTTATGATTTAGGGAATTATTATTTTACATTTGCTCCAGCGAATTGAGACTTGGATGAAGATAGAGAGATGACCGATCCATTCCCGTTTGCCTGGTTTGATATCTTTAATTATTTCGCGCTTTAAATTAAGTATTACAAATAATAATGTTCCTAGTCTGTGATCATGCGTTAGACAATGTCAAAAAAGGGTATCTTCATTATTTTTCAATTCTATTATTAAAATTTTAACCTATATTATTACATACATAAAAAATAATTTATTTACTATTTAAATATATAAAATATATGTGAAAAAGCTTTTTTTTTTTAAAAAAAATAATAATAATAAAACGCTGTAAAAGTACATTTTTAGCCTCTAAACTCAAAATATTTTTTTAAAAAATGGAGAATTGCACGTAGATTCCCTGATAAAATAGGTAATTGTCATATGATTGCATATTTTAAAAACTAATAAATAGAGGTATTTAACCACGTTGACCATCGTTTATTAACATAAGGTTATAAGGTAATAAGGGTATAAATATCCTTTTCTACTTACCTAGACATCTTCATCCTTATCTCCAACCTAATCATTCTACATTTTTTTTAAAAAAAAAATTTGCCATCTTCAACAACATCCTACTTTTGTTTTTAAAAATTAACACATAAATTAAACTCAACATCTTCATTTAAAAAAAAAAAACAAATCTTCAAAACTCAATCATCAACATCAATGTTTTCAACTTAGCCATTCAATGACCTAGTTCTTCATCTTTGTCCTTTTTTTTTAAAAAAAAAATGAGCATCTTTGTAATTTTGCTAAAAAAAAATTGTTCATTTCTATTTCAATTTCATAACTTACCATTATCAATGTTAATTTGAAACACAAAAAAAAATCTGAAAACCCAACATCAGCAAATCATCATAACCGAGTTCCTTATCTCTTATTCAATTCTACATATCTCCATCATTAACATCATTTTGAAACCCAAAAAAAAAAAATCATGTGAAAAACCTAACATTAGCTATTCATCTTAACTTAGTTCCTTCTCTCTAATGCAATTCAACAGATCCTCCCGATGAGGAGGAGATTGAGTGACGATTAGTAGTCCCTCCTTCGACTAACTTTAGGTTCTCATATATATATATATATATATATATATAAAGAGAGAGAGAGAGAGACAGAGAGAGAGAAAAAGGTAGGAAAGGAAGAGGAAGATGATGAGAAAGAGATGGAGGAGAAAGAGAGGGGATGATGATAGAGGAAGATGACTTTTTGGTGGGTTGATTTCCTTTTTAACATAAATTTATTTATATTTATATTTTTATAAATAATAATAACATCACTTTCATCACTTTCTAAAAACCTAAGGTCACAAAGGTAATCACAAATAATCATGTTAAGATTGCTGTTTATCAAATAGTAGTCAACATGGTCAAATATATCTATCTGTTCATTTTTCAAGTATTCGATCACTGTCGTAATTACCCTTTTAGCCAGGGTCGTTTTTGTAATTCTTCAAAAAAATGAAAAGGCACAATAAGAAGAGGAACGCGTAGCAAAACTTTGTATTAAAAAAAAAAAAGAAAAGTAATGCGAAGGCCAAAGTGGTGTAAAAGTCACTGTATGATCCACACGCCTTGTCCCACTTTGTGGACTTTTCACGTCCATTTTGTTCTTTCAAAGATGGCCCACTCACATCTCTATTGATCTATTTATTTATTATAATTTTAATTTTAAAGTGAATGAATCACAAACGCATTATTATTTTTTTTTGAAAAACAAACACATTATTATTTGTAGGTCTCCCTCAACATTTTTTCATCTTCTTGCCTTTCTCTCACAAGTTAGAACTGTGTATGGTACGTGGACCCACCTAACTTGCTTGCCAACATGTCAACCTTTAATCATATAAATAGTATATATGAATATTTACTTTTTTAAATATCAATATCCTACGAGTAATTATCGAAATTTACTTAATTCATTAAAATAAATCATTGATAGTATAGTGCAGATGATTACTTTTATAACCAGAGAAATGATAACTTATATTAAGAGAAGATTTATATCCATATTTTATGTTTTCATGAACAAAAGTGAGACTTGAATTATTGATCCTATAAAATCAAAAGAGTTACTCAATTACTTTTATTAAAAGATGGCGTGTATAGTTTATATGTGTTATACAATATTTCTTAGATATTGTAAACTAATCCATTGATTGGCATTATTATATTATAATATACATGTAGTAAAGATTTATCTTTTCCTTTTATCTCGAATTTAAGATTAGATAATAGGTGATGAGTCTAAGAAGAAGTAGAGAGGTCAGAATGACCCTATCATGTGAAATAAATCAATATAAAATACGAAGGGTAACCATATATTAATATTCTTTTTTGAGGGGCTTATATTACTATTTGAAATTATTTTGGTTTTTTATTGCAAGTGTTTTTAAAACATCAAACTCTTATTAATAAAATTTCACTTAATTAATATACCTATGTAAGAGTAATTACATATTGTGGCTTTCCATACATTGATGAGATTATCAAATCATATTTTCTTCTTTTAACTCCTATATTAAATTTATAAAATTAATACAAGTTTTATAAATTATATTTGTCCAATTTTTATAAATTTATTTATTTGGTTCTCCTATAGTAGTTTGTATAATTACATGGAGTGAGATTTATTAAATGACCATTAATAAAAAAATCAATTATGAAGCAGAGGGGGACATTAAGCAATAAATCGAAAGTGGCCATTTATTAGCATTTTCTCTACAGTGTACTTTTTAATTTACAACTAAAGTAGAATATTCTATGGCTAATTTTGGAGATTATTAAACAATCTTAAAATCCAAAATAGGTGTTTAATATTAGCAAAGCAGAAGGTGGTGTGTAATGTGTTGGTGACGGCTAGGGTTATGTATACGGTCGTGAAGGCAGCCACGTAGGCGTGATGACGTAGCATTTGATTGTACACGTGGCAGTGCTTCGGGATTTCACGATTGCGAGGGAATGGACACTCACCTAGCTCTTTCAAGGGAAAAAAATCACATAGCGACAAAAGCAAGGAGAAAGAGATCCATTATGGTGGGTCAACCATTTATAGTGGGCCCCCAGTCTGACGTGGCCACATTGGGCTTGAAAAGATTAATTTTTTTAAGTTGGGATATGGTAAAGTGACAGCCATTGTGTGCGAGAGTTCGCACCACCGAACCCAAGTTGCGAGTCCGGACAACAAATATCTGAAGTAATAGAAAAATTACACAGTCGTGCAGCTGCCACGTCAGAGACACAGTTGTGTTAAGTTATCATTTCTTTTCTTTAACATGAGATATTTACTGGCTTGCGAGCTTGAAAAGGTGGAGAGGAAGCCAATGAGAAGATCCCGAGACGACAAACGACGCCACGTGGCGTCACGTAGTGAAACCACGCAATGAAAACGACATTGCCACGCTGGATCAACTTTATATTCTCTGTGCGTATTAATAATGTAATGTGAGCTCCGCCAAAAGCGCGTGGGGTAAAAGCGAAACTGAGAGCGTCTTTCCGTTTCAGTTTTGAGCTTTTTAGTTAATTAGTTTATGTTTTTAACTGCGCGGTGAAATTTGACCGACGGAGGGTAGGTTCATTCCTTGTTGGTTTTGTACGGGTGGGACCCAGAACACGTCACCACAAGCTGCCACATCCCACAGAACGTGACAATAGGCCAACGCGAGGAAATAATTTCTATATCGGCAGCTAACGTGGGGTCCACTGTTCTCGGAAGTTCCGTGACCGAGACTCAGAGCTCCTTTCACCCGCTGCTCCGTGAATCGTGGCCGTTGATTGGAATCATCAGACGGTAGACATCCGGCCCGTTGATCGACACGCAAGGGCCTCATGGCTCGGTGCCAGTTAGGACTTGTTTGTGCCTTGGAATCTGGCTTTGGGATTGTATTTGATGGAGTTATTGCCACGTCAGACTAAATCGAACCGTTTATATATGCCCTTTTACTGGTTATAGAAGATCCAATCCGTCCATTTCCCCATTTGGTTGTTTTCAAAAGTGGGGCCAGATGCGTTCAATTTGGAAATATATTGTAATTTACTCTCTCACTCTCACCCGTAATAAAAAAGAAAATGAAAACGTGGGAACCGAAATTATGAATTTGACCGGTTGGAACGATATTTTCTGCGGTCACCTAGATTCCCTTTGATCGTCATGTTGCTTTTACCAAGGTCTCTGCTACCGGCTGTAGCCGGTCACGACATCTCTTTGGGAAATTCAAGGGCTCTTCTTTTGTTCAATTTTAATCGTGATTCGTGGGGAACACTGTTCTCACTCTGCAGGAGAGTACACACGACACCCATTTTTTATTTAAAAAACAATATTTTGTCAAAATCTATTCTATTTGTTTGTTAGAATATTATAACATAATATAATAATCGGTACTGCTGAGTAAACATGGAAGCTTGAGAGGGAAGAAAAAGCCTGCCTGACACGTGGCGATAATGTCCAGAAAAACATTAAATAACCTACTTGATGACATCCCCTTAAACGCTCAAGATTTTGCCATGTTGGTTTCGGCCTACACAAACCGTTAGATCTGTCTAGATTTCGACGTTTAAGATTACCGCATGTGATAAAGCCATGAATCGTGGCCGTTCACCAGGGTTTGGAGTAGAGTGAAATAGCTGAAATGAGGATGAGATGAGAGGAAAGACAGAAAAAAAACCAAGACAGAGAGAGAGAGAGGTGCGAAGTAGAGAGAGAGAAGATAAGCGAAAGCTAAGGTCTTTCTTCTTGTGTATCGCAGTGGTATCGAAGATCTATGAATGTTGATTCGTTCTTTTGAAGCCTAATATAGCTTCCAACCTGCGAATTCCGGTAGCTGTACCTCTATTTCCGGTCGATTATGTCACTTTTCTGGTGATGAGAGATAAGATTGTTTTTCTAATCGTAGCTGAGTTGTCACGGCGAAACCAATTAAACAAGATATGGACAGAAACAGAGAAGCCAGAAGAGGTGTAAGCATGGCGGCTTCTAATGGCTTGTCGAGAAGACGACACAGAAGTAGTAGTCTCAGAGACTCTCCAGGTCTCAATTCTCACCAGATCTAACTCTGAATCATTGATTTTTATTTGTAATTCGAACCAAAACGGTTTCGGTTTTTCTATCAGTTCTGATGCGATTGACAAAAAATAATAATAAATTTTGATTCTTGCAGATGAAGACGGTCCGTTGGAGTTGCAGGAGACGGCGAGGCTGAGAGATCGAAAGAAGGACCGAGACAGAGATCGTGACCGGGACCGAGACCGAGAGCGTGAAAGAGATAGAGAGCGAGATCGACTGAGGAGTAGCAAGAGAAGGAGGAGCGATAAGTTCATGCACGGGACTAATAGAGAAGACGGAGGCGACGACAGTTCTGATGATAGCATGAACGAGGACGACGAGGATGACGAAGACGACGGAGGTGCCGCTGGCAATTCTTCTTCTATGCGGATGCTTCCACCGAATCCGCCGTCGTCGTCTTCGTCGCTGTTGAATCATCACCATCATCATAATAGTAGTAATCATCATAGCAGTAATCACAGTCGGAAGAATTTTCCGCCGCAGGCGAAGGTTTTTAGAGCGTCGCCGACGGTTACGGCCAGCGCCACGTGGAAGGCCGCCGATGAGATGATTGGCGTGTCGGTGCCTCGAAAAGCTCGGTCAGGTAGAGAGGTGGAAGAGATAATTCTTCAAGATTTTGACAGTTTTTTTCATTTCTTTTAAAGTTTGGATTTTGAAAGCTTTTTAAAATTTTTTTCCTGTATTCTAAATCATGCCGTGGTTGTTCTTGCAGCGTCTACCAAGAGGTCTCATGAATGTTGGTCTTCAAGTGCTGGTGTTCTTGGCGGTGGAGAATCAATTAACCGGCAAGCGTCGACGTCTCCGGTGAGACCGAGTATCGCGGCGGTGTTGGCTACTCCGGCTCCACCTCCGGCGTCGCCTTCGTCTTCTAATGCTTCAGTGAGGAAGAAGATGGTCAGTCACAGCTTTCCGCTACTAGTGTCTTCAAATCCTTTTGTTTTTGGAGATGAGAGAAATTGAATGAACTGATAATAATTCTTTTTGTTTGTTTGTGTAGAAGCCTAGCGGACCAAAACCAAGGCCACCAAAATCATCGTCAAACAAGTCGTCCTCGTCAGCTCAAGATGAGATTGAGATCGAGATCGCGGAGGTTTTGTATGGGATGATGAGACAACCACAGGGTCCGTCCAAGCAAGAAATTATTGGCGCCGATTCGATTTCAAGAGAGACTAATAGCAATAATATCAACAAGTCTACAAGTGATGCCAAATCCAGAGTTTCTTCACCGATCTCCAATTCCCCATCTACACTTCCTCAACCTTCTTCTATTTTGCCTACAAATTCTAGCTCATCTAATGCTCCTATGGCTACTATTGGTGAGTTTAATGAGCTGGAAAAGCAAGCTGGTTGCTTTTCTTTTTCTTTTTTGATTTTTGTTATTTTTGAGCGGGGGATGATTTATTTTTGGGTTTGTGGCTGAATTTGTAGCTCCAAAGAGGAAGAAACCTCGACCTAAGTACGAAGATGAGAATCCATCGGCGTCTACAGTGCGTAATAGCCCCATTTCATCGACAACAAAAGTTGAGATCGATCAATCTGTCAAAACCGATACTTGTTCGCCGAATTTGGAGAAGACAGGATCTGCAGCAGTGGAGAATGGTTCAGTTTCCTATGATTTGATGGGCTCAGAGCCGTCTGAGCAGCAGCCGCAGCCAGATACTTTGAAGCCAGAGAGAAACGCGGCGCCTTTGATGGATTCAAAAGGTGCGACTGTGGAATCGGAGAGTGGAGGAGGTGACGTGGGTGTGACCAAAGAAGAGCCTCAGTCTCCCAAGAAGGAATCTACTGCTGGTCTCAGATTAGATGATCGTAGAGACAATTTGACAGTGACTAAAGCGTAAGCTATCAATAATTTGGGTTCTTGCTTTTGCTTTTAGGTGTTGCTTCTCCTTTGACTGTTTTTCGTTGGATTACTCAGGAATTCAACGACATCTGAGATTGAGAACCAACGAGAAGAGAAGTTCCAGATAGATCTGATGGTGAAGATCTTATTTTTCAAGAACCTTTTTTTTTTCCCCCTCTTATTTTTTAATGGTATTTAAATTAATTCTTCTGGGTTCAGGCTCCTCCCCCACAGAGATCTTCACCAGAAAGGGACGGTGAGATTGACTTTGGGACGGTAGATTTACAATCGGTGTGTGGCCCCCACTTTCTATCTCACTCAAATCAGTTTTCAAAGTTTCTGTGACCAAGTAATTAAGACACTGAAAATTTGTGTACTCCTTGCAGGAAATGAAGCCTGTGGTAAAGGATGACGCCACGGCAATGAAAATAGTTAAAGAAGATGCGAGCGTTGAAGCTGAAGTAAAGAAGGTTAAAACGACGGTGGAAGAAAGTGAATCCCAAAAGCCAGTTGTCGGTAAAGAGAGGAACATTGATCTTCAGCTTGATTTGGAGAAGAGTGATAGAGACAGTGGCACTGGTAGCTTAACCGGCAACAGGATTAACCAGCATGTGCAAAAGCAGCACCACCACCAGCCCCCACCAGTGCCTGATAAAACCGGTGAGTTTTACTTATTTATTATTTGTTTTCCCATCTTCTTTGAGGACATTTGTTCTCTTTGAATCTGATTTGTGTTGATGTTTCCAGGTCAATCCAATTCTTTACCTTTGCCACTTTCTATGGCTGGCTGGCCTGGTGGGCTTCCTCCAATGGGGTACGGTCAGATTATTATTTTGTTGTATCAAATGTGGGGTCTTTGATGACTGGCATTGCAAATCTTCTTCTATAATTTTTTGTCGCTTTTTTCTGGTTAAATGACTCGGTTTCTCTGAGCAGATATATGGCACCTTTGCAAGGAGTTGTATCCATGGATGGGAGTGCTGTTTCTCCGGCTGCCATTCAAGTAAGTTACCATGGTTTCTGTCATGTTTCGAGTTCTTGAAGCTTTTGAAACCTCTTCTTGCTTTCTTATAAATTTGGAACTTGTGTACAGCCTCCACATTTGTTATTCTCTCAACCCAGGCCAAAGAGGTGTTCAACACATTGCTACATTGCCAGGAACATACACTTCCATCAGCAATTTACAAGAATCAATCAGTTCTGGCCGGCTCCTGGTTCAGCTTCAATATATGGGGCCAAGACAAGCAATCTCAATATTGTGCCTCCCACAGAAATGCATGGTAGTATTCCTGTAAGAGGTGTGAACCCTGTACAAGAGAAAGGGCAGGGTCTTGCAATTTTTCCTGGTCATACTGGTAAAGACAACAAAGGATCTCAACCTGCTGCTGTTATCGATGCTGCACAGAGAAAGCAAATTTTGCTACAGCAACCTCTACCACCAGGAGCTCCTAATAATATACTGGTACGGATCTTATATTCATTTTTATAAAAAAAAAAGAAAAAATTTGGTCCACCTTTTTGTTTTTTGAATGGGTTCCTGACAATGCTGGTTTTGGCATGTTGAATTTCAGCATGCTCCTGCTTTCATCTTCCCTATAAGCCAGCAACAGGCGGCTGCTGCTGCTGCTGCTGTACGACCTGGTTCTATTAAGTCTCCTCCAGCTACTGGTAGTTCAGCATCTTCAAGTGCGTCAAATTCTGCCTCAGTAAGTGCCAGCGCACCAGCAGGGGCATCCGCAGCAGCTTTGGGTTTCAATTATCCAAATATGCCAGGGAATGAGACTCAGTATTTGGCGATTTTGCAAAATAATGCGTATCCATTCCCAATGTCTCATGTAGGAGCACCACCTGCTTATAGAGGAACCCATCCTCAAGCTATGCCTTTCTTTAATGGCTCTTTCTATTCATCACAAATGCTGCATCCTTCACAGTTTCAGCAACAGCAACAACCACTACCAGCTCAGTCTCAGCAGAGCCAAGGTCATCCAAACCCTAGCATTTCAAGTGGTTCTTCTTCGTCCCAAAAACATTTGCAGAACCAGCATCAGAGGCCACATAATAATGGCATCAATGGTGGCAGTGGAACCTTGCAGGGCTTTCCTGCCCCGAAGAACCAGCCTCAGCAATTACAAATGCAACGGCAACAACAGCAAAACCAACAGGTTCCTCATCAGGCCCGTCAACTTGAGAGTGACACGATTGGTGAAGAGAGCCCGTCAACTGCTGATAGTCGAGTTTCGCGTGCAAATATGAATTTATATCCTCAGAATTTTGCTGTGCCGTTACCCCCACCTAACTTTGCTTTAACAACTAGTGCATCTATGGGTGGTGCTACTAGTGGTCATGGTGA
Source organism: Litchi chinensis (assembly GCA_019925255.1). Lineage (NCBI taxonomy): Eukaryota > Viridiplantae > Streptophyta > Magnoliopsida > Sapindales > Sapindaceae > Litchi > Litchi chinensis. The sequence goes on from CM034461.1 coordinate 5,076,783, forward strand.
AAAGAAGCCGCAGCAGCAGCCGCAACTGCAGGGTTCGAAGGCCGGAGTAGAGACAACTTTGAGTCCTCAAACTTTTCCTTTGTCCTTTGCTATTAATGGTGCGCCAGCTCCTGGCATAGACATTTCTTCCATTGCACAGAATCCTGCTATTCTCCAAAGCCTTCCAGAGGCAATGAGGCATGCCGGCTATCAGATTATGGCAGCTGCCCAAGCAGTGCAGCAGAAAAAGAATTACCGTTGTGTTGAAGAAGGGAAAAGTGGAAGTAATGATGCTTCTAATGTGGAAGAAGAAAGAAAATCAGTGGCAGGAAAGCCTCCAGCTACTGTTGGGCACTCTATTGCTTTCAATAGGCCAGATTTAACTGATACTCCAGTATCCACTATGATGGGCAACCCTGTTATTGATAGCTCAGCGCGAACTCTTAACATTGGCTCCATGCCTCCTCGAACCTCTGTTTCAGTTATGCCACCTTCTGTCAGCAATGTCAACTCTTCTCCAGCTCAGCAGCAAATGCAGCGGAATCAACAGCAGCAGCAGCAACAGCAGCAAATCATGCAACTTCGTAAGCAGCAGCAGCAGCATTTTGCAGCTTCTGGTCGTAGTAAAACACCAGCCACAAGTAATGGAAATGCTTACACTGACCATCCACCTCCACCCTCGATGGCTGCCAAGTTTTCGAATGCTTTGTCTGGGTTTCCACCAAACCTTGTACAAAGTGGTGGCAACCCAGCTCAGTCTCATCCGTGGAAGAATTCTGGGAGAACAAGTACTGCTCAAGTTACTTCACCATCTCTGTCATCAACCACATCATCAGTTAAAAACCTTCCACAACAGCAAGGCAGAACCCAGCAAAACCACAATCAAATATCATTTGCTGCTAATCCCAAATCATCATCAGCAGCACAAGGACAACAGCCACCTAGTAATAACCAGTCTCCTCCTCCAATGGTGGTTGGTTCACCCACAGCCTCTTCTATTTCTAAGACTGGTGCTGGTGGAATCCCAAGGACAACAACCACCACTTCCACAGGCAACAAGAGCGGCCAGGCCTCCTCCCTATCAGCTCAGCAGGCCAAGAACTCTATTCCTAGTCGGAAGTCATCTCCTGTTCCATCAATACCTGGAAACCCCAATATAACCTCTTCAAGTACAGGAGCTAAGCCACAAACAGCACAGCTACAGCAGCAGCAGCAACAGCTGTTCCAGAAGCATGCAATGCAGCATGCCCAGCTGCTGTTTAGTAATGCTACTTACATGCAAGCCCAAGCTCAACATGTTGCAAGCACAACATCATCTGCCCCAGCTGCAAGTGGGTTCTTTATTCAAAGGCACTGCGATCAACATCATCAGGGCGCATCAGCAAGTTCGTCATCTGGGATGTTGTCTTTGTGCCCTCCTGTAACCCATTCCAATACTAGCACTTCTGATCCTGCCAAGGCTGTTGCTGCTGCTAGCAATATGAAAGGTGGTGGCTTAACATCGCAGGGTCTCGTCCATTCTGTCCAATTCACGACTGCACAGTCCCCTGGGAAGCCACATCAGCTCGTTCCTGCTGGCTTTCAATACGTTCACCCTGTGACCACCGCTGTTCAGATGAAACCATCCGAGCAGAAACAACCAGCTGGTGAATAGAATCGTCCCTGGTGTTGAATTTGCTACACCCATTTTCGGATCAAGAAAATAGCAAGTAGCAAGAGTGTTAGACCGGGGATTGTAAATTTCAAAGGGGTCCAAGAAAAACTACAATATACATGCGTCCTGGCAGCCTGAGAAGAAAATGAAGATATATCCAGTTGAAGTCCTGAAACATGAAAGCAGCAGTCAATCAAAACTCTAGTTTGGGACTCTACCACCCCCACAGTTTTGTCAGAGGAAGAAGTTGAAACAACAGTGAAGGTGGTGTTATTGTTTGTGGGGTGTGGGTTGCATTGTGATTCAGCTATGTACACTTGTGTTTATAATCTGACAACCTTGATCTTCCAAGTCTAATTATATTTTTGATTGGTTTGGTGGTTGGTGGGAGAGGAGGATAATGCGATGATCTACTACTACAGAGTTTTTGTAAAAGAGGAAAAACAGGCTATAAGAGGAACGCAACACACCAGCTTTTTCCTTCTTTTGGGGCTGTACACTGGAGGTTCTCTTTTTTACCTTTCCTTTTCTTCGACTCAAGAGAATTTTTTTCTTTTGTTCTTTTTTTTTTTCTTTATATGTTTCCAGAAAAGATTAGTGAACAGTAGTATCTTTTTGACATATATATGCAAGTGAGGGTGTATATGTATATGTCTAGCACATATAAAATTAACCCTCAAAATTTTTTAATTTAAAAACTCCCGTCCCTTTCGCAAATTTTCCTTGTCTGGTGATGAATCCGATGATTTGCATATCTTAATGATTTTTATCCATTTGAAAATTCACTAAAATTTACCAGCAAAGCTGCTGCTTGCTGATTGGTTCTCCTAGTGCCCTTCTATTTAGTGATAAAAGAGATAGATATTGTGTACAGAGGGATAGAGGGGTAGAGTTGGATAAATTGGAGCCTAGAGAAATTCAAAACGTACAAGCACCGCGTTGATACTCTTGTTTGGTTTTTGTCTGAGTCTGAGACTCTGAGACTGAGACTGATGTGGGCCATGACTTCCCACTTTGCGTAGCAGTTGTCCTTAATATTATTATATTATTATATATATTTTTTATTTTTCTCTCTTTGACAAAAGGAGTTTGTTGAAAAGGGCGCGTCTCTTTTTATTGTCAGTATCTTACACGTGGCTCATGTCCATTTTGAAGATATCATAACTTTTTATCTTCTTTCATTATTTTATTCCATATAAAAAATATTATTATTATTTATTTAATAAAATAACATAATATTAAAAAAATAATTTGAAACAATATTTAAAATTTTTCTCATTTACTAATAAAAAGAGAAATATTGAGTATTAATTGGAAAAAATAAGAATAACTCAATATATTATTATCAAAGTTGCCTCTTGAAGTGGTCCCGCTTTTAGAAACAGCTTTGGTCCCTGCAAACTCAGATGGTTTAGGCCTTCCAGAACTATATACTATAGGTGGGGGCACGTGTTCTGTCACCCTCCTTGTAAGTATCACTATTAAGCTCCTCTCCTCTGCACATGTGTCACATCTATTTTTGTCAATTTTCAATTTGCAATATAAATATTAATACAAAGGTAACTGTTGTGTGCATGAAAATTTTGTATCCTAGAAACAACATACAATGTATTTAATTTGCCATCAAGTAATATCTGAATTGTCGTATTACAAATAGATCTTTATTCGGGTTTAATGGAGTAGATGTTATCTTAGTTATATAGGAGTAAATATTATCTTAATTATTAAGGTATAGATTTAGATTGTATATTTAATTACTGATGTTGATATATCTTAGTACATTTAAATTCAAGTATCATGATGTGAACTTATTGGTGTTTTAATAATTTTTTCCCTTGATTTATGGATAGGTATTATCCTAATTGTCGTGTTACGATAGATCTTTATCTAGTTTTACTGGAGTAGATTTTATCCTAATGTTTTAATTTTTGTGTCAATAGATTCTTTTTCGGTCTTGTTGGAGTGGATATTATTCTAGCCATTAAATTTTTATGTAATTCCATTTCATAAGAATAAATATTATTCTAATATTAAAATATACATTTAATCATGTATTTAATATTTAATCTTAGTATATTTTAATACGTTTAATACGTGGAAATGATAGAGAATATAACTTCTCAAAATGATATATTCTAATGTAAAAAGAAAATGTAAAATGAGGGGTGGGATTGAAATAAAATAAGATATATTCATCACTATCGAAAAGACAAAAAATAAAACAGGATCTAACAATGCTGAGAATGATAATCGATAGGTTTTTGCCCTTTTTATTTTTTTTCTATTTTTTCCATTTTTTCTCGAGCATGATAATTGATAGGGTTAGAGTTAGGGGAATATTTGGGTGGTTATGAGTAAGGTTGGCAAAATGGGTAGGGTCTTCAGACCCGAACCTTACCCGCAATGATACGGTTCGGATATAGACCCGAACCGTTTATTTAAAGACCCTTAATGGAACCGGTTCTAAAAAAACCCGCTAATTGCGGGTAGGATATGGTTCTAATTGCGGGTCTCTATCAGACCCGCAAAATACCCGGTGTTTATATATCCCCTACCCGTTTTCTTTTAAAAAAAAACCCTAACTTCTCAACTCTCTCAACTCTCTTGCCTCTTTCTCTTCAATCTCCATCGCCGCCGTGCCTACTGGACTGAGCCTCTCTCTCTCCCCATCGCCGCCGTGTTATCGCCGACCACGAGAACATCTCCGTCTCTCTCTCTCCATCGCCGACCAACAGAGCCGAGGTTTGTTTTCAAAAAACCTGAGATCTTTTAAATTTTTTTGGGTCTTTCGCATCTGGTTCTTGCTTCGATTCATCTATGCCTCCTAAGTCCTTCACAGCTTGTTGTTTCGCATCTGGGTTTTGTGCCTTTCCATCTTTTATGATATATTATCTGGTTTTTTTTTGTGTTATTGATGTTATTGACGTTTGGATGTTTAGGACTGCATTGAAGATCAAGTTCAAAGCTTTTGATTTGCTTCGTACGGAGACGAAGTAGACATAGAAGAAGGAGAAGAAGAGGAAACGCAGTCACGTTTTCTCTCTCGTCGATTTTGCGTAAGTCTTTTTCTCTCTCTAGAATCCGTGTTTTCTACTGATTTTCAAGATGTTGAACCTATTTTTATTGATTTAAATGATGTTTGTTGTAAATGTGTGGAAAGGCGAATGTTTTTGCATAGAAGGCTTATAAGGGGAAATTTGTATGATAGAGGCTTATAAGGGTTTTTCGTTGATGGGTTTGGAGAGCTTTTGTGATTTATTGGTTTGGGAGAAATTTGTGTTTGTCTTAATGGCAGGTTTAAGTCTGATGAAGTTTTTTTGTTTGTGTTGAAATTTGTTGTATTTTGAGATGGTGTGGATTTTGGTAATGAATTAGTTTGTTGAATGTTTGTTGATGTGGGGTTGGTCTGAGAAGGATTTCTAGTTTTGATGTCATAGTACAAGATGATAACAGCAACTCAACCTATTTTTATGTGCTAACACAACAGCAATTTAATAAAAGACAGGGGATATATACCTGTTTTAAAGGCACAAGTAAATTAAATGTTCAACATTAAAATTCCATTCCATTCCCATAGGCATTACATGACAACAAATACACTTTCCTTTACCACCAGTAGCTCAATGTTATGCTCATCATGTTGCATTCATAATTTGTAAATACATCAGTACACACACTGTTCTAAAATGCACATAATAGCATCTCCTGAAGATTTGTGTATAGTCACCCTACTTTAGGCACACTAGATATCCAAGTAAACACCATTGTCTCTATAAGTTAGTTAAATGCAATTTGAGTGTCCAGTAATGACAGAAATCTAATAGGGATGATGATATGTAGTTTATGATGTGCAGAAAATGTTTATCATGGGATAGTTAAGCAAACATATATATTAGCAAAATCTTGAGCTTAGAGTAATTAATAGCTGTCCGCAATTGAGTGAATTTGTAAATTCTTCCAATTAGTAAGTTCTGGAAGTCCTGATTAGTGTGTAAAGAACCTCGTCAAAGTTCAATATCCAAAAAAATCCAAGGAGAAAGCCATCCAGATGAATCAAATCAAGAATACTACTGCCTATGTAAAAAAACCCTCATAAAACCACCTTAAACTACATTAATTGTAGCTTGTTGTTAAGATAAAGAAAAAGGACAATATCATAATAAGTTAGTAAAAATCTTTGTTTTTAAGCTCATATCTGCATTTATTAAAAGAAAAATAATAATAATCTGAAAAATTACCTACTGGATGAGTCTGAAGACAAAGTTGGCGCTGTGGAAGTCAATGAAGTTATATTCAGGTTCCAAAGCCTCTATGTATATAGCTTCCTTTGGCGCCTCATTAACTCCACTTTGTGTAGCGTACTCCATAGCCATCTCATAGTCCACCTGCAAATGTTGTCAAATATTATGTTTTTTATACAGGTGCCTTCACAAGTTAGTACCCTTTTCAGCCTAGTAGTTAAAGATCTTGTAAACAGATTGTTTAACTCTTTTACAAATATTATGTTTTTTATAGTTGTGTTTTGGAGAACCTCATAGCTTATTTCGAGTCAAATAGGACAGGAATACTAGGACAGGTAGCAGTGCTGCTACACGTACTACAGCTACATGTGGAAAGAGACGCTTGTCCTAACATTTATAATGGTGGTCTATGACTATGATCACTTGTGTAAATTGATATGACTCGTACTTTCTTCGTTGATTTTTCTGCTCAAATGCTGCTTTGTTTTTTCTTTGTTCTGATTGGACTTAAAGGAGTCAAGCAATCAATTTTGAGGCTTAGCAAATATTGATTTGCTATAAGGAGTGCAATCACTTGTGTAATTTTGATGCACCAGGAGTGTGACAAAAGCAGGTCGTGTATGGATACATTAAATTAGTACGCTTAAGTGTAGACTGACAGATTCTGTTATAAGCTGAGGTACATATCAGCTTATAATGATGGAGTGCTGCATTGCATGATTGAAGATGATGATCAAACGGTCTTGTTGTAACTTCTTGAGGTATGGGTGTATACAAAAAATCAATGTACATATTACATATACATTTTCAATTATATGTCTCTAAAGTTCAAGAGGTAATTAAGGTTTATTAGATTCAATTGAAAATAAAAAATCATTAATGAGACAAACGTATCACATCATTCGTATATTCATCAAATAAAAATTTATTATATAAATTTATATACAAAAGTATCTTCCTCGATGGATTATCTATACAAGATCATGTCATGAAGAAGATCATATATTGATCTAATTTCTTAATTATTTTAGTTAGATTATGGGAGATATGATTGGTAGTTATGTTTAATTTTGTACCCTTTTCAGCCTAGTAGTTAAAGATCTTGTAAACAGATTGTTTAACTCTTTTACAGGAAAGTTCTTCAGTTCTAGGACCTAAACTATTATGTTTAATTTTCAGCCTAGTAGTTAAAGATCTTGTAAACAGATTGTTTAACTCTTTTACAGGAAAGTTCTTCAGTTCTTCAGCCTAATATTTGTTATTTGTAATCTATAATTTAATCTTTAATTTTTCACTTGATTTATTCTATTAGGTGGCGTTCCGGAAGAAGAAATATGTCATAAACAAGATGAAGAAGAGCTATCAACATCTTGATTTTATTTCTTATATTTGTATTTATAATTTTTTTTGTTACTTTTGGGATGTAAATTATGGATAAATTTTAACTTTTAATGTTATTTTTTGTTTAATTTTGAGTGTGGCATTTTTTTTTTTCAAAATTGGTAAGAATGATTGTGGAATGAATTATGTGATGTGAAATTAGTTTAGTTTAATTTGTTTTAGAAGAAAAAATTGATATATTTTTTTAAAAACAAAAAAGGTTAAAATTTTTGATCCATTGAATTTGTTGGTTTATAGAGAATTTATGAAAAATTTTGGAAAAATTTTTTTTGAAAAAAAATTCGGGTCGACCCGAATAAATTCGGGTTAACCCGAATTTAATCGGGTCGATCCGGTCAACTTCGGATCCGATTCGGTCAACTCTCGGATCTGACCCGGTCAATGCGGATCTGACGCGGGTCTGAACAGACCCGCAAAAAATGCGGGTAGGATTTGGGCCAGACCCTCAAATTTATTTGAGGGTATGGGTAGGGTCTGGACCCTCAAATAAAAATGAGGGTCCAATGCGGGTCTGGGCCTGGTGCGGGTCCAGACCCGCATTTTGCCAACCTTAGTTATGAGTTCACAGATCTCACTCTTGAATCTTTGATTGCTCTTTTTCTTTTCTTTTTGACAACATAAGCAAAGACAAAAATATTTTTTCTTTTTTCTTTTTCTCTTTTTCTTTTTGGTAAGAGGACCCCACAAAAAGGAATCAAATAATGGAAAGAGCAACCCATGCTGCTTTGTTTGATCAATCGCTATTTGTAAGATTACGTTATCACTCACAACACAAATCACGACCCTAGATTATTAGGTTATCACAGTACCACCACCACCTCCTCTTCCTAGCTTGACCCCACGATCAATAATCAGTTTCACTAACACTAGTCCTTTACACACCTATCATCAATCTGATATCAGCATTTTCTATTTCTTGACACAACTCCGGCTTTCTTTTTGTTTTTATTGAGGATTTTAAATGTACACATTTAACAAAAAGAATCCTTTTGATCACATGCCAAAATTTGGGTTCAATGGTTAATGATGCATCATGGTAATTTGAAATCTGTTCATGAATCATATAGTGTCTTCTTCATTTAGAAATTGATTTTGCTTTATTGAAAGGGAGATTTTTTTTTTGAGAAGTAATTAAAAAGTTGATGAGATTAATATTTTTTAAAAAAATCATTTTAACTTTTCACTTACAATCTGTAAAATGTGTTCTTAAGTTGAAATAAGTTTTTAGTAGATTCGAGGAACAAACAATTTTTAAAGGATTTTAGAGATTTAAGAAGATGTTTTATGATTTGTAAAAGTATCCAAAAGGCCAAAATATAAATTATAAATAATTTAAAATTTCTTCGCAAATCTAATGGTGCGTTTACTTCATGGATTGGAGATTGAAAATGGGGAATGAGATTGATTGATTGTGTTTACTTGCTTAAAATTTATTCCGTAATGGGAATGAAAATATGAGCCCCACATCAATTTGAGATTGTGGAATGGGAATCTTATTCCCCCCAACCCACTTGGGAATGGGATTCTCATTCCTTTAATCAAAATAAAAAGTCTTTTATACCCCTTGTTAAAAAATATTAAAAAAACCTATTTTATTTGATATTAAAAAAAATACATATTATAATAAAAAATTACATATTATTGGTTTTTCATCACCAATTTCTTAATTATCATTATAGATTATTAAAATAATATGTAGTTTTTTTTTTTAATTATAATATGTAGTTTTTTATTTGATATAAAAAAAAACTGCATATTATAATTAAAAAATTGGACTATTAAAATAATATGCAGTTTTTTTTATTATAATATATAATTTTTTATTTGATATTAAAAAATACATATTATAATAAAAAACTTCATACTATCATAATTAATTTATAATTTTAATTAAGGGCATTTTTGTAATTTATAATTAATTCATTCCGATTCCAAGATAAAGTAAACAGTTTAATGGGAATACTGTTGATTCCAATTTCGATTCCTGCAGTTGAAGTAAACAACTTATTCTAATTTCGATACATCATCCCGATTCTAAGTCATTCCGATTTTAGATCATTCCGATTTCTATTCCGATTCCTCCAAATGAAGTAAACGCACCATAAGTGTATGGGTGTTTAGAATTTAGATAATGAAAAGCAAATTTAAAATTCAGATATAATAAGTTTGACTTGTATGAGTTAATGCATGTACCTAATCTTATTTATATGATGAGAAGCGGACCTAACCTATCCAATGTCAGAATTTTCGTGGCCCACGATTTGTTAAATTTTTTGACAGATACATTTTTCTTATAGCATAATTTATTACTCTTTGACCTTTGCACTCCTGACCTTCTCAAAACCGGTTCATTTGGCCTGAAAAACATACAGAAAATTCCAATCCGCTCTATTTGCGTGACAACAGGTACCATATTTCTTGGTATTAGATTTGATTAAAAACAAAAAACAAAAAACAAAAGAAAGAAAGAAAAGGCGTTACTTCCACACTAAGAAATATCAAATATGAGTAATATATATATAAAAGAAATATATATGACCTTGTTTTGAGTTAGGCTGTTTTGGGTTGGCTGTGACAATAAATTATAATTTTTCATGTTCATAATCTTAAGATTACATTAATTATAATTAATTTTAACACGTGTACGGCTATAAATATATAGAGAATCATTTTACGCAAGTGCAAAAATTGTACATGAAATGATGAGGAAGCGAAAAAATGGAAAAGAAGGAGAAGATGTGGAGGCATCAGAAATCACAAGTCATGAGAGAACAGTACGAGACCCAAAGATGGAGGGACCCGGGGAGGTGGGTGGGACCTGAGACCTGGGGGTATCTACCTTTTGGGTAGATCAGACAGATTGCGAGGCAATTCTTTAATTTCCTGGAGACAATATTGGTCCGCATATATGCAATGGTGGACAAGTGTTTCCAAGTGAAAATGAAAGCTTGTTCATGGAGAGACCCTGAACAGATGGGAGTAGAAAAACCTGTCAAAATTCACTCACTTTTTGCTACCAACTTTCTTTGTATCCCTTTTTTTATGCGATTACTGCTATAAATCTGTAATAGATTTTTTTCCCCAAAATTAATGGGTTTGATCCATTCAAATAGACTTTTTTTATTTTTATTTTTAAATTATCTACATCAGGTCTAAATGCTATCGGGACCAATTAAAATAATTCTTAAGCACAGTTTGGATCTTTAGCATCAAAAGTAAGAGAGAACGATCCACATAATGTGGAAAAACTATCAAAGAATCAAATGAGAGGTACATCTGAACCAAGCACTTGAGAGTTAAGGCTTGGTGAGGATTGGTCTTATATCACTGAGCCACCCCTGCTTTGCACATTCAAATAGACTTACTCACCTTCATTTTCTAAATAATTGAAAATTCAATCATACAAGGATATAACTGTAGGTTTGTAGCATTTAGAATTCCTATTTTAATGTACATGTCTAGCATGATAATCTTAAAAAGCATAAGTTTAAAATTTTAATCTACAAATTATAGGATAATCATATTGATGTTATAATATTTAATAACACCAATTTAATGGTGTGGCTCAGTGGTTGTCATCCTACATTCATGCCTTGCTTCTAAGGTTATAGGTTCAAACAAACATCTTCTTACTAATAATATGTGAGCCCTTATCCACAAAAATGGACAATTACATCCTAGACCACGGATATATAGGCAAATTCCTAATATATCTCTTAAGTCAAAAGGCAATGTTTCCACTTTGTATGTGTCGCTCTTTCCTACATATTAGGAATTAAAGATAAATAAATATTGAGATCTATATCGTACCATAGAGTTCATATCAAAGTGGTCTCGATAGTTGTAAATGGACTAGTAAAGTCAACTAAACTCATGGAAGTGTAGATTTTGTAACATTACAATTTGATCTAATAAAGTTATCCTGTAACCAAATTTAATGAGTCTTAAAATGAAATAAATAATGTATTGCACTAATGGGGTCTACGTCACCATTTAATAAACATGAAGACATTTTCCAGCAACATCTACGTAAATTGCACAACAAACATTATTGGATAGTGATGATGTCGCCAAACCTTTGATTGACCAGATTGACCAAAACAAGAAACAAATGTACTTTAAAAAAAAAAAAAAAAGCAAATGTATTATTACAATATTAAATCAAAATAAATAAATCAACTAATTAAACAAACAAACCGCTTCTTGACTTTTAAATGTTCGATAAAATGGTCTTGACTCTTGAGTACGTCAAATGAATCCCATACCCCAACAAGGATAAAATGAGGGAAACCACTGTACAAAATACATTAAATAAATAGATAAATAATAAATGGACCCGCTGTGTCATAATTGGGACTTCAGTTCGGGCTGATGTGGCATCCATATATGGACCCACGTGGAATGCTGTGGTGGAAGAATATAATATTGTATTGTAATATAATCAAGCATGTTTGTTAGTAGTTTAAGGTGTTGTTTTGAAGATTAATTGAAATCGGAAGATTGATTTTGTAGATGCTAGATGCATGCTAGGTTCATTTTCAGGATGGGACCAATATAAACAATTAATCTTCGCTTTCAAAGGTTTTGAAGATATAATTAACAGTGAATGATTTTTGTTGATGTACACTTTAATAAATACTTCCTTAATTGTTTAAAAAAAAAGTACTTAATTAATTGATTGGAGAGGAACAGTAAAAGAAAATTTGAAAATATAATATATATATAAATTGAATTGTAAGATCACAAAATATAACTTTAATCGATATAAATATTAAGAAATAAATCTATTTTAACTTCTGTATAAATCAATTATTATAATTAAAAAGATCGAGTTGATATTTTGGCAATACGGCGCTAGCTGCTATTAGTTAACTTTTCGTATACATTTCAGTCGGGTTGTGAATTCGAATAATATTTTATTACGAAAATAAATTTTGATCATTTCTAAATTATTAAATGTTTAAAAAAATTGTAACAATATGACTAGAGTCATGATTAAAAGAATTTTCTGTCAAAAACGAAAGGAGGGAGTATTATTTTATTTATAGTTACGTGACATATGGAAACAATGTATATGAGAGGACGTGAAAGTACCTTAAGACTTTCTGTACATGCAACAAAGCTTTTCTCAGTTGCATCAATGTGTATGCGACTGGACTGACCTTGACCAACCAAACCTATAGCAATCTGTCCGGCTATCCAAAAAAGAAAAAGCAGAAAGGAGAATTCTTAATGTCAAGCCATTAAAATTCTTCTTTGTGTATCGCCATGGATATAATTACTGGTTTGGGATTCTATTTGCCATCAATTACCTATTTTCTTAATTATAACAAACTTCAAGTTTAAAAGGTAACTTTAAAAAAAAAAAAAAAAAGTGAATGCCCAGTAATTCCAATGTTTTCTGAAAGAAAAAAGTGTTAGAAGTCAACTACAAAGATATTTAAAAGTGTTAGTTGTCTAAGATTTTATTCAAATAGTATGATTTGGATCATTACGAAAATATAACTCGAAAAGACATCTAATCACATTATTTCAATGTTTTTGCCACCATACGTAGTAGATCTCACAAATGATGGTGAGAAAGACTCATTTCATGAACAATAAATATTATAATTCAGCAAATCTAACATTCACTCACTAACGAGAGTCAATTTCAATTATTAGCAAAATAGTACACAGCTTGAGTCTCCTACTCATGTTTAGTTGATTGGTTAAATCACTGTACTAAACACAAAATAGTTAACAACGATATGATTTTTTTTTTTTTAATTTTTATGAACATTTGAATTAATCAATACCCTTAATTATGTAGAGTGAAATTATATGAATCCACTAATCATCTCTTACCTTTTAGTCCAGATGATTGAATACTTTATCAATCATGAGAGTATTGGAGTTTTAATTTTTATTAAGATATATTAAAGTTTATATAAATAATTATCTTATATTTACAATAATAGATATCCGGAATTTATAAAGAGTAATAGACCTCGAAAAATTCAAATAATTTTCATACTCATTGTCTTTTTTTCTAAAAAAAGAAAAGATATTATATAAAATCAATGCACCAAAATTATTTCTTTTTTATCTTACAAGTACAGAGTGGGGCAGATGGTTTATATGGTCCCACGGGACCGATTCTTAAATAAACAAATGGTACAGCCACATCACAAACGCACGGGCATGGACCCCACAAAAGGAGGGCACCCCACAATTTCCTCCGAGTGTTTCTAGGCAAACAGTACAAACTAACACATCTAATCACACCACCGCTACTTATCTGAATATTCAATTCATCCATACATATTCAATTCACACATACATTTCATTACATACTCCCCTTGTCCTCTTTATCATATGTCGACCCACCGGGCTACCATTTATAAAGGAACACTTGTAGGCCCCGCGTGAGACCCTTGTAAAATTGTTAATGTGTGTGATCTGAAATACTTCAGCTATTATTATATAGAAACTACAGTGACGGGTTTAGTGATGAAAAAGAACTGTTATCTGTTAATTTTTTTTATTATTTTTATTTTTATTTTTATATAGTGAATTACAATCCAAGCAATGACTATCAATCCACCACATATCCATACTAATTTTTAGTATAATAACATACCTATTAATTAAAATAGATTTGTGGTGAGTCTCTAGTACTTATGATTTTGTGATTATGAATTTGAGTTACGTTTCATTTCTTAAAATTATGAATTAATATAATGGTAAAAATATATCTTAAAGATGATTGAGTATGAACGAAATCTAGTTGATCCAATGATATGTCTATTACATCTATATCATTGATATTGTTAGTTTGAGTCTCATCCTATAAACAAATTATGAATTAATTATTTTTTTAAAAAAAATTATCAGACGTAATCTATCCACATATTTTGTCTTCTTATAAAGGAGGGAGGCTTGCCATATTAGAACCCAACATTCCAAATGTAGCCGTAGTAATTTGCTACCAAGGCACATTCAAATGTACATATTTTATCTACTCAAATTAGGTAATTAGTATTACGATTGGGAAAATTAATTTTACATAAAAGTCGAGTGGGGACGTCTGTATATGAAAATGTGGTAACTTATTGTACAGTATTAAAATTAAAATCATGTAGTTGTTCTTATATTGTGTATTATTGCAAATAATACAAACTGAACCATGAAATCGGGAATGGACCTCCACCATGAGAGTGTTGTCAGTAAATGCAAAATTCCACAAAGCCCATAACACGAAACAGCTGCACATGCACATATTAAGTTGGTGTATCTAATTACACTAGCCAAAAGATGAGAAACAAAAAATTATTAACTTACTTTTGTTTTGATACTGCAATAATTTAAGGATTTTTTCGTAAAATAATAAAAACAAACAAATTTAGTTTTTATACTTTTTAATTTATGAACCTGTTTAACAATCTATTGAGAACTTTTTTTTTTTTTTTTCTAAAAAAAAAACAGTAAAAATATGTTTTTAAGGTATTATGCATCATTGAGTCACCGAATTATGACATTATAAATAAATTTATTTTCAAAACAGATTTACTTTTGTTTTTATGTTGAATGTGTTTCAGTGAACACAACTACGTGCAAAAAATCAGACCAGAAGGCCCATATTCAATGTGACGCCACCCCACCATTCTAAAAGTGGAGCCCCACTATCCTTATCAGATTTCTGTGGCGGGGCACATACCCTTCAATTTTGTTAGTTCATTTTTTAAAGAGTTTTGTGGGACCATGGGCCAAAGAGTGGAAAAAACAAAAGGAGTTAGCGTGACCGCCCCGTCAGTTTGGCACTGGACGACTACCTTTGTAGTGCACCACATGAACCTTTGCAGGGGCTACAATTCTATTTGAAGCAAATCGATTCAACAAATATTCAGACACAAAATCTGGCCTTTTTAAAATCTCAATTACAAGTGTTTGATTTGATTTGTGTGACGGGGCCTCCGTGGAACATGTTTGTCCTTTGAATAATTGTTAACAAAGGGTATTTTCGTACATAACTATTTTTTCCTTTGTGCGGTTTAGAATGATTTTACATTTGCTTTGGTGTTTAACATTATTTTTAATGCCTAATTTATGGTCCAGTTTAAAGGTTGAACTTGTATAGTTGACCTTAATAGGATTCCAGTAAATAATCCTGCCTTTGGTTAAAATTGCAATTTACAAAACAACTTTTAATTCTCTTTACACAAACAATTGTTCACTTTATATTGTCAAAATATGTATCACTGTGCTTGATTATTATATCTAACAATATATAATAACAAATATTAACATTTTCTTGTTATGAGTTTTTTTTTTTTTTTTTTTGAACATTTTAATCAAATCAGACACTTAACAAGGACTCCTTTTTTTGTGAATAAAATTACAAATATTTTGTATACACATTACTGCTGTATTTATCGATTAACATGACTTGGCTATAAGGCATATATAATATATCGAAAAAGCTAAGAGTTATATATTCCTTGTAAGTGAAAACAATCTGAAAACTTCCATTGAATGTGGTCCATCCAAGATCTCCAATCTAAAATATATAGGCTTTATATACACACATTAATTTGAATTAATGTCAGGTTTTTTAAAATTTTTATTCAAATCAATATCTAAATATGTGATATATGAGTTATCAATATTTTAAAAATCATAAGCAAATATGATATTAACAATTTACATGTCATATTATTTGGTATCGATTTAAACAAAAAATTTGAAAAATTTACTATAACTCTTAATTTTATAACATCACTCAAAAAGATAAGAAAAGAAGAGATTTAATATTAAAATATTATTATTATTATTATTATATATATGATGTAATGAATAAACTAATCGTGGTTGCATAATCTAATGCCCAACACACTCCCAGGCATTTCCTTTTGTTTATGCATTAAATAAGAATTTTCTTGCTTATTTATATTATTTGAAAGATTCCTTACACTTGGAATATAATAATTGTTATGATCTGCATTGAAGAGCCATAACAATCTTTTATTTTATTTTATTTTATTTATTTTTATAGATTTGATATATTCTCTTAGACTTAGTTCTTCATAAGAAACCTAAGGGAGTTTATTCAACAAAATTATATCTCTCATCTTGGATTGTTTTGGTATTTGGTTTAGAATATGCGGGTGTCGATATTACCACCCATAAATGTGATTTATATATCCATATTATAAAAATTTTAATTATAAAAACATCATTTACAAAATGAAAATGATTAATAAGGATAATTTGTTTTAATTAAAATAAATCAAATACTATGTATACTCATTAGTTTTACTATTTAAAATCCTTTATATATATATTCCTTTATTTATATATATAATAAACCCTAATTCTATTATTATTATTATTATTTTACCTCAACACTAGATTAGATAATTGTCAGAACTTAGTTGAGATAGAACTTGAACGTGCAGCCCAAATTGCTGCTTACAAAAGGTGGGAGAGTTCTATCACATTAAGTGAGAAAATGACCAATATTTTGTGGGTTGAAGCGCTTGAACCTTGTCCTCTACCGACTTAGAAAGTTGGGTAGATGAGTTGGTGTCACTATACCAACACACTTATTTTTCAATAATCAGTCTTTACGACTAAAGTTGTTATTAATGATGTAACTTTATCTAATTAGTAAGATTCAAACCCATAAACTCTAAATATGGATTATTAGGCGCCATTTGTAGTTGGCAGCTTGATTTATTTTATTTCTCCAACTTCAGTTCCTCTTGGGAATTTTTGGGTTGTATAGTAGTTGATTTTGTTTTTCTTTGCCTGATGAAGTACTAGCAAGAAATCACCAATGGAATTATTAATATAATAACTATGCCTTCTAATTTCTTCCATATGAGAAATTTGTGGGTGGACAAAGCTATCATTGAAATTAATTGGGTGTTTATAATGACAAATTAATTTTAACAAATTATATGTGGGTATATAAATCCTATTTATGGATAATAAGGGTACTATTGGATTAATTTGAATGCTTATAGTGATAGTTTAATCATTAGAATTTAGATATTGGTGTACCTATAAGAGCGGGTGTGTAAATCATATTTAGGGCTGATAATATCGCCACCTTATATTTAATTAATCATGTCTTATATATATATATACTTATATACATACATTGAAAAACAATGATCTTAAATATTAAAATCGTATAAAATGTCAGTCATCTTCAATATTTGGTGACACCTAAGTTGTTAATTGGATTGACTACAAACAAATGTTAAAATAAAACAAAATCTCTTATTTTTTTAAATATTATTATATTAGGATTTATTTGCTTATAACAAATTAGCAAATTTAACAGATAACATATCGCAAGCTCATATTTATTCAATTTATGGGATTTTCATATATATATATATATGTAAAGTGATAGGTCTGTTTGTGACATTTTAAAAAACATTTCGGGCATATAAATTTGAAATCAGATTTAAGTATGGTGTTAAGGACACAGACCTTGGATCTGCCCCAAGATAAATATTAGTGTCTCTTGACATTATAAATTTATAATTAATTAATCATCCAACTCGCTCACATCATTCAATAGGCAACTAAGCAGAATCAATTCATCCCATTATACTGTTAATAAAATAAATTAAATAGACATTGATTATTTAATGGAGAGATTTGGATCATCATTGGCTCTGATGTCCTGAATTCATTTATTTAATGTCGATAAAATAAATTATATAGGCATCGATTATTTAATGGAGAGATTTGGATCATCGTTGGCTCAAATGTTCTGAATTCAATTAATTTAATATGATTGTCTCAGATTTAATTATTATAATTCAAATATCAATATGGTGTATATTATATAAACCACTTAATTTTATATTGTAAGCATCAAAATGAATTTAATTAAATTATTTGGCCAAAAACTATATTATAAAAACTTAAAGATAAAGATTAAAGACTAGATTAGAATCAAACCACGATCTAGGTCACGTGGACACGAACTTCAATAAGACATGCTGACTGGACAATTTCTGGTATTTTTAATCAGGACAAAATGGAGTGAAAACATTAAATAAAATGAGTTGATTATAAAAATGTATAGTTCAAAGTTGAATGTATTACGTAATTGACTGGCTATTTAATATGAGAAAAAATTAGTAATAAAATGGTGGTTTGTTATGTTGAGTATAATTTTTAGGGTTTCCAATTTCAAATGTGTATAATATCACACACCAAGATGCCCATTATGTTTCCACTAAGAAGTTGTTTTTAAGTGGGGGATCTCCAAGTTTTGTTTACAACTTACAAGCAGCTTCAAGGAAAGTTCTTCAAAAAGTCGGTCACTAGAAGTGCCCAACTTAGGGGAAAATGAAAAATTTATATTACCAAGGAAAGCGATCTTCTGTATATTTTCTAATTTATAAAACAGAAAATGCAAAATACAAAGCATTAATTCATCGAAGGTAGTGGCAATCAGGACACCCTTTCAGTATAAAGTATAAACCACCAACCCTATCTTATGATATTTATATTTTTTTTTTTTCTGAGATAACAATTCGAGCTTATTATCAATCCAAATGAATAGCCGCCAAACTATGTTGGGTGTTAGTCCTATTTTATAATATTATCATAATAAGTTGATGTTTAAAGAAAGAAAACTAAGGAACCTTCCCAAAAGAACAAAAAAAATAATAATAAAATAAAAAAGTGAAAAATACCAAAAGAACCAAACCAAAAACCCAAAATATGTTTTTAACCCAAATTTTTCAAAAATTTCATTTTAACCCCCAAACGAGTAATTTGCACCCTATACGCAAGACACCAAAATTGCCCCTAACCAAAAATTATGAAAATGCCATTATGATTTCAAAGTTTTTTTTTTAAAAAGCGTAATTACACATGCCCTCATATATATAAAATGAAAATCTGGATGAAAATCATATCAATCACTCTCTGTGGAATTACACATACAGATGTAACATTTACAGAGTCATTGGCCTTCTCACATCGTCGTGGCCGTTCGAAAATCGTTGTAGATTGTCGGTGAGCTCGTCGTCCTCCTCCATTGGTGAAGGTACCTCGATATGCTTGAGTTTGATTTATTTTGTGACTTTTGGATTTTTTTTGCGATTTGTGAAGTTGATTCATGTTTTATGTGTAGGGTATTGATGATTAAGGTAAGATTATGATATACTTGGTTAGAATGTGATCATATTTGGACTGAAAATAAATGTTTGATTAAGTTCGTAATGTGCGATGACGATCGGTTTATGTTGGGCAACATAGCCCGATGTCAAATCACATTTACCAACAAATGCCAATTTGGCTTATATTGGTACATTTATCTCAACGTCGGAGTATGTTGACCAACAAAAGTCGATTGGTTATAGCGATTAGAGTGAGATTATTTTACATTTGGTTAAGATGTGCTTGGATTTGGATTGAAAAATGTGGGTTTGGTTGAGTTCGATGTGCGATAGCGATCGGCTTATGTTTCGAAACATAGTCCGACGTTAGGTTCAATATATCAACAAATGTTGATTATACTTATATAGGTACACTTAAACCAACGTCGAGATAAATGTACCAACATTAGCTTAATCGGTATTTGTTTGTCCTATATGTCGATTACATAGCGATTTGGCTTCTGTTGGTCGACATACACCAATGTCGAGGCATATTGAACAACAAAGGCTGATTCTTTCTATTTAAATAAAAATAATTTAATTAATTAATATTTAGAAAATAAGTTAATTTAAATAAAATGTCAAAGAAATTTAATTAATGAAAAAAATTTAAAATTAAATTATTTAATTAATAAAATTAATTTAGAAATGAATTTATCATAAATGTATTGAAAGTAATTAAATTATAAATTAATGATAATAAAAAAATTAATTATTGAATTCGAAATTTAATTAAATTAATGTTATTATTTTAATTTTAATTAATTTAATTTGATTTGGTTATTAATATTTAAATTATAAAAGTTGAACAAACCGCTTGTTGCTATTTTTTTCTATAGATATAAGTCAGTTATAAGCACACCGTACAGAATGTTCTGAACGGAATGTTGGGGGGTACACATAATAGTTGCAAATATATTGGTTATCTAAATGTATTTCTTTCGCAGAGACAACTCCTACAAAAGCTCAAGAGGGAGAGCTCAATCGGAAATTTTATAAAACTGTCTGATCAATAGCTGCTTGTTACTCCTCTAATGCTAGTTATTCTTGCTAGAGAGTTGATATATCCTGTTGTATGTCCTGATAAAATGTGGTTTGAAATTGGAGGAAGAACATATAGGTTTAAAAAACAGAAGTTTTTATTAGTGATGGGGCTCCAGTTCGTGCGCGTCGACCTACAAGTCTTTAAGGCGAAACAACAAAGTGAGAATAGTATTATGTGGTGATGTTTTGAAGGAAATTCACCAAGATTAGCTGAAATTATGTACATGTTAAGGGTACGAGGGCAAGATATAAGTGATGAGGATGTCTTGAAGTTAGTTAATATAGTCATCGCCTTCGATCTATTCTACGGCTATGATGATCAGTTTAGGGTGGACGATTATCTGTAGGTCTTGATAAAGGATGTTAATGTGTGGAATTCATTCCCCCAGGCTACAGTTGGCTTCTAGAGTAACTTTGTCAGGCGTTTGATGAGGATCGATTTATGACTGGATGTAACATTAATTTGTACGGCTTTATTTAGGCATGTTAGGTACAACACATAGTATACTCTCTTTATAAGTAATATAAATTATTTAGTGTTTATATATATATACTAACTAAATGTTTATTAAATTTTTGTTTAATCCTATGAAAATTACAGTGGTGGCTAGTTGAAATGTTTTTGTGGTTGGAAAATAGGATAGGAAAATGAGCCAAAGGAGATGATATGTTACTGTTAAAGTGAGTGAATTGGATCTATAATAGCAGAAAGCAAATAAGTTGGTTTAATGAGCTTTCTTGTGTAAGTGTTTAAACTAACCTATATTTATTTCCATTTATTGACTATTATTGTTTGTGATAATAATATGACGTGTATATATATATATATTGTTTAATTAATAAGAGAGAGTAGTACTCCTAAACTTACTACTGCTAAGAGAGAGAATAATTATTAGAAGTCCTTCAACCCTAAACATTTGGTTAGTGAAAACACCTATAAAGTGGGCGGCGGAGGGGTTGTTAATAAAGATGAAGATGATCATTTGGAGAAGAAAGGGGGTGAGAGGAAGTCGACTAGGGAGGATAAAGATGAGTAGCAACATTATGACATGCCACTCCCAGGAGATGACTTATAGACTATCTATTCAGAAGCAGAG
The DNA here is from genome assembly GCA_019925255.1 of Litchi chinensis. NCBI lineage: Eukaryota > Viridiplantae > Streptophyta > Magnoliopsida > Sapindales > Sapindaceae > Litchi > Litchi chinensis. Next base: position 5,098,369 of record CM034461.1, read on the forward strand.
ATAGAAGGAGTGAACGACTTTAGGCAAGTCGAGGATCAACATGATGACACTGCAGTCCCACAAGATCGTAGTATGGCCCCTAAACCTTCTCAACGTCAAGTATGAATTTTATATGATTATATTATTGTATTTTATTCTTACGAGACTATCCATTTAATTTATATTGTGATTTAATTATTTTTGCAGGAGTTGACTCAGAGGCTATATATTCAGAGGCAAAGACAGAAGGAGTGAACGACTTTAGGCGAGTCGAGGATCAACATGATGACACTACAATCCCACGAGATCATAATATGGCCCCTAAACCTTCTCAGCGTTAAGTATGAATTTTATATGATTATATTATTGTATTCCATTCTTACGTGATTATCAATTTAATTTATATTGTGATTTAATTATTTTTGTAGAAGTCTTAAAAGAAAGTAGGTAAGATTATAGCACTATTGAAGTTTATTTTGAAGACACAACAGGAGCAAAACGAGAGGTTGGGTAGGATTAAAAGGACATTGAAAATCTGTAAGCCTCCGAATGACGGGGATGACTCAAATGATGATGACGATAACGATTACAATGTCATATGATACTAAGAGCTCTATTCGGGATGAGCACATCCGTCACTCTTCACCACCCAAATGACCATCACCAAAAAAAATACCATCATCACCAAAAAAATAACGCTCAATAGACAATTCTCCACCTCATCGAGACCCAGTGCAATACGATAGTGATTAGGTAAATTTTGTGTTTTAATTTAGTTTTCCATATTATTATAAATATATAATTACAAATTTTGATTTTCTGCAAATTGTGGAGGTCTAAAACTTAGTATCGCAACTATTAAGGGGGGTCAAGATCCTACTATCCCTTAAGGACCCACCACTCCATCATGACCACCTTCATATATGAGAAGGATCAAGTAAATTTTATATTTATTTTGTATGTTAGTTTAATTATTCATATCATTATAAATTTGTAATTATAAATTTTGATTTTCTATAGGTTGTTAAGGTCCTATACTTAGTATCGCAACTGTTAGGGGAGGTCAAGGTCCCACTACCCTATGAGGACTCACCACTCCATCATGACCCACCATCCTAGCATGATATTAATTAGGTAAATTTTGTATTTATTTTGTGTTTTAGGTGTTAGTTTTTTCATATCATCATAAATGTATAATTACAAATTTTAATTTTTTTAATATTACAGAGGAAAGTCAAACCAGAAAGGTGTAAATGAAAGATTAAACCGTTGGTATTGCTATTGTCACTATACACAAATCCTAAACACACGAAAAAATTAAAAAATGTGCAAGAGAAGCAGGTGGCGAAGACTATACTAGTGTTGGAGGATATAGTCGAGAATGTGTACAAACAGTATAAAACTTCTTCTTTGGACCTCAGGTATGAATAAGAATCTTGATTATACTCTTTAAATATGATGACTAATTTAATATTAATACCTTTTACTTCCTATTTATATTTTAGGCGCTACATTGATGGTTATCCAATGTCATTCACCCTTGATATGTTTCTTACGATCAAGAATAAGGACTATTGGTTGACTTTAGAGCATATCAATGGCTATTTACAGTGCCTGTAGACCAAAGAAAGCGGATGGTGGGATGAGCATGGATTGATCTTGTTTATAAGTGTGTACATTTCAGTTATCATTTCATTTCATTTCTTTCTTTTTTTTTTTTTTTTTGCATCTTTATTAAGCAGTAAATAATTTAATATTTTAATTATTATTATTTTTTTGGTTGCATGCGGACATGACCATATTTATTAATAGAAAATATGTTAGTAAAGAAAAGACATTTGATCCTGTTACAATAAAGATCCCCCCGCATTAGATGAGGACTACTAGCGATTAGGAAGACTCTAAAATCCCTTAGTGGTCTGCTCACAATGTAAGTCTCGTTCCACGTTTAAGAGTTGTTATTTGATCGTTCGACTTAGAACTATATGACTGACGTCTTCAAAATGAAGTTGTTCCCGTGTAATCTATATCAAACCCATTGGATAGTTTCTAAGGTGTACTTAAGAGAGCGAAAGATAGTCATATATGATCTAGAGACAAAGATAGAGTTTATACATAGGAGAAATGACATTGATTAGCTGGCATGCTTCATACCATTAATATTGCAGTCGATTGGTTACTATGAGAAGACGAAGACCAACACAAAAATGCCACCCATGGAAAAAAAATATGGGATGTCGAGCATGTCGATATACGAGATGTGCCTCAGCAACTTGACAAGTAAATACCACTTCTTTATCATATATTTAGGCGAAATTTAATTCAATTAATATTTTTAATGAATTAGCTGACTTGTTCTATTTCTAATATGAGACCAATTGTAGAGCATATTGTGCAATGTATATCTACAACTTTTTATACTCCCAAGAGGGTGAATGGAAGTCTAAACATGATAAGGAAAATGCACATCAAATGAAAATACAGATAGCGTACGATATATATATATATGTATTCCACCCAAGGTATAGGGCAGATGAATGAGGATGATGGACATAAGATAAGGACGACAAAGTTGTATATGATTGATGTTAATATTCGTTAATGTTTTATTCATTTATTTCAAATTTTTAAAAATATTGTATGGTAATACGAAGATAAATAGAGAGACTGAGTCTTTAGATGAAATAGATGAAAAGTTATTTTTTATGCAGGTTGAAATAACTGAGTTGCAAAAAAACAAGGGAGACTCTGTCAAATTTATTATAAATTTGTCACAAAAAGTCGGTGTCGGTGAGCTTCTATAACCCGACATCGATTTTTGTACACCAATAAAACCTGATATCGGTTTTACAATGCTATCAGAATTCGATTTAAAATTGACAAATCATCAGTGTTGATGAGATCCTATAACCCGATGTCAGTAATAAAAATCAACGTTGGGTCATATAAATTCACACAACCCAATATTTTGATTTATTTTCCACAATTTATGTACGTTATCCACTTTTATTGTTCCCAATGTTATAAAAAACCCAATAAGTTAAATTTCATGTTATATACAAACATGATCCAACGTATGTCACTTGAGAATATGCGTAATCATCTTATATCATCTCAATGTAATATGATCAATACATAAGATGTTGCAAATTTTTTTTCTTCATTTGATTAAATTAATAAATAAAGGACATCAATTTGTGATAAGGCAAAGGGAAAAAAACAATAGCAATGAGTAAAACAAAGAAAAAAAATTTTGGCAAACTGTTTTGTAGATTTTAAATACCTTTGTAAATCCGACGTTGGTGTGATAAGTCACTAATGCTGACGTTGGTGTGTGATAAGTCACCAAAGTTGACATCAACCTCGCACACTTCATATTTCTCATAGTACGAAGCAACCCAATGTTGGTACGTGTAGTCTAACATGACCTAATGTCGGTTTGTAGTTTGATACAAAAATTGATGTCGGTTTCTAATTTTTCATAAAAAAATTTTAATTTTTGTCTAATGACCAAAATTAACCAAAAATTGTCGTGTTCATATTAAACATATATTTGAATAATAAGTGCTCATCAATTGTAATAAAAATAAACCATAAAGTAGAGTTATATTAAACAAACATCATATCTATTAATTCAAAATTTTCGTGATTAATGGTATGCATCATCTTCTGAGGGAGGAATAGGAAACTGTTGATCACAGTGACATCGCATGTGTCCAGTCACACCACAAAGGTGGCATTTTTGGGACATCTTCGCATGTTAAGTAGGGGCGGTGCTCATCCCTATCTTTCTTGCAGCTTTGGCGATGGATCCAGCATCTTCAACAGTGGCGGCGAAGCTAATACCAATCTTTCCAATAACTTTTGCATTGGTTATAACATCTCTAACATTGACTGTGATGCTCGTCCCAGCCTTTTCAAAAGCTTCAGCGCTTGTCCTAGTACATCCAACAAGAGCTACGCTCATCCCTCCAGTGGCAGATATAAGGGGGTTAGGGCAATGGAGTCGATTGTGTCCCTTTTCACCACAATTTCCACACTTTTTCTTGCCACAACTTTCCTTAACTGAAGGAATCTATGTCTCTCTTGGTGTATTTGCTTATCGTCTTCCTTCGAGTGGTAGCATAATCATACTTTTTATTTTTAAAGGAACATGTCATTCTTTGGGGTCAAGGACAAGATTAATCAGACATGCATATGCAGCTTTCAACCATTATTTGTTATAATAATTATGACAAAGTATATAATAGTGAATACCGTTGAACCTAATATATATGACAAAGACAGAATGTTAATATATGACATTGAAAACAAAAAATAACAAAGTATAATTACGATACATAGCAACAAAAAATGACATGACACCTAATCTAGGTTTCAATGACAACAACTGCATGACCGCGCAAAAGGCTTAACGAACCAATAGCCTACTTTATATGTCACTCTAACCTTGATCGATTGTTGAAGGGCAGATACTGTGCCACCTGTCGATACATCAGTCATTGAGTTCAGATGATCCTCCATGGTTTTGGTAACTGAAGATTTAAGTTTCTCAGCATAATTACGTTATACAATTTCTACAACATATATCTCAAATATTCATGTGCAATTGTTATTAGGAACCAACGTGCTTTCCTTATGCATTTGTTAAGCAATTCTACAATATTAGTGGTTATCATACCATATCTTCTTTTTTGGCGAATATGCACGTGACCACTTTGTCACTCCAACATTAACCAATTTTTCATATATTTTCGGACATACCCTTCAAATTTGTTCCAAATATCTATCACAATCAATCATGGTATAACAATATGCTGCAAGGTAACACATATCCATCACATCTGGTTGCTTTCTACAATGTTGCTTAAGGTTTTGCTTCAAGTGGAAGAAACAAAACATGTGTGGGACTTCAGGAAAAATATTTCTCATTGCATTTTCAATGCTTTATGACTATCGGATACAATAATCAAATCCGACAGCAGATGATATGTCCCACCCTGTTAATCTTTAGCAATCTACTTAAGAATCGAGTCCATGAATTGTCTAACTCTCCATCACTAAATCCAAAAGAGATGGAATAAGTTATCTTCTCCCAATCTTTACATGCAGCAACAAAAATCATCTCTTTATATTCACATTTCAAATGAATCACACCAACAACAATAACCAGTCTGATGTAAAATCAAACACTCTCGATTGAGGCTCCAAATGCAATGAATGAATGTAAGAACCAATTGTTTGCATTCATTTCAATTACCGTCATTGTACTCGGGTTTGTTTCTTTTAATATGTGCAAGTACCGAGGAAGCTGCTGAAATGATTCATCTGTTTTTCCATATGCTAGTTTCTTTGCATACTGTAAAGACCTTCAAACTTTAGTGTACATAATATGCACGTCATACTGCTATAACATTTCTGCAATCAAAAGCTAAGATGTCATACTATCAAGCCCCACCTTTTTCTTATACAATGTTGCTATGACAACAGTCTTTACACTCCATCTATGTGACTTGAAGGCGTTCTAACAACATGTGTGTTCCAAGACATACTTGCACATATATTACATCGAACCACTCTTTTTGCATCTTGCATAAACCTCAAAACTACATATTAGATCCTTACAACCAGCCTCATATCGAACCGTGCATGAACGTCTAACCTTATGTTCATACCTAGAATTAAGAACATATTTTCCAACGATCACATTCAGTTCATATTTACTATAAAAAAAATGCATATCTATACAATGTATCACGTCAAATGAAGGTCGACATGGTGATTAACGTAGCCTTAATTTTACACTGATTTACATTGGAACAATTTAGTATGATTGTGAAGGGTTGGTTTCAAATTGTGAACCCGAAAATCTAACTTTTGGATACTTCATGTTCTCTACATCAGCTTCAGTTTCAATATCATCACCTATAGTTTCCTCATCACCATTACTATCTGTGTCCCGATCTCCATCATCATGATCATTTCCACCACAATCAATGTTGCATATTAAACTTTTTATGGATATAAATGTAGTGACAGAAGCTGAAACTTGATTACTATCATTATAAGAAATAAAACAATTTTGACCTTCAATCATAATCGAACTTATAATTTTATTTGTAGGTGTCTCAATATGCTCTAGGTCTGACATTGAGTTGATGGCAAATGGAGGGATGGGAGGGTAATACCTCCAAAATCTCTCACATTCTTGTCAACATAAATCTTTTTGTAATAAGTTTTTTTGTCTGAAATCTCACCCCAGACACTAAAATTAGTAGTAATAAGTATCTTAATTGGGGAAATTCCCTTAGCTCAAAGTAAATAATTGAAACAAATGTCTCACATTCTTCTATCAATGTCAGTCATTATGTAAACAAAGTCCATCAACCAAGAAAAATTGACATTCTTGGGGGCCCCCATCATGAACGTCTCACCTCAACGTAGTTATTCTCATTCCACTCTATGTCACATTTGACTATTATCGTCACTTCACCCATTTGTATAAAATTTAAAGGTATAAAATAAATTAGTTTTACCCATACTCTTGTCATATTTAATATCCAATTTTATATTGCCAAATTCACAAAAATCTAACCAAATATAATCACATATGATCAATACCAAACATACACAATAGAAAAAAAATAATAATAATAATAAAACCCAACACAAACTGAATCACACATAACCCAATTTGGTATATGTTTACTCGCAAAACTCGATAAATTATAGAAAACCTCCATTCCGTTTTTTTCTTTCTTTTTTGTAGATCTCACTTACATAAAGTTTTTCACAATCAAAAATCGCTCTTACGACTAGCTAAGCAATGTCAACAAAAAAGTTGAAAATCAACATATAACAAACACATACCTTTAAACTTGAACAAAAACTTAAATGTGAGGCTTGTTAGAGATAAGGAAACTTGAATGGTTTAATGAGTGCACAAACAACTGAATGGATGACAAAAAATTGTAGAAAATAGAAGAGGTGAAAATCTTATGAAAGAGAAAGGGAAGAAGAAGAAGAAAGATAGTTTGGTAATTTTGGGTAAAGTTAAAATGGAACTTTAAAGTGAAAAATACCAGGAGACAATTTAGGTAATGTAAGTATAAATAGCTATTAATTTGTTTGAAAGGTCAAAAATAAATTTCTATAAAATAGGGGTTAAAAACATATTTTTTCTTTTGATTTGAACTAAATTTGAAAAGCTATCACTATATTTAAAAGGTTAATTTGACTAAAATATTTTGGAAATCATAATTTTATTTTGATACAACACTAGAACACACTCAAAATCCAAAAACAACTAATCCGTCATCTCTCCAGACAATATATCCAATTTGTCCTCAGAAGTCCACATCCATATTTATTTTCAAGAACCATTTTTGAATTACAACTCATCATTTTCGAAGACCATTTTCAGATTACTGATCAAGCGTTATCTAAACAACTTGCAATATAGATATTAATTACGTTTAAGATATGAAAGAAATGGGCCAATAATTTGTCTTCCCATTGCCAAAGAATAATAAGATTTCCACTTTCCAATTTCAACGGGACTTGACAATGGCCAAAAAATAGCCTAAACCCAACATAGCACAGGGTCTATAAGCCTGTGACTTTGTGTTTTCAATTGTGTTCCTATTTCTATACAAAGCTTCTAACCGGAAACTGCCGAAGCAGACAGATTTTTGGAGTTACCACACCATCTAGCGGCCACAGATTCAGAAGCCTATCACGTTTTAATATTCTTGATTGATTACCTACTACTCATAACAAAGGAAGAGAAATATAAAGACCACGACATAATGATTAGCGTGTATCAAGGCATTTGATCATAATCTTAATCTGAACGTGACTTCTTTGTCAATGCTGCTATTTCCTTTTCCTGCTGTTTTTTCAGATATCTTTGTGCGGTTGCATTCACGATCTTAATAAAGAAGTTCAAGAGCATAAGCCAAACAACAAAGTTCCAGATGGAAGCAAGTGAAAAATCCCACTTATTCACCTGGGAAGAATTTCAAAAGTGAAAGAAATGGTAAAAAAAGAGCGTAAATGCTCTAGGGTCAAAACTAAGCAAAACTAGATGAATGCATGTTCTATGGCTTGAGGCAGTACCTTGATATTTGAAGGAGGCTGGGGTTTCAGATACCTTGCTCTGATAGCATGGAGTTTACCTGTCAGGTTGGGCAAGACAGGAGCAAAACCAGGCACAAGGCTGAGTACCCAAATCAACTCATTCTCTATCCAGTCAAGCAACTGGTTGTTGCAAACAGAGATTATAAATACCGTCTGCAGAAAAAGGAATGAAACAAGTAGCATCTGGAAGATTAAATAGGATCCATTGAGAACAAAGCACCAACACTACGTTTGGTGCCAGACTGGGAAAAAGTCAGAAAATTATGAAAATAGAGACATTACAAACCTGTATGTGAGTTTTAATAATTGCCTTTCCAATCAGTGTAGCAAGGAAGAACTTCCAAAATGGTATCCCAAGTTGTCCGCACATAATACCGGCAAGGTCAAAGAGAGGATTTGGCACCTAAAGGAGACTTTAGTTAAGCAGTGAATTGAATATGAATGGAAACTTAAAATGAAAGTACTGTAAGCCATAACTCCAAAAAATAAGTGATGGAATAACAGTTATAAAAGAACAATATTGTCGGTTTTTAAAGGGAAACTTTAAAGACAACAGATATCTCAAAGGAAATTCCATATACAAGGGAGCGTTGATAGCAATACACTTTCAAATCAACAATTTTAAGGGAAAAAAACAAAACTTGTTTCTAATATAAGATGCCTTTTGGGGTAATGTCAAATTAATGCAAAAGAATTCTATCACCAGTGCCATCACACACTTTCCTCGGTAATTATCTTTTAACCAAAAAGAGTTTTTCTGTAAAAATTCTATTTTTTTAGCATCGAAGGGGAAGGAGGGAGGGGACAGGAGAGAGAGAACCATGGAGTTCACATTGAATAAATGTAATTTATGGAAGAAACTATAAATTTATAAAAGAAACTATAAAAACTATCTTCAAACAAACTAAGCAATTGAAATCTAGACTAACCGAAGCAAGCACTAAAATTGTAAAAAAGTTCAAGTGTCCAGAGTGTGTGCGGAGCCAGCGTTTAATTTGACTTAGGTGAGTTGCAATAAATCCATTCTCCGTTGAGGAATCATCATCCAATTCATCCATTGCATCATATTTGTCACCCGAGAGATTAGCTGCACAAAATGGAAGAAACATAAAGTTATATTGTAATGGCTAACTAAGCTATTAGAATGTAATATTGCTACATGCACATAATCAGATGGCAACCATGTATCATTCATTCTTGTATACTACCATCCAAAAGCATTGAAGTAAAGGGATACACCACAATTGCAACAACTAGAAAAAATAGTAAAGCTCATATTCACTAGCGTGCCTTTGGTCTCACTAAGGCTCGTAAAAGTTTAAACAACTAGAGAAATTACTAGAATAATGGGCAGCAGGATATTCCTTGATATAGCCATGCACCTGAACCAGGTTCACAATCTATGCTATCATATACTTAAATCCAAAAATAATAGATAAACCCCACAGCAACAAGATTCGTGAGAATCTATAATAAGTACATCTACTTTTCTCTATGAAGTCTTCACTCTCTCACAGCTAACACAATTTTCTATTATACGATTTAAGTATGAAATTGTGGTTGCATATGAAAGTATAAACATGAAATAGGTCATCATACCTGCCCTTGAAATAAAATATGGAGGAAGCTCCCCAAGTGCAGTACCAAGGCCCCACAGAATAGCCTCAATCTGGACTTGCGGCAATATGCTGCTAAGAGGAACCCGTGACCCATCTTCTGTAAAAAATAATGGCTGTCCAAATTCAGTGCATTCCTTATCAAGCCATGATGGACTTCTTTTCAACTGTATTGTATCATATGGAGCACTTTTTAAATCAACTCGGCCACATTGCATTGCTTTTATTGTGAAAAATGCAACATGAGGACCCAGATAAAGAACAAAAGTATGCAAACCAGAACCTGAAATCAAGAAAACAACCAAAAAAAAAATTACAATTCAGTCAATTAATGATACAATGCAATCAGGTCAAGGTACATCAATAGTGCCACTGACATTACAAAAATGAAAATCTAGTTGCCAAAGCAGGTATATAATCAGGATTCCACAAACCAAATAAAAGATACAATTTCCTTAACCAGTTTTTCATTCAAGACAATTCAATAGGCACACAAATAACTCCAATCCATGCAGCATAAAAGTCAACATGCATCACAGATACTGGAACTATAACAAAACAAACTAGCAGTTCCACTAGGCCAGAAAAGAAAGGAGTAAAAAGGAAATTAGAAGCACAGGAAGCAATCTAAAACAACTGTGCACCCTTTAAATCAGCAAATGAGAATCAGAGTCAACCATGCCTCCATATATATCTTTGCTTCAAATTACTATACTTGTATCAAACAGCACCCTTTGATTACTATTTTACATTGTACAGCCAGAAATGTGGCTTCAGAGAGGCATTTCAAACAAGATCATCAGTGACAATTTTAAGTGGCAACTTCTTTGTTTTAATCAATTGGCCTTTCCTTCGGGAAAGGTCATAAATATTGACCTTCATTTATGAGGTGTTGCATACAGAATGGTTAAAAAATCAGTGGCTTCTTAACACTAAAGGACTCACCCCAACAGCTACCCTTTACCCAAACCATTCTACTGCATGTGTGCATTTACATCAAAACTAATAACCAATACGCATGTGCAAACCAACGGTTACTTAGCACATATATTTTAGACACCTCCACCAAAGACACTTGATTAGTTGATCCTAAATGAGAAGCTTTATTTGTACAAGTTAAATTGATTTTACAAATTGGACAACCTCTTCTTACCCTCCAAACGTTCAGACCAAAGGCACCATAACCACAATCCTCACTCCCCCAAAATCTCTCTCTCTCTCTCACACACACACACACAGACACACACACACACAGAGAACATGCCTGCATACAAACATATACATAGATACCAAATTCAGGAAGTTGGATAGTTGTTTAAAAATAGCAAAATAGCAAGAGTACAAAGGTATGATCTGACGAAAATGCAGCCATAAGCACAGTACATGTGGGAAAAGAGGCATGGAGCCAATTCAAACCAGGTTCTAGCATAATACATATCCCTTAATATAGTGCATTTTTTATTTTCCATCCTGCATAAAATTTAGGTCACATGAAAATTTCCATTCCAATATAAAAATAGATACGACATCCATCAACCGTGAACTCCATCCATTATTTTTTACATAAAGGAGTTCTTACCAAGACCGATGGAAGATGCAACCCCAAGGGCAATCCACCACAATCCAAACCGAAAATATTCTGAAAGTTCTTCAAGATGCTACAAAAACATGTCATCACGAAATTAGTTGATCCAAAACCCAAAAAAAAAAAAAAAAGAAGAAAGAGTATAAGTATAGAAGAAATGCCAACATTCTAGAAGAAGACTTAATCTCCATCATAGACAGTCAAAAAATTCAAACTTATGAAAGTTTCTCAACGGATTGAAGTAACCACCATAACCCTAATGACAAGAAGTACGAAAAGATCGACAACCGATTGATCATCTCAATTGGTTTACCAACACAAATTCCAATCATATAAAAGACTACAATATCACCCCTATGCTAACTACGCTACTGAAAACCAAATAAATCCATATAAAACCTTCATCCACAATGATAGAGAGATGCCTTTTGTCTCTCAATACCTTTTCATGAGGACCATCGATGGTCACAAGCAAAACGCCAAGCACCCCAACCACAGTACTTATTAGCATAACCCATCCTCCTTTTGCCAAAAGATACAATATCGATCGCTTAAGATACTGAACCACAGCATAAATGAACAATTTCAATGTCTTGAAAGGTTGCGTTGCTAATGACAAATTTTCAAGTTCCTGCTGATGCTTTCCATGGAGATCTGGACACAGAATAACAACAATCCATCAGCAGCAGCAGCACCAATTCTTTCTTTACATTAAAATTTGTCATTTAATAGCTAATCCGATTAATGCATTCCAACCAGACTAACCAATCATTTATCATTAAAACCCATCATATTTAAAACTAATAATATAAATTGCAATTAAATTTCTCAAGCAATACAACATAAAATAAAAATCACCACAAAATCTAACATTTGGCATATAACCTATAAATGTGTCAAATTTTATAGCTGTTTACAGTATTAAAAATCAACATTTTATTCAATGAATCTAAAAAAATAAAATACAAATTGACCGCATCAACAACCTCTATTACTTAATAATTTCAGAACAAAGTTTCTCATCTAAATCTAAACAAAATAAAATAAAAAATTCTATTATATTAAATAATGAAAAATAATAATAATAAGCAGTAACAAAAATTTAAAATTTAAATTATAAAAAAAAAAAAAAACTTGCCTGAGATCGGCTTGTCCATATCTCGTGAAGACGAACTTCGCTTTCGATTCCCCATTTATACAGACATGTTATGAACTTGCTTCAATTTTTTTTAGATAAAAAAAATTGAAAATAAATATAAAAAAGAAGAAAAGAAATTCCTTTCGTATGAGAGTGTGTTAGGTGAAAATTACAATAAATCGAAACAAAAATGGGCAGAAGAGGGACGGAGATTGAATTGAATCAAGCGTTTGAACACGAATTTGGATGTTGTTGGTGTTTTGAAGGATCTGTTTGAAAGTTTCAAAATATGAAAAAAGAAAAAAGAGGAGATCTGAAAAGAGGAGCGAATAAGTGGAGAGAGAAGAAAAATAGGGAAGTGATGAGTTAGCGAGAATATCTCTTCATTGACGTTTGTATTATTATTATGTTGTTGTTGCTTCTCTCTATCTCCGTGAGATAGCGAGTCTCCCTTCTTCTTCTTCTCTCTCAACGAGTCGACAACCCAAAATAGTTGCTTTGTTTTTTCTTTTTATTTTATGCTTTTTATTTTTCGCTTTAGGTGGTGTCTTAGTAGATTACCTTGTTACCCCTGCTTGTTGTTACCCTTTCTTCACGGAGTGTTTCTATTTTTTGCGCGAATAGTATAGGCTTACTATTACTCTTTAAAATAGTATGCACATCTATAATATTTGTATAACCCTATATCATATATGATTTGTTATATATACATAAACAAATGAAAAGTGTCTCCGGGACACCTAGGGACTAATGTGTCTTTGTATTTGTGTGTAGACGAATCAACGTATTATTTTATTTTATTTTTTGAAACTTTTGAAAACTCTTTTGACGAGAAAAATATGATATAATATACATATATAAAATAATGTTATATTTTTTAAATATTTGTTCGAAAATTTACTCAAATAATATGGATTACTATCGCATTTATTTTAAGATGATATATTAATAATATAATAATTATATATAAATTAGTCACATCATTTGAACAATTTTTGAATAATATAGTATTATTTATATTTATTTATATATATAAACCTAATTGTATACATTTATAAAGGAACTTTATGCTTATTGGAGGCAAATTATGGGGCAAAGCTATCTATTCTATAAACCTTCAATTTTGTGTGAAAAAATAAACAAATTATTAAACGACGGTTATTTAATACATGTAAAGATTTTGTAGTGGTAGGTTCAATAATGCTTTTGTATGATTAATAATATTGTTAATGCTTCATCTAAAGTGTCCCTTAAATATGGGAAACTTGAATTCAAGTGTTTATTTATTTATTTATTTTTTAAATAAAGCAAATCAAAATATTCTATTAGTCAGAGATAAGAGTTAAAATAATAGTAGTTAATATTATTATCAAATACTAACATGTGATTGAAAAATAATGTCACATTTTTTAAAAATTTTGTTTAAATGATATAATAAGCTAATTTGTAGTTATAATACTAAGAGTAATGTTAGACTACTTAAAAATTTATTCACATCTATTACTCAAATGATGTGACAAACTTTTATACAAGTACCACATCGTCAATACATCATTCTGAAATTAATATAGTAGTTACAAATCAACTTACCACATCATTTGAATAAATTTTTGGAAAGTATAAATATTAATTATAGGGTGATATATTTATAAAGTGATAATTATATATATGTTTGTCGTATCATTTGAACAATAAATTTAAACAAATTTTTGGATTTGGTAGCATTACCTAATTTATATATGTGCATGGGGTTACCTTGCACAAATTTTGATATAATTTTTCAATCATTGAATTGAAAAAAAATTACTGGTACAATTTTTTTTTTTTTTTTTTTTTTTGTGAAGATAAAGTTGTTGGGGAATTGTATTACATTAGATAATTGCATCTTCACCAATTTCTCTCTCTTCATTCACGTTCTTTTCTATTTTTTCTTTCTTTTATTTATTTATTTTTTAATTGATTTTTTATTTTAGAATATTTTGATCAATATGTTTGTTTAAACATATGCAATATAGATCTTATTTAAAAATTTATATTAAGAACTTCGAATCTCTATTTTGTTTGCATGATTTGGTTAAATGAATAGAGAGCAAATATTAAATGAAAATTGAATTAATAATTTTTTTATTTAGTTTAAAGGTTAAGATAAAATAAGGTAATGTGTGTCGATTCAAAATTAACAATTAATTTACATCATTCAATATTTTTCAATCTAATGATTAAAAATTATGTCAAAACTTATATCAAAATTTATGTTTTTGATCCTCCCTATATATGTAATGTTTTTATAATCAGATATATCTAATTTTAAAAAGTAAAGATGAACCAATTAAATTCATTAATTGTATTTTCTTTCTTATTTAATTCAAATCAAATATATCTAATTATAAAAGTATTATATATATATATATAGATTCCTCTTATAATAGTTGATTTTATTGATATCTATTTTAAATCAATGGGTCATTAGATACTTGAAACAGCATTTTTTTGAAAACGGCTTAAAGGGTGTGGAGTGCACAAGAAGGCATCACCTTTTACTTTTTGTTTTTTTTTGTTTTGTTTTGTTTTTTTTTTTTCCACTTTTTCTTGCAAGCAACTTGAAAATTGAAACATTCATATCCAGCCAATTGAAACTCACACCACGAGATTGGAATCGAAGTGTGTTTGGACATGGTTTCGCTTTTTTGCAGCCACCAATGATGAGACTGGTTAATCCCAGTACATTTAATTGCTGGGAATCAATAACAAGGTTTCGGTAGATTTTTGTACTTGTCAGTTTGAAGCGGTCCTTGGAAAAAATACTGAATAAAGTTGATATTTTCTGTGAGTGAAAAAAAGGTAAAAACTGTTTCCATTTCCAGATCTTGATTTAACAAATAGAGTTGTATTTGTATATGTAATGATTTATATATTGGTGAGATTTCTTGTTTTGCTCCTAATTAATGATCTATATGGAGTAATTACAAGGCCCACCTCATCCTTTGTTAATATTTTTCGGTGATTAATTTTGTTGGGTTTACATCTATCAATATTTTCAACCAGCAGCTCTGAGATGTCTATCAATTTTGATACATTAATTGCAAAACTTTCATTTGCAATTGCACCCTTCAAGTACTAAATATATAAGTTACTCAAGAAACAAATTCAATATTTACAATAAACATTGGTCTGATGCAATTTATCTTGCATAAATTTAATAAGTTTTGAAAATCCAAAGAGACGTAATTGTCAGTTTGTCATGGCATTTAATGGATAGTGTTATTATCATCAAGTGACAACACCTTTTTTTTTTTTTCCTTTAATTCAGTCAACCAATCAAATAATTACTAAAAAAGTAAAACACATTTAATTACCTAAAACCACTTTTGATATCCTGAAAAAAACAAACTCAATAGCATTAACAAAATTTATTTTATAAATATCACCATGTATTCTAAAGAAAGGGGGGGAAGAAAAAGACTTTACAAACAAATCAAAGGAAATCAAATATCTACAAATTAGATGACATGCATTTAAGTAATTTCGCATGAAACTAATCAAAGAAAAATGAAAGCAAAATAAAAGCTGTTAGAAAGCAAAACAAAAGCGGCTAGACTATGAGGACAAGTTCGAAGTCGGCGTCAAATATGTGCGAATAGCTTATCAAAAATTTCACCTTTTAAAAAGGAAACAAAAGGAAAGAAACAGACCCAAAAGTATGGCAAATATATGGTCAACAAGCAATACAGAGTCAAGAGGAAACTACATTGCATTGCATGAATCCAAATTAAAAGCCCACCATATATTTATCTCCATTATTATCATTGCTTGTTAGTCAAAATAAAACGTGTAAAAATCTCTTTCACAATATAACGTAGGTTACAGGCACTCAATTACTAAACTTTTGCAGCTGGGCGATACCTTCACTGCTTAGAGTGCCCGTCCTCCAGAAGTGATCCAATTCCCGTCCTCTAAGAGTGATCCACGGTTCTACATCCAAATAATGCATCCCCATCACTAAATACGTGTGTCTCCTACATGCATTTGTGTGGGATCTTCTCACCTATGTTTAGGATGCTCCCTTCTATATGGAAGTTACTTCCTAAATCGTATATCAGAGTCAAATCTCATATGGTCCCGACTAATCATTGGACTTGTACCAATCAAAAAAATATATATACACTAAACCTTGTTCGACCTTACTTCAATCAAAGCCAATTTTGCCACTTTTTTTTAAAAATAAAAATAAAAAATAAAAAAGATAAATTGGACCTTTGATTGGTAATCCATTCTGTTGTTTAGAATATAAAAATGAAATACTGTAATCAGATAATATTTAAGAATTGTTTTTTTGTTAAGAAAAAAAGCGTTATTTTAGGTTTCTCAGTAATTCTATCTTAATTCTCATTATACTGAGTTTCTATGCTTCACTAAAGTGTCTTTTATAATTTTTACTGAAGTTCAAGATAGAATTTTCAAATCAAAAAATGGTGCAAGTATGTTTTTATTGAGTTTAATATCAAATAAGCGGAAAACTATTGAAATTTATCTAAATCATTTACTAATTACGTAGTCCAAATATGTAATCTTATAAACGAGATATTATTTCAATAATAATTGAGAAAAATACATACTCAAACTTTAAAATGGCTCAACACATTAATGAATGAGATTGTATCCAACTACTTCTACAAAGAAATAATGTGAAAAATAAAATGGTGCATGTATTGAACAAAATTAATGCAAATCTGATTGAGGAAAGTGATTGTAATTACTATATTGTTTTTTTATTTTTTTTAATGAAATAAACTTAAACATATTTTTGTTGATGAGTTATAATATATAGGATTCATAAAGCTGAAAATAAATTCCAAATTCATTCGGACAACATCAATAATGTTTAGATATAGCTCTCATATTTACACTTTAGAAACGGTGAATTCGAATCCAAGCTCCCTTTCCATTTGTTATGAAAAAATAAATAAAATAAAATAAAAAATCAGTGTTTACTTCCATATGTTTTAGCCTCCAGACTGATTGGCTAGGAAATTGCACGGAAATTTCTCAGGCTCTCAGCGACCATAGGTGACATGTGGCTATTCAGGTGGCCCTAGAACAGCTCAGACTTATAGGTTGCAAGGTGGACACTCTCGATTCAGATTTTGGCCAACACCAACGTGCGTCAAATTGGTGTAAAAACATCAATTTGATGCATTCTTGCTCTTCAATATATACATCATAGTTGTAATCCTAAGATAAAATTTTGAAGTCAATGAACAATACAATACCAAATTTGATGTTGCATTGTTCATTGACACAAAAAATAAAGTTTATAAATAAATTAATTTAATTAAAAATATATATTAAATTATTATGAAAAAAATATATCATTTGAAATATTTTATTGAAATATTTAAAATGAGTATAATATTGAATTTATTTTAATATATTTTTAAATTTTTAATATATATTGGTTAAAGAATTATGTATAGAATATTCTTTGAAGATGTTATTTACACCAATTTAATGTAAAATACATCGGAGTATAAAAGAATTTTATGTAAACAAATTTTGTGTTAACATCAAAATGATATAAAAGTTAGTGTTATACATTGGAGATGACTTTAGAGCTTTTACGTGGGATTTCTCATCATGAACAGTTTGTATCAGAGTGTCGTTTGATTGTAGATTTCGATTTTTTTAATATTCTTTGAGTGAGAACAACAATTTATAGAAATGGAAATAAAATATAGTCACAATCATACTTTAGTGATAATCACACCTATCAGTAGAGCTGAAATTTCAAATTTAAAGCATAATGTTTGGATCAATAATTGTTCACACTTCATTCACTTCGTGATTCTATTTGACTTGCTCTAATTAAATCATCATTCCCTAAATGAAAATTTTTTGAATCTCTATTAACATTATGCAATATATATATTCGACGCACACACACCATTTAGCTTACACTTGTCTATGCCGGATCTTATAAATCAATTCGGCATCAAAATTACACGTTTCATCCACTAGGAACTGTACAGATTTCATCATTATTATATTATGTTATTACTGTGATATTCATTGTGGCATTCTATTTAATATATAATCATCATATTCATTGGGGCATTATAGTTAATATATAATCATATAATTAATGGGCTCGGGCAAGGTCTACAAAACTAAATAGTAGTTTATTCCAAGTTAGGAGATGTCACATGCAGTGCACGTGCTATGGTGACAAATATGCTATTTTATTATTCTCTATGATTATTAATAAACTGGAACCGTCAAATGTGTGTCTTATTCTCTTATCATGTACGAGAATCAGACTGCAAGACAGGCTACAACCCAAAAGCATTCATTATAAGGTTGCATGTGCCGCAAATCAAGCATTGCCAAGAAAAATATATAAAAAAATTAAACGACAGTGGCTTCTGGTTTCATGGTTCTGGTTATTGCACATCAAGGTTTGTCTGTATGAGACTAATCTTTAAGCATCATTTTCACTACAAACCTAATTAAATGCTTGACGGAAAATACTCTTTTTCATCCCCAAAAGCACCATACACCCAATTGAGTCATTTTGTGATTGTATAGGTTATGTTTGTTTTCTTCTTTATTTAGATTCTTGAAAACCCTCCCTATTCATCTCATCTAAAAATGCTAATCATATACTTATCATTAATAAATTATGCTAATCATATATTTTATCATTTGGTATCTTATTTATTAATTGTATAAATATGAAATCTAACATTGTTGGTTTATAAGAATTAATGATTGACTTTTAATTCAAATGAATTTCACTTAAAAATTATATAACATACGTTCCCAATCAATTCATAATGCTGCAATGCTTATATTTTGTCTACTTGCTATTTGATATAAATCTTTTCATTATAAATAACATGTGAAAATAATGTTATGTCCTTACTAATAACTATATATAGTGCTTTCCATGATAAACATGTGCTTCATTTTATAAATATAATACATATCATTCTAGTTCAGTTGATAAAATTGATTAACTAATATCTGCTAAGTATGTTGGTGATATTGCTTCTTATGTATGGTTATGAATTTAAGAAGCCAAAACAAAGGTTGATGAAATTATAAGCTATTAAATTTCCCCAAGCAAGTAAGAATTTTATGCTAAAATTTTCGTTAGACAATTTTAGTTGAAGCAAGATAGGCTTGAATCAATGGACAAGACACGCCTACTTTTCTTGCCGGGGCCGCAACACGCCATTAATAAATCATCCAATCCATGAGAAACATAAATAAAACAAGAAAAAAATAAAAATAAAAAAGTGGTGCCCTGCATTGCTTCTGTTTGTAATATTATATCGTTTAATTTATTTTATTCTATTAATTTGGGTCCACATTGCTGCATGTTATGAATTATCTGATCATGGTTTGGCTATCAGTGTTAGATTATACCAAGAAGAATATTTCAAAAGCACACGTCAAGCAGAAGAAAATATGCCAAAAAGAATAGGCATATTATTAGTATATTCACTTTAATTTTATTCTTCTATTACACGTTAGCCACAAGTTTTTTAAATCTTCAAACATAATTTCTAACCTAATATTTACTGATTTGAATCTAAATATCTAATCATTTTAAATGGTCAAAATCACATAAAAACTGAAATATTTTTGAGCATATTGATTCTGTATGTTAAATTTGGTATTGATAAGAAAACTCAACAGATTCCATGCAAATTTTATGATCTAGTCGTTGTATCAATTAAGTTCGTAAATTTGTTATTATAATTTATCATCATTTTTTAAAAAACGGAATCATTATTGGCTGGTGATATTGGTACATGCTGATAATCAATATAAGGTAAATTATATATGCGAAAGTTGACTTAATGTACTCCAAGAAAGTTTAATGTAAAAAGAAAAAAAAAGGATAGACCAAGAAGAAAGACGAAGAGATAACGTAAAACAAAGATCACGCATTTAGTGCCATAATGAGCCTTCATTGTTCTAGATTCTTATCTTTAGTTTTTATTAATTAAACTAGAACCCCACTAATCTATCACTAAAGTTACAAGTCCCCAGGACTTTTAGTTGCTGAAATTGCTACTAGAATAGGCGGATATCTTTCTTAGTATTATTATTATTATTATTATTATTATTTTAAGTAATGCTCTATACCGTTCATTAAATATCTATGTATATTGTATTTTAATAATTTCATTAATAATAAATATATTTTGAATTAAAATTATTAAATGAAATAATTTTTTTAAAGACAATTACACTTAAATATTTAGCATACATATATCTATATATATATATTTATTTACCATACATATTCTTTTCATCTCTTTAATATTTTAATTTTATAAACTCTTTTTTTTTTAATCATTTTTTGATACCCTACTTGATTAGAGAGTGATGGTGAACATGTGCTAATCAAAAGTTTTATTAGTTCTAAACTTATAATTTTTAATTTTCTTTTGAAAAGGATTTTTAAGTTTTACTTTTTAAGTTAAAATATAACTTTATTATCATCAGTTTAAATTTTTAACAACATGAAGTTTCTTATGAATAAAAAAACTTAAAATTTTTCCATACAAAACTCTCCCAATTTACTTTTTAAAAATAAGTGTTTGTAGAAAAGTAATGTAAAAAAGATAAAAGGATATTTTCGAACAAAATAAGCATCTTTATAAATTTTATTATTAAATATGAAGTGTACGTGAAATTTAAGTGCGAACAGAAAAATAAGTGGACTGTAAGAGGAATTATATTTTTCATTTTTGTGTATACTAACGATTTTTAACCTCAAATTAAATTACTAAATAGGATAACAAATCAAGTGCATTTTCTTCATGCTGGCAGAAGGAAGCCAATTTTGCGTCCAATTGGTTAATTCGATTAAATCAACTTACTCCTATGTAACCAGTAGTTTCTCAAAGCATATGGTTCTAGCTTCTTAAGTTTGGCCAGACCGAAGTGATGGCACTTGAGGTTCACTGAAGTGACAAGGTTGCAAATTGAAACCTTGAAAAACATCTGATCAATCGAGCTTCACTTTTGACTCCCTCGAAAGCCAAATTAATAGATACAGATATGATTAAATTACAACAAAAAATAACACATAAAATTGATGAACCCGAGGTGGGGTTCCAGTGTCATGATTCTTGGTCCATGATGTTGAAGCCTTATTGATTAAGTTGAGTTGGGCTACAGTCTTGGTTCAATGTAAGCCCGAATTAATTGGGCTGAAATCCATTTTTCATGATCATTTCATATCGTATCGCTTGCGTTGAAACCGGAGGCAGAATTATTGCTTGCAATGTAATGGCAAATATTTGAGCATAGATCATTACATCATATTCGGCAAATTATTACATTTTAATTTAGGATTATGGGTTAAAAGTTTATTGATCTTTCTTTAGGAATAAAACTTTACTTCTCAAAAAAAAAAAAAAAAAAATTATTAGAATAATTAAGGTTAACACTTGAAGTAGTTATTCAGGCTAGTGTTTATTAATTTTGTTGTTTAAATTGTTATAAACCTCCAAGAAACTACTTGAATATAAATTTCATGTTAATTACCTGTGAATTTATTAAAAAAATTTAAAATAGTTATAAAAATAAAATATTTTAATTTATGTATGGTATAAAATATAATTATGTATAAAAGGTTGAGATATAAGTGTTTTTTTAAAAAATTAAAAATTAAAAATTAATGAGCATGATTTGGATATTTAAAAGATTTATTCCCACGATACATTATTTCATAATCACAAAATTAATTTCATCTATTTCCTAAAACTGTTACTAAATCAATTAATATTATTAAATTATAAGGTTTGAAAGATTTATTAAAAGCTATTTTTATATCAAAATTATTAAATAATCATATTCTAAATTTTTGAAAGCAATATCAAACAGAATTAATTATAGTATGAGATTGGTCTAATATAAATTCATTATATTTATACCCTTAAAGTTAGTGAGCTGATACAGTGTTTCCCCCTCCAAATCACGACTTCTAAATTGTTGCTGACTCCTGGCATCAAAAAGTCTTACAAAGCGTAAACTTTATTGGTCTGTAACAAACTGTGACCACGTGTCACGCATACAACTCTTGCGTGACAAATAGTGACCACGGGTCACGCAAACAACTCTTGTGTAAAGGTTCAATTTTTAGTTTTCTGATTTTCCTTTCAATCGTTGAAAAAACAAAAAAAAAAAAAAAAGGAAAAAAGGATCAGCACCCTATCGATTCTTTAAAGTCCTGAAACACATTGGTGCAAGGCCAACCTTTCTCGCTAGGGAGTTCGAGAACAAAAATCTTATATATATATATATATATATATTAATTCTATTATTAATATTTTTTAATTTTAAAGTATGGTGATAAATTAATCAAATTTATTTATTATATTATATCTTTTAAAATAAATTATCTCTTATATTTAATTTATATACAATAAATGAATTTGATTGGTTCGTCATAATTTTTTAAAGTCACCTCTTGTGTAAAGATTCTATTTTTAGTTTTCTGATTTTCCTTTTAATCGTTAAAAAAAAAAAAAAAGGGTCAGCACCCTATCGATTCCTTAAAGTCCTGAAACACATTGGTGCAAGGCCAAACTTTCTCGTTAGGGAGGTCGAGAACAAAAATTATATATATATATATTAATTCTATTATCAATACTATTTAATTTTAAAAAATTACGATAAATTAATCAAATTTATCTATTATATTATCTTTTTAAAAATAAATTATCTCTCATATTTAATTTATATGTAATAAATGAATTTGATTGGTTCGTCATAACTTTTAAAATAGAAAGTACTTATAATAAAATTACTCTATATATATATTCCTTTTTCTTTGTGTGTGTATTTTTGGAGGGGCGGCGAGATGGTATATGGATTAATGAATTTGATTGGTTCGTTATAACTTTTAAAGTTAAAATGTACTAATGGTAAAGTTACTATATATATATATATTCTTTTTTTTTTTTTTTGTGTGAAGAGGGGGAAGGGTGCGTTTGGTTGGGTTAGAGTGGATGAATGAATTTGATTTGTTCATTGTCAACGTGTGAATTTCGTCGATCAAAGTTCTTAACTCAATACCTGCAAATTAAGCAAAACAAAGTAGAAAACAGAGAAGAAAGAAGAGGAAGAATAGTTGTAAAGGGTTTTTACGTGGTTCAGCCAAAAGAGATGCGTACGTCCACGACTGTTTATCTGGTTATCTTGGCAAAATTGCAATATATTATTGATTTATGTGTCTTTATAATGAATTTCAACTCTTATTTATAGCGTAGGGTGTTACAATTTGAGTACAAATAAAATATGAAAGAATATCACATTAAATACAATTCCCAAACTAACGTTGATCAATTAAGAAATTCAATCGATTGCTTCTCAATTTAAGCTATTGTATTTCTGGAAAGATTTCCTTAATGTGCACTTCAAGTTACGGGCTGAGCCTCGTTAGGACGACCTCGAACTGAGCGTGAGGCGAGCTGAATCATGGTTGGCCTACGATCTGTGTACTGCAGTAGCGAGCTAATCACTTCAGCGAGTTAGACATTGACGTACTGTGCTTTTGTATGTTGGGCCAATCTCTTGAGTCAATCTGTTGGGTTTTTATTTTTTGAGTTTATCCATTGAATTAGTTTGTTGGGCTTTTACTAGTCCATTTATGTAGTTCGAAATATACCGATAACATTTATTATAACTTTTAAAGTTAGGAGATACTGACAGTAAAATTACTCTATATATTCATTTTTCTTTATGTGTGTACATGAGGAAGGAGGGATGGAGAGGGATAAATGAATTTAATTAGTTTATTATAATATTTTAAATTCAAGAGATACTAATGGTAAAATTCTCTTATATATTCTTAGGAGGGGTTAGGGGGGGTGGTGGTTGTTGTTTGGCTCATCCTCTTTAGACTTTTTTAATAGCGGTGGTGGATTGTTTGTCGATTTTTATATATGTTTACCTACCAGTTTCTTGTAATAAATTTTTCTGTTTCTTTTCAATAACAAAGCAACTAACAACCAACATCCTCTTTAGACTTTTTTGATAGCGGTGGTGGATTGTTTGTTCATTTTTATATATGTTTACCTACCTGTTTCTTGCAATAAATTTTTTTGTTTCTTTTCAATAACAAAGCAACAAACAAACAATACCTCTTTATAAACCATACTTCATAGAAGCTTGACAAAATTTGTATTTTCTATTTTACAAATTATTAATCATAAGCTCCAGACAACGGTAAATATCTAACATAAAAGTTTGTTTTTTTTTTTAAATATTTTATCAGTTGCAGAAAGCTGAGAACCTTTTATGGCAAAGTTGGTACGCCATTATGCCCCTTAGCAAAATGGGCTGCATGGGCCCCTACCAAGTCCCGGCTTAGTGGCCCACACTTTGAACACTTTGTTGGGGCACAACTCCCAAGAGTTGGTCGACAAGATTGAGCCACAGAAGTTGATGGCTCGATGGATAGCATGCAACACGTGGACTGCGGTAATTTTTTTGAGGCGGAGGCTTTGGCGGCGTGGACCACCTCACAATAATGCTAGACCCGACTCCCGAGGCTGCTAAAAAAATAGCCGACCAGTCAATGTGGACACGTGCAGGATTCCGGGTTAGTAGAGACCCACATGGAGGGTTTTATGGTAAATCCAAACTTGAAATAATTACATTAATCTTTACAAGTTTACAGCCACTTTCATGATTCTTCGTTGGATTTTTTGGGATGATTTATTTTATTTATTATTATTATTATTTTTTACTTTAAAGACTTACATTTGAAGGAGAAAAAAAAAAAAAAAAGAAAAAAGAAACAAACAGACTTAATTTCAGACCAAATCTTTTCTCTTGAGAGGATAAAATAAAGGAAGTTAGAGTATAAACTGCCGTATTACAGATCTTTTCAGGACGCTAATATTGTTTGTTTGGCTATTTCTTCTATTTTTTTTTTTGTTTTTAAAAAATTATCATAAATATTAAAAAAACATAATTATTGTATTTCAAATAAATTATTCTATTTTGATTTCAAAATCTATGTATTATTAAAAGTCTTACACAATGATCTTTAATAAAAATGATTGAACATTTTTTTTTAACTCTATTTTAAATCCTTAACTTTAAGAGTTTTTAGAATAAAGAGTTCAAATCCCACCTTAAATAAATAATGAGTAATTTTTTATAAATTTAATTCTCTTTCCCTATAATAAAAGAAGTCATATTCTTTATTATTATTATTGTTTAATGTCTAATTGTATCGTGATTAGGTAATTCTCATATGCAAATATTTTATATTTTATTTATGCATGAATTTTGATAACGAGATTTATTATTGTCCAAAACTCAATTTAGATCATAGGAGACAGTAAAAGCATGCAAATGATGGTTTCCATTTAAATTCTATCTTACAATTTTCCTTCTTTCTTTGACCTTTCTCTTTTTATGTATCAAATTTATTTCGGATTAGAAGTCAATTAATATTCCTAAACCTTAATTCAAGAAAAGTTTCATGATACTATGACATAATAATTAATATTATTGTTAATTTGTCGATATCCTATCAATGTCCAATCATGTGATGCATGCACATACTCGATAAAGGTAATGTTTTCTTTGACAGTTGTGTTACTTTTGTAATTTTAGAATTTTTAAAATTGTATATATTCTCTTACACATTTGTAATCACACTTCAATTTCAACTTTACACGTGTAATTTAAAGTGCGAGAAAATTTATTCTTCACGAGTAAAATGCTTATTGTTGATATCATGTAGCAATAAGATTTGCCAACTCATAAATTTATGATCTTATCTACCTGAACATTCACAAATATTTTAAAGAGGCAAACAAAGTGAGTGGCCATTATATCGCTGTAATATTCGCATGGACGGATTAAATATACAGTTTATGTTCACATATGGAGTGATTAAATATACAGTTTTATGTTCACATATGGAGTGATTAAATATACAGTTTTGTTCACATACAAAATTAACTTGAGTAGGTTTCCCAATTACAAACTAGATTTGGGCATCAAATCAAATCTTACTAAACGCAAAAAGTCTTATTTTAATTTTTCTCAGCGAATGCAAGTGTTCAAATAAGAACGTGGATCACGGCCGGCAGGTCCAGAAAACCTTTAAACAATGAGTGTCACCCTGTAATAATAAAAAAATTTGGGTCAACCCGATAATTTCGATGTTGATCCAATCAACCGAGATCTGACCCGATCAATCTAGGTCTGACATGAGTCTGAATAAACCCGTAAAATATGCGTGTCGGATTTGGGTTAGACCCTCAAATTTGTTTGAGGGTATGGGTAGGATCTGGACCCTCAAATAAAAATGAGGGTCCAATACGGGTCTAGGTCTCGTGCGGGTCTAGACCCGCATTTTGCCACCCTTAAATGAGTCAATTAAAAACACAATAAAAATTTCCGGTCAATTTAATTTAAAACAACATGCAAAGTCCATATACAGTTATTTGTACTTTAAATGTGTTACATATATCTTCATTATTTAACAAATATCATAAACTATTAATATATGGGATGTCAGATTATGCCACCCGATAAAATTATTTATACACCCATTTTTTATTATAATATTATATTACAAAATGGTCCTTAAACAAATTACTTGTAAGGATAAAACCATTTAATAAAAATAAATTAAGACACTTTGTACACCCATCAATTTAATTCACCCAAAATAGAACCCTAATTCAATTTCAACATCGAATTTCTAAATTCAATTTAAACTACACAATTTTGTTCATCCAAAATCTTAAGATTTCTTTCTTGATTTTGCACAGGAGTGCAGTTTATTATTGTTATCAATTGAATGTGGATGGCCGCCTTGTCCTCTGTGACAGTGTCGATTGATATATATATTAATATATATATATATATATATATATGTGTGTGTGTATAAAAGTCAACACTGATGCTTCTTTGAAGTTGAAGGACAAGTTATCCAACTATGACGGTCGAGTTGGGGGCGTAGGGCCTCTTGTATGCAGAATGTGGGAGTTCCACTCTTCCAGGGTCGGAAGCCTTAGCCATTATGCGTGTTGGAATTAGATGGATCCAACATCATCAATTTCGGTAACTTCAATTGCCGGGTCCTCTCAAAGATTGGTCTAATTTTAAAGTAAATTCACGCGCTTCTTTTTTTATTTTTTAAATAACGATGTTTCCATTTTAAAGTGTCAGTTTCATTCGCAGGTCTGCTTATGTTGTAGCGCATGGGTTATGTAAGTAAGTTGACTCTTCAATCCAAGTCGGTTTGGCTCGAACAAATTTATTATAGTATTTAAAAAAAAAAAAAATTGGATGAACCTATTATTCTATAAGTTTAACTGTATCTCTTTTGCGTGCTTAAATAAAAATTGTATATAAATAATAATATAGAGTCCCTTTCTATAGGGTTAGTTTTGGGATTGTGTGGATGCTTTAAGAAAAACTCAATTATTAAAATTTAACATATAAGTGTACTAATCACTTGAGTGTATAAATAAGTTGTTTGGATAGTCATATCTGGACCCTAATTAATATATATATATATATATATATATAAGTGCACCCTAATATATGCTATAAGTCTTGATATCAAATAAATAATTTTAAGATCGCAATTCAATTGGTATCATTTTCAATCTAGACCTTAATTGTTGACAATTTTAACATCCGCTATCTTCTTGTTAAAATATAATCTCAAAATAATCTGTCTTCTTTTATTTCCTTTTGTTTCTATTTTATTTGACTTTTTATATTCCTTTCCTTTTGTGCATTAGAGAACATTCAAAACCATTTTTCCTTTCGGTAGAGGACTTGGTCTTTATACTTCCTTTTCTTTTTCTTTTTTCATCTTTAGTTCTATATTTGTACATGTCAAACACTTTTTTTTTTTTTTTCAAATATTCATTATTTAATTTATTCTTATCATTTATATGTACTCTTCTTGGTTTGATTCCTTGCTTGGCAACACAGGAAAGGAAGGAATCAACAACATTAATCCACACAAACTTCCTTATCTTAAACATTTTTCTTTTTTAAATATAATTATAAGATAAAGTTAGGTCCAAATGGACTCCGAAGATGAAAGAAACTAAATTTTTCTACCCCTATAACACTTGAGTTCAATCATGCATGTGAAGAAAGAAAACATTAATCACTTGAATTAAGATTGAAATGTTTATGTTTTATACTTTATTATAAGAAGAGTTATTATTATTTTTCCTTCTAATGATAGATGAATCATTATTTTTTCTCTTATTAATTAAAAAAAAAAATTGTTACACATTCTTTTGATTTTAGTTAATACTTAATAGTATTTTAGGGTTTTTTTTTTTTTTTGACTATTTTAAAATCCTAAAAGGGAAAAATGAAAACAACTCTTATCATAATATTGATCCACATCTTAAATGTGTGTATGTGTGTCTATATATATATATTTTAAGAATTGGGATTGGTTCAGGGGATTACCTAGACCAATTAGGATAAGAACACTGGTAGTGTAACTCGGGATGCTACTCCTATATCAAAGGAATCTGCCTATATGGAGGTGAGAGAATTGTCCACGCAAGAGGAGGGGGGGGGGGGGGGGGGGGGAGGGAGAGGGGGGTCAACTCATACAAATAGATGGAGAAGTTTGTTATTTTCGAATGTAGAACCATGTCAAATGTATGGGACTGCTAGCGCTTAAACCAACAGACGCTAGCTATCATCTACCATCTTAAATGTACATATGATGAATAAGATGTAATTTTTATGTTTATCATGTTCCAATTACAACAAATAAACATTTTATCAAACTAATAATGTCAAACTAGATATTATTAACATTCTCAAAAACAAAAAAAAAAAAGTAGAAATTATAAACAATATAATGATGATGATGATGATGATGAAAGGACTTTATATATATCATTGTTGCTTTGGCAAACTGGTTGGCAACACCCTTAAGTTTGCTGTGAACTTGGGTTTGACCCCCTGTTATCCTTCATATTGCTGCCTTCTCTTACCTTGCATGATCCGTTCTCTCAATTTCGTATGGCTTAATTCCTATGATATGAGAGCTACTTTCTGATTAGTATCACAAATGTTTCGTTCCATTTGATCTCGATAATCTCCTAGACTACTTTAGTGATAAAGAAAACAAAAAAGAGGACTTCGTATACTCAACTTTGCATTTGACTAATGTTTGTACAAGGTCAATGTAAATCGGAAGTTATCAAATATTAATGTTATTATTGTGCTTTAAGATCTTAATTTTTTAATAATTAAAAGTGTTTTTGTGTTAAGAGCATAATAGTGTTTCGTTGCATTTGGACAATCTATTTTTTGAAGTCATAAAATCACTATAAGTGCTTTAAACAAAAACGCGCTATCAAGACATATATATATATATATATTTTCCGGATCCGTACTTTCAAAACGTTTCGTACAAAATCGATTTTAATAAACACACGTTTTTATATATACTTTCAAGTAACAGCAGACGAGCAACGGAAAGCTCTAGCTAAAGAACTAATTCATGATTATATATATATGAAAAATTTTGGTTTTCAGACCTTTGAGTTCCTTTTTCATCTGAACAAGTATTTTAATATTGATATTTTTGTATCTGTCAATTTATTTATGCAATGCAACATTATAAACTAGAAAATGATTAAGCTCGCCACATATAAAGATAATTTTGGGTCTTTATTCACATCTCTCATCCAAATATCAGATCTCAACTTTATGTTGAAGGAATATAAAAAATATATATATATGCTGCTATTGTATTTGTCTCATAAATTACCAACAAATGGTATTGGAGGAAAACGTTTTTTTTTAATGATTTATTGGCGTTAAATTGTTAGTAGTTTTTTTTTTTTTTTTATAATATTTGAAAAAAAAATATGCTGACGTCATCGCCTATGAATTTTCATGTAATTGTAATTCTCATGAGTAGTTGCCGCCATTCAACTGGACAAGTCCTTGAAATTAACAATAAGTTAACTAAATAATTTGATTACAAAGGATCCTTTAAGAATAGGAATGATTACATTTTAATTATTAGAGTTATATATAAACAAAAACACATGTGTATGACATATACAGTACTTGTCATTTTTCGTAGTTTTTTTCTTATTTTTTTAAGAACTATGAATGAGTTAGGGGTCATCGAAATCAATCAAAATATAAATATTGAAGCGAGGTCTCAAAAACTATTTTCATATAGAAGGGATCCATCCATATGAAAATAGAAAAGAGATCTATATAAAGGTGGAAGGACAATCCACATTTAATAAAGGTAAATCTGTTATTATATTATATTATATTATGATTATATATAAATTGAATGATTTTTTATTGTAACGGATGGGGTCAAATACATACCTGGGCTGCCGGTGACAACTAAACGGCATGTGCAACCAAATGACCTTGTTATTTTCACAGTAATGACTGTAATTGTCACTTTCCTCATAATTCTAGACATCTATGTTCGTCATGAATTGCTTATCACTAAAACCAAAGGACTTTTAATCCTGCATGCCATGACTTTACAACAAAAAATCGACTATTTGGTGAAGTCATTTCGAAGCAATGGCAATTTTATCTAATAATTGAGGTAGGGTCTGTCCAGATCAGTCAGTGACATCCAGCTAGGTTAATTTGTTGCCTGATGTTTCTATATTTTTCTTGTATGTACGTACCCAAAGAATTCATTCACTTGGTTTAATCAGGTGTTTACAGTCACGAAAAATTGAGCTATCTAAATTAGAAAATTATGTGACATAATTGAGTCATGGATTATTGTATAGATAAGTGACAGTGATTGTTGACAGCGAAAGCTTTAAAATGCACCTAAAGCTGGCGACCCAAAAAAAGAGAAAAAAAAAAAAGCGCCAAGATAAGGGTAGAACGTAGATAACGTGAGAGAAAAAGTCCCTCTTCTGTTCTGTTTGGATAATTGCTCCAGAACATGTTTTCATTGAAGGTGCTTTTTTATTTTGAAGTGATTTTCTTGCCCCTCAAAAGCACAAGAAAGTATTTATCATTTTTGAATTATTTTTTTCTGGTTATAATATTTTAAAATATAGCATAATCAAACATAACACTACATTTAATTATAGATTAAACTTGTAATGATAACTGTAGTATAATTCAAGTACTAATTTTTACTACTTATAAAAGGTTTACTGTTGACACATGCCTACATTTTACTAATTATAAATGAGTAAATAGTGTTGATAATACTTAAAGGTAAGTTTTTGAATGTAGCATGATCAATGTTTATGAACTACAGATCGTAAATACAAACAATAATTTGTGAATGAAGGTGTTGAAATATCTAGGCCAATATTAGATATGGTGACTTCTATTCTCATAATAAGTAAAAACTATCTACATAAATTTGTAAGTGTTGATGTTGTTTTCTGGTCGACGAGAGCCCAAAACCCAATACCTGCAATCAATGTGAAATAAAATAAAAAACAAGAGAAAGTGACAGAGAATAAGAACAACACATCAAGATTTTTAACGTGGTTCAGCCAATAAACTTACGTTCACGACTGTCTCTCAATATTTCTGCAGAGTGATAGTATAGTATTTTCTATGTCTGTCCTTGTTACAATAAATTCAGCCTCTATTTATAGATAAATAGGCGTTACAGTTTAGGTAGAGATAAAATAGGAAGATAATCCTGAATTAATTATACTTCCTAATCAGTTAAAGTAAAATCAGGAAACTACTTCGTAAAGCTTGAGATCATGTTGACTCAATTTAAATTTGAATTAATTTCCAATTCTGATGAGAGAATTACGATCAAATCGGATTACTGCATTTTCTGGAAGACTTCCTTTTCTAACTGTTCATTGTACGAGCTAGAGCCTGTCTTGGATGACCTCGAGCTAGACCCTGCTCTGAATAACGAGCTGGATACTGAGGAGCTGAGAGCTCCATCTTGCTAACTGTGAGCTAGAGGTAGCTAGCTGCGAGCTGGGTTCAACGAGCTGTGAGCTGGATGCTGAGATTTGAGACCTGAGACCTGAGACCTGAGACCTGGGAGCTCATCAGCGAGCTGAGAGCTAAGAGCTGAGTTCGTTATTTGGATCTTAGGTTTTGTTTATTGGATCAACCTTCTGGGTCAGTTCATTGGGCTTTTACCAACCCATTTACACAGCCCAAATGATACTCACAACAGTAAATATCTAAAAACTATATATTTTCATAATGTCTACATATGTGTGTAAATATTAGAAAATTATCTATTTTTATAATGAGGAGAAACTACTTATATATATTTGTAAATATTGTTTGAAGACATCTATTTCTACTAGCACAAACTACCAACATATATGTTTATAAATACTTGGAAAAGTCTACTCTTATAAAGAGGAAACTCTTTACACATGTATGTTTATAAAATGCTTATGATGAGACTTGAACTTCAACACTAAATATGGATGTGCACAATCAATCACTTGAGTTGTGAGAGATTTATGCAATCCAATAATATTAAACACTTTTATGACGAAGTCTAAATGAAATAATTACATAAGATTATTTTATAGTTTAAAGCAAAAAAAAAAAAAAAAAAACAAAGACTGCTCTTTAAATAATCAGTAGTACTTTTCTTTTTAAGAAGACACTTCCATCAAGCTCTCTGATAAAACCATTATAAAATAGCTTAAATTAACTTGAACAGTGTGATTTAGAATAACTTTTTATTCTCTTAAATGGGGAAAAAAAAAAAAGATGGAAGCGTGACATCGTCTGTCGTTAAACGTTGAGGGTTGATTGAAAGGAACCCCGTTGAAGGTGTAATATTCTTGCTTGGCTCTTTCCATACTTACAAAATCGAATTCTATTTTCAATGGGACCGGATTGGCGTTTGGTGACCTTCGATCAACCTTTAATTGATGAGTGATGACCAAAGGACTAGGGCACAACTACCCTTCTATAATGGACTAGGTAAATGATGCTTATTATTTTGGTGAAACATGAATTTGCCTTGTATTAACATGCTGTTGTTTTGTGAACATGTAGTTTTGTCCAATTAAGAAGTAACACGTTATTTGTACATCATATTATGGTACTAATTTTAAATTTAAATACTCTAAATGCAGAAATAGTAATATGGTAAATAGATACACAGAAAAAAGTACTGCCACACGTCCTATTTGATCATTAGTCAATTAGTCAATCTAGTATAGGAGCATTAAAAAGTAAATAAGATTTTATTTCAATTGATTAGTAGAATTTTCAATTAGATTGATTATGAATTAAATCAAATGATTGATGTGAATATTACAAATTAAGGAAGAAAGCAATTTGAATTTGAAAAATTTATAAAATATTTTATAAACCCAATTTTTAATTTTTAATTTCTTTTAAATAAAAACAACCAATTGCATATTTTATATTTCTTCTAATAAATATATGTGACTTGTGCTGTTTGTATGAATTTACGCAAGGATAACTCATCAACAGAGTATTATAAAAATTATTTCACTTTTTTAAAGAAAATAGTAAGGGAAGTAGGGATTTGAAATTAGAGGGATTTAAACTCAGACACTTAATTAATGGAGAGATATTATTATCACACTATCATGCTACAGCAATTATTTCACATATTAAACAAGATCTAATTTAACAGAATATAAAATTTATCACAACCGATTAATCTCTCCATATCAGCAGGATAATAAAAATTTAGAAGAGGACCAAACCCTCAACATCATTATTCTTGTATTTTAATGAAAGAAAAAGATCATTTTAATCCCTAATTTTTGGGAAATGATCAAATTTTTAACTATGTTTCAAAAAAGGATAAAATGGACCCTAATTTTTCGAAAAAGTATTAAATTAGTCATTCTCGTTAGTAAACTAACGGTCAAATTTAACTGATGACATAATGTACAATGGTAATTTTATCATTTTAGGGATTAAAATGATTTGAAAAAAATTAAGAAAAAAGTTTAAGAGATTAGATCATTTTAATATCTAAAATGATAAAATTACTCTTATATATCATATCATTCGTTAAGTTTGACCGTTAGTTGACTAACGAGAATGACTAATTTGATTTTTTTTGAAAAATTAGGGTCTATTTTATTCTTTTTTGAAACATAGTTAAAAATTTAATCTTTTCCTAAAAGTTAGGGACTAAAATGATTTTTCTCCTTTAATGAACTTAATTGATAGGTACCAATTCTCTAGCCCCCTATAAGAAACTACCTTGTTTTTGTCCATTTCTCATGTCACTGTCTGGATAAAAAGCATGAGCATAGTATAAATACCTTCTTTCTTCTTTTCCTTATTCTTTACTTCCATTTCACCCAACATTTTAACTTTAACTCTCAAAAGTCAAATTGTTATTATTTTGCGGCTTTCGGCAAAATCATTAGCAGCCAAATCATGCCCACTAAACTGTCCAAGTTTGCAATTGAGTTTCATCTCAAATTAGGGTCATACTACTATACCACATCTGCACAGTTAGAGGGATGACTATTAGTCATTGAATTCTAATTCAAGGATCCACAACAATTAAAGATTTAACAAAAAACTAAAAGGATAAGTTTTTTTCATGGTACCCTTTATAACTACACAAATCTCGTATAGTAGCTAGATTCCAACCATCGATGCCTCCAATGGTACAATACACGTTTTTGATACTGACAGTTGACATAATGGCATACAATGCCCACAAAGGAGAAACCCAAAGCCCCCTATTTTAATATTTGATGCAATAGTTTATATTATTAACAAAATTTTTTAATGGAGGAGAAAAGAGTGTCATAAAGAGAATCAACAGGAAACAGATTATTATATGCCATTCAAACATGGTCTTCTCTACCTAATAAAGGGTACAATATGTGTGACAAACAGACAGAATCTACACAAACTTGCACATATAATAACATTCAAACGTGCATACATCAAGTTAGATGAAATTACGTGTATTTAATGGTTTTTTTAAAATTGAAACTGATATTTAAGAAGTGAGAGATGGGAGGTGGTTGTAAGTCGTGGTAGAATCTGGTACTTTGATTATCAATTAATCAAGAGATAAAGACTGTGATGCTTTAGAAAAGGACCCCACCGTTAGTTGTCATCCTTAATTATTATATAACTTTGCATGTGTACATGAAAGAACCATAGTCTTTGTCCGTTACAAGTCAAGAGCTGAACAGCCAACCGAGACGACATAGAAGCCATTAAATATCATCACTTGTTGGAAAAAAAAAAAAAGAAAAAAAAGTAGAGTGAGACATACCCTTTATTTTATTTACAGTCTTCATCAAAGGTTTCTGTCCATATATCCACCATTCCATCTCATTTGTACTGCATCGTAAACCATCTTGACCTCAAGAACATTTTACACTTGTTCGTTGTCCTGTCATGGGGTTGTGTCCGGTTTCGGAGATGTTGCAGAAAGCCATGGAGGTGTTTTGTGCACGACCGAAAAAAACAAAGGCCAAAGGCTTGGCTCTGGAGAGCAACAAGAAGATCACAGGGACAGTTGTTTTGATGAAAAAGAATGTGTTGGACTTCAATGATATCAAAGCTTCGTTTCTCGATCGGATTCATGAGCTCTTTGGCAAAGGTGTTTCTATTCAGCTTATTAGTACAGTCCATGCAGACCCAGGTTGGCTTTTCTGTCTCTCAACAACTTTCTTGAATTTACATACATACATATATATATATATATATTTATAGACACACACAAGTGAGCACAATAGATGCAGGGGAATAGAGAAGGTGGTCATGGTGTACTTCAATAAAAAGTATGTCATCCCCATGTCTTCTTTTTGGTATTTCAAAGTTTCTCTATCTTGCCAAAGTAGTGATATAACAAAAGGGTTTGTTTAGTTTGATAAAGCTATAGCAAGATATTGTATAATTTAACCAAAGTTGGAAATTATGTATTTTAAGTTATGTACTAATTTTAAAACCGTGCTAATTTCAAAGCAATAGTACAAAAATTACCAAGTTTGAGGAAGCTACAGCTAAGATTTTGTGCTTTGTGTGTGTCTAGATAATGGTTTGAAAGGAAAGCTTGGAAAAGTCGCATACTTGGAGAAATGGATCACAACAATAACTCCTTTAACTGCTGGAGAAATTGAGTTCTCCATTACATTTGACTGGGATGAGGCCATGGGTTCTCCTGGAGCTTTTGTTATAAGAAATCATCATCATAGCCAGTTTTACCTCAAGACAGTCACATTAAAAGATGTTCCGGGGCATGACCAGATACATTTTATATGCAATTCCTGGGTCTACCCGACACATCGATACAAGTATGATCGAGTATTCTTTTCAAACAAGGTAAAAAAAATTCTGCACTTACATGAAGAATTAGAGAAAAAGTTTACATATTAATAATAATCTTGTGTGGTCCACTGCTCGGATTATGTAGAGACAGGGCTTTTTCCGTATGGGGATTCTATGGAGATACTTAGACCCCATCACTAACTTTATCACTTTGAATTAGCATCAATCCGACTCATATAGCTAATGGTTTCTGTCATGATTGTTACCTTGAACATATAATCGGAAGCTTTCTGTTTCACTTTTTCGTGGCAAATTCTAGAATTCTAAAAGTTCCAGCTAGATGGACTTTTTTATAGTCATTCTCTGGCCTAATTGATTTTCAATTATCTCCTACATATCATGTTACATTGTAGCTTGTCTGTTGCAAAAATGGTCCATGTAGGTCAATCTGTGACAATATCAAGCAGAAACAAGCTTCATACTATCTTAAAGTTGTTTTTTCTGAAAATGGATTTCATAATAACAAATAATCAGATGCACTAAAAGAAATTCTTTGTGTTTTTGATTTATTGTTAAAGATGGAATTAGAATAATTAAGCTAGTAGATGAACTGACGGACAACTTTGATTTCTATTAGACATACCTTCCATGTCAAACACCAGAGGCTGTAAGGAGATATAGAGAAGAAGAGCTTGAAAATCTCCGCGGAAATGGAAAGGGTATGCTTAAAGAGTGGGATAGAGTATATGACTATGATTACTACAATGATCTGGGAAGTCCTGAGAAAGGTCCAGCGTATGAGCGTCCTGTTCTTGGTGGATCAGAGATGTATCCATATCCACGAAGGGGGAGGACTGGCAGGAAACGTACAAAGAAAGGTTAATTACCTGAATTGTAACAATTATTAGTCACTTGTTCTAGTGTAGGCTAGTTCATTTAGCCCTCTGATGGTTATAGAATGTCTAATGAGATAAAAAAATGTAGAATGTGAGCTCTGACTATTGATCATTGAAACAAGTCTGAAGCATATAATGGGAACATTCAATTTGATAATTTCAATCAGTAATGTAAGTTGTGCTGATTGTAACAGATCCCAATTCTGAGAAAAGACTGCCACTTCTAAATCTTGATATTTACGTGCCAAGAGATGAACGGTTTAGTCATGTGAAGTTTTCGGATTTTCTTGCCTATGCTCTGAAGTCATTGTTTCAGATACTGATCCCAGAAGTTAGTTCTCTGTGTGACAAAACTATAAATGAATTTGACACTTTTGGAGATGTATTTAGTCTCTATGAAGGGGGTGTCAAACTGCCAAATGGTGTTACTTTAAGTAAGTTAAGGGATCGCATCCCGTGGGAGATGCTTAAGGAACTTGTTCGTAATGATGGTGAACGTTTTTTAAAATTCCCGGTGCCAGATGTGATCAAAGGTACGATGAAAACCTTAATGTGTACCATTTGTTTAACTTTAAATGTGAATTAATAGGTTTATATGTATCCATTGTAGAGGACAAGTCTGCTTGGAGGACAGATGAAGAATTTGCGAGAGAAATGCTTGCTGGAGTCAATCCTGTCATCATCAGTCGCCTTCAAGTAATATAAATACTTCCTTAAGATACAAAAATTAGCAATCTTATATAATTTTTCACTTCAATAATTTACTACTGCAGGAATTTCCACCAGCCAGCAAACTAGACCCTAAAGTATATGGCAATCAGAACAGTTCAATAACAAGAGATGACATAGAAAAATTCATGAACGGACTCACAGTAGACGAAGTACTACTCATGCTTAAAATCTACTTGATTATTATTTGTATAGTGAGAAACAAAGTCACATTGATTATCACTCTGCTTCTCCTGACATTAATAGTTTAATTTCTTTTCTTATGCAACGTTGTATTATTTGTCACAGGCAATTGAAAGAAAGAGGCTGTTTATATTAGATCATCATGATGCATTGATGCCATACCT
This sequence comes from Litchi chinensis, assembly GCA_019925255.1. NCBI lineage: Eukaryota > Viridiplantae > Streptophyta > Magnoliopsida > Sapindales > Sapindaceae > Litchi > Litchi chinensis. Next base: position 5,137,068 of record CM034461.1, read on the forward strand.
GAGGCGAATAAATTCCACTACCACAAAGACTTATGCCAGCAGAACGCTGCTCTTATTGCAAGATGATGGCACATTGAAGCCGTTGGCAATTGAGCTAAGCTTGCCACATCCACAAGGGGACCATCATGGTGCTGTCAACAAAGTTTTCACCCCATCAGAAGACAGCGTTGAGGGTTCAGTGTGGCAACTGGCCAAAGCCTACGCTGCAGTGAATGATTCGGGCTACCACCAGCTCATTAGCCACTGGTATGTAGCCAAAACATATATTCTCCCTAGTAAACTTAGAAGCCTAATTTTAGGCAAAATTAATGCTTCCATGCTACTAAACAACCTTTCGCAGGTTGAACACCCATGCTGTGATAGAGCCATTTGTGATAGCATCTAATAGACAATTGAGTGTGGTTCATCCAATTTACAAGCTCTTGCAGCCCCACTTCCGCGATACAATGAATATAAACGCCTTTGCTAGACATATTCTGATCAATGCAGGTGGGGTGCTTGAAAGAACAGTTTTCCCAGCAAAATATGCCATGGAAATGTCTGCTGTTATTTACAAGAATTGGGTATTCACTGAACAGGCACTACCTGTTGATCTGCTCAAGAGGTAAGCCACAGATTTTTATATGCAACACAGTCTTAACAGTTCTACAATCATAACACTAATTGATCCACATTTGTTACATTTTCAGAGGAGTGGCACTGCCGGACCCAAGCAAACCTCATGGACTCAGTCTATTGATAGAAGACTACCCTTATGCTGTTGATGGACTTGAAATCTGGTCAGCAATTGAAACTTGGGTGAGTGAATACTGCTCCTTTTACTACCCCACAGATGACTTGATCCAAGGTGACACAGAACTCCAATCATGGTGGAAAGAGCTACGAGAAGTAGGCCACGGTGACAAGAAAGACGAACCATGGTGGCCTGAAATGCAAACAAAACAAGACCTTTTACAAACGTGCACTATAATCATATGGGTTGCATCTGCTCTTCATGCAGCTGTCAACTTTGGACAATACCCTTATGCAGGCTATCTGCCGAACAGGCCAACAGTTAGTCGCCGCTTCATGCCTGAACCAGGCACATCCGAGTTTGCAGAGCTAGAAAAGAACCCTGACTTGGCATTCCTGAAAACAATCACAGCACAGCTCCAAACACTCCTTGGTGTGTCCCTGATAGAAATTTTATCGCGGCACTCAACAGATGAGATCTATCTTGGGCAGAGAGATACACCTGAATGGACTACAGATGATGAACCACTAGCAGCATTTGAAAGATTCGGTAAAAAATTAGTAGATATCGAAAACAGAATCCTAGAAAGAAACAATGACACAAGATTGAAGAACCGAGTTGGACCTGTGAAGATGCCTTACACATTGCTATATCCAAATACCTCAGATTACTCTAGAGAGGGTGGACTCACTGGCAAGGGAATTCCCAATAGTGTTTCAATTTAAGGGTGGTTATTGTTAGTATTTTTAATAGCTATTTTTTGAGGCAACTCGAAATATGGTTTGTAGGCAAGTCTCTATAGAGTGTATGTTGTGTGTTTTAACCAGTGAAAATTAAGAGTGTTGATATAGCTTTTCTTGAATGCTCATTTTTTTATTTTTTATTTTATTTGTTGGTTTGCTAGAATTTGTAATTCAGATGAAAGTGTTTGTATATGTTCTCAATTTCAAGTAGCTATGCAAAAGGCCGTGTACTGTAAAAATGGCTTGTTGTAACTATTTGTTCTTTACTTATCTGTCTTCCGAGACATCCTTGATCTGGCGTTTTAATGGTCATAAGGTGACTGATGGGCCAATCCCAATGGAGGAGTTGTTGAAACGGCAGTGCATTTTGTAGAATTTCAATAACGCTGTCGTTTGATAATAAATAAAGCTTCACCCACGATACAATAATGCTCCATTCAAAAGATAATTGTTTTTTATCTAAAAAAAAAAAAAAAAAAAAAAAGATAGTTGTTTTCATATTCATTTTTTGCTAAATCCCCTTATTGGGGTCATGTTGTTACATATATATATTTGAATAATTACTAGGTTAAAAACCTATTACTGGCCATAAAAAAAAAACACTAATTACTGAATTCTAATTTAAAAATCTATATAAATAAAGACAAAATTAAAAATTAAACGATAATTTATCTCTCCCACACAATCATTTTTGTAACCTTTCAAAATACAAATAATGTTGGACTAAAATGCATCATGATTTTGAACTTCACTTGTTCAAATATCTGAAAATTACTTTTATTACATTAATAAAAAAAAAGAAGCATCTCAAGATTGTTTTTCATATTAATGCAAAAAAAATAAAAGAAGAAGCTGAGGTTTTCTTTAAAAAAAAAAAAAAAAAAATTGATGTTGGTAAGTTCCAAGTATCAAAATCAGAATTTGTAATTGGTCTAACCCATATCGCCTTGTCCACAACCCAAAATCCTTACCACCCGTCAAACACAATATCTCTCAATGATCCCACACGAACCATAATTGATCATACTAGCCGAGCCAATGGCCATGGTTAGGGATGACAAAAATATCCGATCCGATCCAAACCCAAAAAAATCCAATCTATTTGGGGCGAATTTGGGACCAAAGGACTGATCTGATAGGGTTATCGGGTCAAGAACGGGGTAAGCTTTTTCGTCCCGACCCGCCCCATTAACCTGGCTATTAAAAAATAATAATAAAAAAAATAACAAGCAACAACAGCTACTTCTCCCGTTCTCCTATTCTCCATTTTGTCTGTTCCCCTATCATCAGTTTGTTCCCCTATTTTATTTGTACATATGTGTAGGGTTAGATAAAAAAGTTCAACAAGTTGATTGTTATAAAGAAGATAGTGATGGTGATGGTAAATGGCTAAATTATGATAATTATATATTACATTTTTAATATTATTTTTATGTAACATTAAAACTTATTAACTCAATTTTTTTTTTTTTTTTTTGGGTTATAGGTTCGTGTTTGAAAGCATTGAGATGAATTTTTAGCATGAATTTTTGTAAGGTTTTCGGTTATTTAGTTATTTAGTGTTTTTAATGAAACTTGATTATATTGTTGCTATTATTTTGACATTAATGACTATGTAGTATTAATATTTTGAATTGTATAATGACATGTTATCATAAATGTAGTTAATCTTGTGATATTTGTTATTATTATTAGAGTTAAAAGTACAAAACCCCCCTGAGGTAAGGTTTTAAAGACTCATAGTCAAAGTTTAGTTTTTATAACACAATGCCCCCAAGTCGTCAGTGTTTGTTAGTCAATATTTAGTTGATCAAGGGTAATTTTGTCATTTATGAATATATTTTATTTAAAAAAATTAAAAAAAATATTTTTTTTAATAATTCAATATCCCTACAACAAATCAAAAAAAAAAAAAAAAATAGAATTTAAAAAAGAAAATTGTGAACCAGATGATGAATATCCCTACAACAAATAAAAAAAAAAAAAATATATATATATATATATAGAATTTAAAAAAGAAATTGTGAACCAGATGATGAACTTCTGGGTTCCTAGATGATGTTCATAATCTAAATTCGTCCCAGACATGGTGAACCAGATGATGCATCATCATCAAACAAGAAAATTACAAAATAAATTATAACAAAAACACACGCACAATTGGTTCCCAAACTAAACAAAAGAAACCCAGAATCATCATCATCATCAACCAAACTCAAACTCAGAATCATTATCATCAACAACAACAACAAATCAAACATAAACACAAGAATCATAACCAAAAAAATCTTCAACAAACCTATTCATGAACCCAGAGGGTTCGAATCGAATCCAGATTTCATAAATCTGGATTCGATTCGAACCCAGAGATATCTGGGTTCTCGGTTTGACGAACCCAGATGGACCGTCTGGGTTCGTCGAACCTAGACGGGTTCATGCAGAACCCAAACGAACCCAGACGGGTTTGTGCAGAACCCAGAACCCAGACGAACCCGTCTGGGTTCGTCGAACCCAAAGGTTCGTCTGGGTTCTGGGTTCTGCTCGAACCCGTCTGGGTTCGTCGAACCCAGATCTGGGCTCGTCGAACCTAGACAAACTCGTCTGGTTTTGGGTTCATCGAACCCAGAAGCCTGTGGGTTCGAATCGAACCAAGATGTCCCTGGTGAAGAAGAAGAAGAGGTTGACGTGCGAAGGGGCGGTGGTCTCTGGTGGAGGCTGGTGGAGAAAGAGAGAGAGAGTGAGATGTTTTAATAATTTTTATTGATTTATTATTTTATTTTAATAATATTTTAAATTATTTCAAACAATAAGGGCATTTTGGTCATTACAAGTTAAAAACCAGTCAACCGTTTGATTTAACCATATTTGACTGTTAACTAGGGGGCATCGTGTTATAAAAATCAAACTGTTTACGCGCTTGTATTTGAATAAACCTTAGAGGGGTATTGTATATTTAACTCTTATTATTATTTTTTTACATATTTGTTTTAGTTAAAAATTAAATCGGGTCAACGGGTCGGACTCGGGACAAGTCCCTTCAATTGGATTTGGGTTTGGGGCAGAAAGTAGTGACCCGTTTAGGGCAAAGGTTGGGTTTGGAGCATCCCTAAAAAATTTCGGATCGGGTTCGGAAAGAACAAAACCCAATCCGATCCGATCCATTGCCATCCCTAGCCATGGCAACCCAAGCTGCTCTTTTCACTCCAACCGCACCCCCTTCCCTCTCCGCCACCAAGTCCGGCGACCGTGCCGCCGTGTTGGCATGGAAACAATCCTCAACCACCACTGCAAGGCCACTAAAACACTCTCCACGCACCCACATGATCAAGGCCATGGCAGAGGAGAAAACCGAGGCACCAACCAAAGAGGCTCCTGTGGGGTTCACCCCACCAGAGCTGGACCCCAACACCCCATCGCCGATATTCGGAGGCAGCACTGGGGGGCTGCTGCGCAAGGCTCAAGTAGAAGAATTTTATGTGATCACATGGGAGTCACCAAAGGAGCAAATATTCGAAATGCCTACTGGTGGCGCTGCTATAATGAGAGAGGGTCCAAACCTGCTCAAGCTGGCAAGGAAAGAGCAGTGTTTGGCTCTTGGGACCAGGTTGAGGTCCAAGTACAAGATCAAGTACCAGTTTTACAGGGTTTTTCCAAACGGTGAGGTCCAGTACTTGCACCCCAAAGACGGGGTCTACCCGGAAAAGGTCAACCCTGGCCGAGAAGGTGTCGGGCAAAATTTCAGGTCTATTGGGAAAAATGCGAGTCCTATTGAAGTCAAGTTTACTGGCAAGCAAGTTTATGATTTGTAAACTGGAGGTTTTTTTTTTTTTTTTCACTTCTTCTCTCCTTCTTCTTTTGGTTGTGGATGCGTACTTGTGATTTGATTATGTATTTTTTTTTTGTTTGACCTGTTGTATAATTTAAGATTTCATGGACTGCTTTCATTAATTTCATTCATCAATGCAGTGGATCATTCTTGTCGAAATTTTGAGTTGAAAAACTTAAAATTGAAATTCAAAGGTTGCATTTTTTACTAAGAGTTGCATCTCTTCGTGTTTAATTTTGAAATTGAAGAGTTACAATTTTTCATTTAAGAATTACATATTTTCACTTAAAAGTTTATCTCTCTTCACTTGACACATTTTCGAAAAGATATCAACATATTTATAAATAGGAGTGATCATTTATCATACATGGTTGTTGTTTATTCATTCATCACAAATCTCAACATTTTTTTTTTCCATTTTCTACACTCAAAAACTCAAATACTTTGATTAAAAGTAAAGTGTTGGTTTTAGTGCTAAGAATCAATACTATAGATTGTTGAATCTTGGGAGACAACCACCAAAAAACTTCAAACATAGAGATGGGTGGAAATTTGTCTTTAGGATATTGTAAACTATCACAAGTCTCAATCTCTTTTATTAATTTGTTATTCAAGTCAGTATATTACATTATTTTTATTTTATTTTACTTTGTTGTTCTATTACTATTGTAATATTGATTTAATACACATATAAATTATACATTAAGTTTATTGTTGTTTTTATTTATTTCTTGTACTACAAATACAACAGTTGTTTCATGACTATTCAACAAGTTGTACATAAATTATAATTAAGAACTTTACTAGCTACCATACATGGTCTATATAGCTCTATTGCAGTAGATAAATAGTTCATTTAAAAATTTAAAAATTATTGCCTTGTTTAAACTATATTAGATTGAAATTAGTTTCTAGAGACATTAACTGGTCTATCATGATCCATCAACAATCAATTTTCATAGCTAAAATGTTAAATTAACATATGGCTCCATTAGCATCGCTGAAAATTTGAGCAATTGTATATGCTATTTGTATGATGAGGGAACAAAGGTATCAAATGGTTCAAACGTTCAGGCCAACAACCATAGTAAATGATGAAGCCCAAGAAAAACAAAAGACAACACTCTTCATATGATCATGTCTCTGTCCCTCTTTCTTACACTCACTTCAATTAGCTCCGGCTCTATCTCTAGCTTCAATCCAGGCTACAGAATCTTTATTCAAAAAAAAGTTCCTACCATTAATTTTCTTTGTTTCACTTGATGTTCAAGAACACATTGAAGGGTTTCTCTTTATTTATTGACAACATTATCATGGAAGAGGCTTGAATAAATTTAATGTATGCGTGCAGACCTGCTTACTAAAATCATTTTATGAGATGAGTTATTAAATAGCTTTACTACATAATATGACACGAAAATATGGGTGCACTCAAAGCTTTGTTCATCACTGTAATAAATTAAGATCATTCAGGGACAGTGTCCTCCAATAATTTTGGTATTGAGTATTTTCAGTGTATTCTATCATTCTCCAATGGATTTAACAAAGCGAATTCTTATACAACGCTTGTGATGTCGCAGACTGTATATGCGATAAATGGTAGTATTGGATGTAATTTGTAACAGCTTGTTTGGAAATCCTATGGTTTAATTTGTGTATAATGGCATGGAATTGGACTATTACTCTAATTAAGATTAAATTATCTTAATATCGTATGATTATTAAAGGAATATAATTATGTTATGCTTTTGATTCAACATGATATTCTCGGTTTACAAACAGTTAAAAACAATAAACATTTATCCAGGTACTTTTATAAAAAAAAAAAACAATATTAGGAATAATTAATATAGTTACGAATTAGAAAAAACAGAACAAATCTTCATTCAACTATAATAATAATAATAATATAACCTGTGATGTAATTACACGTGGTTTCAATAAAAATTCGATGCATGGTTACTGTCTAGAAATTTCATACATAAATATTTATCTTTAAAATAAAACCTTTTTTCAATACTTTCTTGCAGTTTCTTGAGAATCATAATTTTATTTATCTTTTAAAATGTAAAAAATAATACAATAATTCAAATATAAACTATTAGCAATAGGATCAACTCAACATTATTTGGGCTTTAGGCAAAAATATGAAATTAGGTTTTAATGTCTCTACTATTCAATTACTATTATTTATGATAAAGATATTGTATTTATAATTTAATATTATTTAAAATGTGCAAAAAGTTTTAAGCTTTGCTATTGAAATTTGTGGCTTAATGTCTTAGACTTCTTTATAATTATTAATTTAAATTAACTTTAAATCATCAATATTGAAAAACAATATATTTTAGGATAATATTTAAATAAGGATATATTTTATGTTATTATCTATGGTATTATACTTTTATTTTTTTTAAATAAGAATAAACCTTGAGAAAGATAAGCCTAAGCAAGTGAGGCCTTAGGCAGTTCACTAACTTTCCTAAGCATTAAATCGACCCACCCATTTGAATGAAAAATCTCTACCAATAGACCGCACCACAGTGAGCAGTGATTATTTGTTTTTACATACTCTCATTGTTGTTTCCCTTAGTATGTATTATATATTTAAGAGAAAATTACACCAAAGTACCCCAAAATTATGACATATAGGCTTAATAATTAAGCTTTGACATTATTATACAAAAGTACTTTAAGTGAGCTTGGTTGGTATCTAATGTAGTAAGGGTAAAGTGGTCATTTTAATTATGAAACAAATTTAAAAAAAATTGATAAGAGAAGTAAATATTATTTCTAATAAAAAAAAATAAAAAAACAGTAATCAAGCTCATGCATAAAACTTCATCATCAAAATACAACCCTTCATCGTCATAAAATTCAATAAAACTCATCATCAAAATACAAACTCCATCTTCATAAACAAAACACAAACCTTCATCTTCATGTTTATAAATTCAATTAAAAAAGAGAAAAATGAAAAAAAAAAAAAAAAAAAAAAACCTCCAACTATTCTATCAATGGATCAATTTGACTCCATCAAAGATGGATTAAACTTTGCTACATCTTTGAATCTTTGATGGAGCGATACACCATCAGAAATGGAATGCCATTCCTCTATTGGCTCCATTCTTTTTTAAATTCAAACAGTAGTTAATTTAGTTTAAATAAATATTAAATCTAAACCATAGATGGTTGAGCTTTAAATTCGGGCCATACATCTTACATTTACCCCAAGGCTAATTCTGACTTTTCACTCAAAATCTTTAATATATATATATATATATACATAATTCTAACTGTCTTTGATAAAGGATAGGGTACTTCTGTGTAATATACATTCAACCTTGAATATTAAGTTATATTGTCATAAATCATAATTGAGGGTATTTTAATACAACTTATCCTATTTAAATTATGCATGCATATAAAATTATAGGTTAATTACTTTCAGTTGAGCTTAATTAAATTAGTAGATTTAAGTTGACCAACAAAGGACGTAGGCATGACAAGAGGGAGGGCGGAGTCACTACTGACTCAGAGCCCTGACCCTTATCTCTATCCCCTCTTTTGGATGAGAATCCCACTTCATAAGGAGTGAGCGAGGAGTAGGGAATCCTTGTTGTGCCAACCGTGGATCCATGTACACATGTAAAGACCTCGTTTTTTAACATAATACATTTAACATTTAACTCATATTATAACCTAAAGTCACATGTTTTAAATTATTTTTAGATCGTGTTATCGGAATTTATTCTTGTTTGTACATATATAATTGATAAAATGTGGGGTTTATATATTTTTCATATAAAATTTAATTTCGTAAATCTAAAAGAATCAACAATTCGTATAAAAAGGTTGTGTGAGATGACATAATCATTATTATAGGTGCAAATATTCACAGTCCTTACAAATCTAAGATTTGATGAAATTCGAAGTTCCTTTAGACAATATCGTTGTTGTGGCAGTACACCTCAATTATTTGGAATTGGAATGAATAAAAGCATATCCATTTGATCCACTTTATACCAGATTGAACTAGTTAGGCTAATCATGATTCATGACCATAATTGTTTATGATAATGATTCTATTATTCGAATATTTCGAAATTGGAGTAGCTGTCTTCATATCCATATTATCTTTTCTTAATATTATATATTAATATCATATGGATAAAAACTAACTAAAGTCATGAGAGGGCTCTAGCTTGTTGGATTTGACGTGCCCAATGCAAATCCACCCCAATAATCCTCGCATCTCTCTCTCAAACAACCCTAAGCAACAACCGTGTAACAGCACATGATCGTATCAAACAAAAAGTTTAGAATATCAATTAGATAATTAAATATCAAATAGAAAATATATATTCTGTAATTACTAGTGCGATTGAACCAAAGTCCTTAACGCGACTCTAGTTAACTTAGCTAATTAATTATTGAGATGGATTAGTTTAACTTTTGAAGATTAAAAAATAACCGAACAATGATGGCGTGACTCACACAAGTCTTTAAAGTTTAAAAGCATCATATTTTAATTACTCGTAAAAGCAATTATATGAGTTAATGCATGTCAAATTCATTGGTGCACATCTCTGTCTGACAATTGTCTTTTGGGTGACACCATTAGATAAGTGGACTTTACGTGGGATGCCAAACTTAAAAAGTTGAAAATTCCTTAATTATATGCGAAACTTCTCAAAATAGACGCTATTTTATTTTAAATATGTTTCATATATTATGCTCCATCTCGTAAGAGAACAACCAGATGATTTTGACACATAACATAATTTTTTTTTTATTTATATGGACAGGATTGATACACATTATAACACTTATACACATGATTATCGTGCATACTATGTACAAAATTAAAATGACTCAAATTGAAATTTAAAAGGTCCTAATTATAGATAGTTAATAAAGATGATCTAATCATTAGGCCCCGACAGGTGTAGCAGTGAGAATCGACTCCAATTCACTCATGCTATGGGTGATCCTTTGATCACCACCGTCCGATTTGCTGACCCAAATTTCTGGGACTACTTGAGCTAAGTTATGTATATTCTCTAATGTGTAGTCAGCTTCCTTGCTCTTCCCTTTCTTCCCAACCTTCAATATGAGAGAAAAAAGCTTATTAGTTTAAATTGTCTAGAAATTCATAAACAACTTTTCTGATTTTATTTTTTCAAACTTGTATGCTTCAAAAAAAAAAAAAAAATTTGTAAAGAGTATTTTTTTTATCTATATAAATCATATTCAGAAAAAAGACAAAAGTAGTGTCACACGTTAGGAAAAAAAAATCTTAAGAAACGTAGAGGTGGCAGCAATTTAAACCAGACAATTACCAAAACGGTGCGTAGCCCCAAAGCCCTGCCAGACGTCACATTCTTAACATTGTCATCAAGAAACAACTGCAATAATTAATAAACAAAACCCGTTTCAATGTCGCTTTATAGTCTCCATTAAACTAACTAATGCAAATTGATAATAATAACAAAAATATAATTAGTATATAACAACACGCTATTTTTTTTAATATTAAAGAGAACGAGGATCAAATTTTGTCTCACCGTTCGGCGAGGATCAACATCTGCAACATCAATAGCTATTTTCATGGCGTCCGTTGATGGTTTCAAGACAACAGGGAACTCATCAGGACGAGTTGCTTTTGAGAGGTTTGGGTTCAGGGTCTCGAAACATATTATTTGCTCGAAGCAGTCGTCGATTCCTAGTCTTGTTAGACATTTCATTGCATGGTTCCTGTCGGAATTGGTGAAAATCTGAAATTCGAACGATTACCATGTAATTATCTAGTCAACTGAAAACTAAAACTTTCATTAATTGAAGTAATTATTGAGTTTTCGTTATTATTTTTTTTTGAACTTACGATCTTCCTTTGCTTGATGCTACGTAAAAGGTTCCGGAGTTGAATATCTGGTTTGATCCGATCATACGGCAATCTTCCGTGCACGACACTGATGACCCAAAAACGTAAAAAAATTATGTTTTAGAATTTGAAAGGGAAGATTAAAAATAAAATGCTTTATTTGTAAAAAAAGCAGATATTTTTTGCTAGCCTGTGGTAATCATCAGCGTCAATATCGTAGCCTCTTACCTGTAACAACATTAAAAAAATATCTTTTAAAAAAAAAATAATCCATGCATAGAAGCCTTTTGGAGCATTAATTCATTTGGAAGTAATTGAAAATTAAAGAACAAATAATTACTCGCAAACCGGCGAGAGTGCTGCCGTAAGTTTTGAAGAGCTCAACTCTGTGAGTTGCAGCTTCGTTCTCAGCAAATCCACATTTTTCAACAAGAAATGCTGACAAATGAAAAGAGAAAAGAAAATCAGTAACACAATCACTTTCAAGACAAGAAAATTAAGCTTGAAGTTTATTAATTTTGATTATGTAGTGTCACTAGACTCGCTATACCTTCAATGTTCTTCTTGACACCCTCGCCTAATCCAAGCTTTGAAGAGTAAAGGGTGTCATCCAAGTCTGTCTCAAAAGATAAGCAAAAACCAACTCATGATCATGGATCATTTGACCAAAATTAATCCAAAAAAAGAAAAAAAAATGAAGCACAAGCACATACCAAAAAGTATGGAATTGAAAGGAGACCCAAGAAGAGAATTGCTGCAAAAATCCATATTGGAGACAAACAAAGGTGGGAAATTTGATTACAGAGAAATAGACAGCTCAAATGTATCAGGAGCGGGCTTCGTTGGAGAAGTTTGATGGTGGTTTTTATAGACTTTTGAGGGTGGAGGCAGATACAAGAAAAGCTTCTTCAGTGCACCGCATATCGGTGTACCTTACATTGAAATCATGCCACGTTGCAATATAATTTAATATTATATAATATTGGTCAGGAGACACACCATCTGTCAGGTGCAGCGAACCTTCTCTCCAAAACCGAGTAGATACCGTCATTTGCTGACTCATAGATCAAATCTGTTTAAAATGGATGCCGAGTGAGTCAAGTGGGGGGGCCCACACGTCTGTCCAATTACACAGGAAGGATGTTGATTGACGTAAATGCCCCTACCTGAAGGCCTGATGCTTGGTTTATTCACGTGGTTTAGTGTCTACAACCGCGTTCCTCTTTCTGCCATTCACGTTGCGACAGCTCGACATGAGGGGTGAAGATTCTCGTTATTTAACAAAATGCCTGGCCAATCATGTTGCAGTAAGCAGTTGGTCACCTTCTCACCGTATTTGTGTAGTGAAAATGTGAAGGGTGCAATCAACGGAGGGTCCCCGCGTAATTTTGAAGAGTCGAGAGAATTTTGAAACGTGGAGTAATTTCCAATGTGGGAATGTACAATAAAATTATGGCATGTGGATTACGTGATAATTTATAAAAATAATTGTTATTATTTCTTTATGTGTTCTTTTGACTGCTAAAGAAATATATATTATGACCTAATAAAAGAAAAGGAGACAATGACTTCCACAATGGAAGACGATAACCCTCAAAATAAATAAAGAAAACTACTATACAAGCTCCTATGATGCATTTACTTCTATAAAAATAAGATAATTACTTATACAAACTTGTTAAATATGATTGATAGCTAGATATTTATTTACATAACAAGAGATCACTACTCCCATATGATATTAAAGGCCTACTATGACTTATTAATATCAATCACTATTTATATATTCGAATCTATTATTTTGATGAGTAACAACTATTCTCATAATAAGTAAAGAAAGCTATATACAAACCTATAAAATGTGGTTAATCAGATACTTACTCTTATAATTCAAAACAATTACTCCAATAATAAGGGTAGAAAACAATAGACATAAGCTTTTATAATGTTGTTAATGAGAGTTAAACTTCCACCATTAAAATAGATGAAAATATATACAATCATGTGTAGTTGTTGAAAGAACTTATATGGTTTTTCAAACATGCTTTAAAAAATAATCCCCTTATTTTAAAATAAAAAAATAGTTACAACTCAAAAATATATATATATTTATTTATTATATGTGCAAAAATAATTTCATGTACATTTATATTCTTTTTTTTAAAAAAAAAAAAAAAATCTACTTTTAACAAATATTACTTAAAGCAATGATATGTGAGAGAGTGATACCATGGCCAATGGTCATAACTAGTCATAAAATTAATACACTTACTACATTAAGTAATATTAGGTTGTTCAAAAATTTTATCTAAATCTATACCAAAATGATGTAACATATTAGTTGTCATGATCCGATAAATTATCATATTATCTCATGTTTTATAAAATTTTGATAACTCATATATTACATCATTTAAATGTGGATTCGAGCAAAATTTTGGATAACCTAATATTACTCTTCTACATGTGATGTTTTTTTTTTTTTTTTTTTTTTTTTTTTTTTTTTTTTTTTCGTTCGTTGGTTAAATTTTAATCCTTTTTAGACACTAATACCTGTCAACTAACAAAGAATTTTCCATATACCATTTATAAAATAAAAAATATATATATTCTTAAAAAACAACCTTCTAATTTTATTTTTAGGTAAAAGCATAGTTTTAAAAAGTGTGTCTAGACATCGGTTGAGGGGAGGTGCTGTTTCGGTGCCTGAACATCATCTAGGTACAGCAGCACGCCTAGGTGCAGAAGCCCAAGGTGCGCCTAGGCAATATAGCCTGATATAAATATCAAGTTTTGTTTTTCTTCACCCATTTATGTGCCTTCAAGACCCGACCCCCAAACTGCCAGTTTTATCTTCTAGTCACCATCCAACCACCGATCGGTCTCATCCCACCGTTGGTGACTCTCCTCTTTTCTCCTCTCATCAATTTCAACTTCTTCAACACTAAATGGCCTCAAGTAAGTCTTTTTTCTCTTTTCTCTCATTTTTTCTTTAATCTTTACTTCAATATCTTTATAGGTTATTGTTTATTTATATGATTATATGCTTGGATGATGTTTATTATTGATTTTCATGGATTATTTTTAATTTTTTTTTTTGTCTTCTCTCATCTTTTTATCAATCTTTTGATCAATTTCTTCATGGGTTGTTGTTTATTTATATGATTGTATGCTTGTATGATGCTTATTGTTGATTTTCATGGATTGTTTTTAATTTTTATTGTTGATGTTTGTTATGGGTATTTTTGGGACTACAAAAATAGGCTGGTAAAAGCCCAAAGAAAAGGCCCAATGAGCAAGCCCAAGAGAAGAAACCCAAAATCTTCAACACCCAGCTCTCAGCTCGTAGCTAGCTAGCTCTCAACTCTTCAGCTCGCAGCTAGCTAGCTCCCAGCTACCTTTAGCTCAGCTAGCAGGATGGATCTCGCAGCTCCAGCTCTCAGCTCCTCAGCATCCAAGTCGCAGGTCGTAGCTAGCTCAGCTCTCAGCTAGCTCAACTCGCAGCTCCTCAGCTCGTAGCTCCTCAGCATCCAGGTCGCAGGTCGCAGCTAGCTCAGCTCTCAGCTAGCTCAGCTCGCAGCTCCTCAGCTCGCAGCTAGCTCAGCTCTCAGCATCCAGCTCGTAGCTAGCTCAGCTAGCAGGATGGAGCTCTCAGTTCTCACGTCTTGTACCAGCGAGCTCCATGTTATTCCAGATCCCGAGGAGCAATTAATGCAGTATGACTATGACAGAGTTGTTAGTCAATGCAATAAATGCTATGTCAGAGTAGTTGATTTCTTTACGTGTACTATACTCTTTTGTATCTCCTCACCTTTATAAATAGGGGAGATTTTCTATTGTAAAAGAGAGAGAACTCTGAGATTTTAGTAGCACAGTCACTCTGAAAAAAATAAAATATTGAGAGTGACTCGTGGATGTAGGCACCATTTGACCGAACCACGTAAAAAATCTCTGCGTCATATTTTTCTTGTTCTTCATTTTCCCTCTCTTTGGTGTGCTTTCTGATTGCAGGTATTGGGCTTTGGGATCTTCCGTCGACCATTTTCGAACGACGATATCTTTTGGCGCTAGAAGGAGGGCCCAAGCTGCAATCTTGAACTTTCAGCGACCATGGTGAAAGGAAGAACAACTAGAAGTTCAGAGCCGACAGCTAATTCACCTGAAAGGCAAGCAGATCAGCAAGAGCATGATTTTCGACTGAGAGAAAATGCTGCTGTGCCCATATCAGGTACATCTCATGCCCCCATGACAGGTGTTGCTATAGGTATGCCTCCAATGACCTCTCGCCAGCCAGCACCTTGGACTTTATGGTTGGGGGGTTGCATGCATGACACTAACAGCAAGAAGCATTAGAGGGCACAGTACAACAACTCGCTGAGGCAATCAGGGCTCTGGTACAGGCTCAAGCACCAGCTTTTGAAAGACAACTCAGAGATCAGTCACAACCTGCCAACTCAGTTAATTCCTCCAGCTAGCATTCAAGATCTGAAGGTGGCCGAGCTCGTGGAGTTAGGAGCTCGTAAAGGTCTCGTCTGGAAGGCACCTTAGATCACAGCTCTCAAGGTCGTGAGCTCGAGGGAGGCTATAACCCTCAGAACCCAGCAATAGAAGAGCTTCTTCAGAGGGTTCAGGAACTAGAGGAGCAACCTGGACCCCAAGATCTGAAAGAGCAGTATGAGGAAAGAACCTCTCTCACTAGGAAGATCGAGCTACAACCTCTCCCCCTAAGGTTCAAACCCCCCAACATTCCACCTTATAATGGGGACAATAACCCTTACGATCATCTGGACGCATTCAATATCCAAATGGATCTTCAGATGTCCAGCCCCTTGGTGAAATGTCATGTTTTTCCAGCCACCTTGGACGATGTTCCGCCAGCTTGGTTTAAGCGTTTTCCAGCTCATAGCATAAACAGCTGGGGGGAATGTCAGTAAAGATTCATTAGCCAGTACCAGCCTCTGAAAAAACAGCTCGCACCACCTTGCCACCTCGCTACAGTCTTTCAGCGGCAGGGCGAGTCTTTGAAAAATTACATTACCAGGTTCAGGCATGAGGTCGCTAATGTGGAGAATCCCTCAGATGACAGCATCCTAACTGCGATCTCAGCTGGTCTTCGTAAGGATGAAAATCTCTATGAGAGCACATATAAATCCCCAGTAAAGGACCTGGGTGAATTCTATGAACGAGCTGCAAGAGAGATTAGATGGGAAGAAACATTCGGCCCCAAAATGTCTGACCAAATGGATGAATCGAGCAGTCCAAACCAGCTGAAGAAAAGAAGTAATGGTGAGGACGAAAGTGAGGGTCAGAATAGGAGCTCAAGGCACCAGGTCGCCAAAAAGGCTAGAAACGAGCTCAGAACCGAGCAACCTCGACATCAAGGTCGTTATGAAAGCTACAGCGTCTTGTCAGATACGCAAGACAGTATCTTTGCAATAGAAAGGGATAGAGAAGACTTTGGGAAGCCTAACCCCATAAAGACCCCTGCTAAGTTCAGAAACAAGAACAAGTTTTGTGCCTATCATGATGAGGTCGGACACAATACTTTAGATTGCTGGAAGCTGAAAGATGCTATTGAGGACCTAATCAAGCAAGGTCGTCTAGGAGAATATGTGGTGTATAGTAACAGCCTTAGCAGGCTCCCAAGCTAGACATGAACCCTCAGTGCATCCACATTGCAGTTGCTCTCAACAGGTCATGTACTTAATTTATAATTTAATTCAAGAAATCAATAGAAGATATAAACTTTCTTCAGTATTTTATATTTTCAGCTGCTTGTTTGATTTCTTAAAATCATGTCATGTAAAAGCGTTTACGCAACCTGTTAGCTGAGGTCGCAGCCCTCTAGACAGCTCACTAGGTCGCTATCTTAGCTGAGGCTTTGATCCACTGGAGATAGTTAGCTATAACCTGTTAGCTCAGGCCGACCTACTGGATAATTTGCAAAAGTGTGTCACTATGATAGGAGAGGTTCAACCTATTGGACAACTCGCTATCTTAGCTGAGGCTTTGATCCACTGGAGATAACCAGCGCTGTTAGCTGAGGTCATAGCCCCCTGCATAGTTGGGCAAATTGCTATGACAGGCAAGGTTCCGAGCCCCTGCATAGCTTGCAGCAATGTTGATATATTATGCTAGCTGAGTTCCTGAATCAAACTATGGTCTGGAACTACAGCTCGTGATGGTTAAAACGACCTCCCAAAGCTCTCTTAAGGTGTTCTTACTTATGAGCGATACAATGATTAACACGTTGATCACCTAGATTTTTCTGTTCGCAGGAAAAACCAGGAGAACGAAGCACAATCATGAAAGACCTCAAAAAATATATCAAGCTCAACAACTTCAGTAGAGTTACCACAAGATGAGATGAAATCTGAAAAGGCGCCAAGATAGAATGAGAATCGTCAGCTTTTACCAGTGAGCTCAAGCTCCCCGTCCGATAATCGCACTAGGAGTTGGGGGGCTTGTGTTATGGGTATTTTTGGGACTGCAAAAATGGGTTGATAAAAGCCCAAAGAAAAGACCCAATGAGCGAGCCCAAGAGAAGAAACCCATAATCCTCAACACCCAGCTCTCAGCTCCTCAGCTTGCAGCTAGCTAGCTCGCAGCTACCTCCAGCTCAGCTAGCAGGATGGATCTCGCAGCTCCAGCTCTTAGCTCCTCAGCATCCAAGTCGTAGGTCGCAGCTAGCTCAGCTCTCAGCTTGCAGCTCTCAACTAGCTCAGCTCGCAGCTCTTCAGCATCCAGCTCACAGCTAGCTCAGCTCTCAGCTCGCAGCTCCAGCTCTCAGCTCAGCTCAGCATCCAGGTCGCAGGTCGCAGCTAGCTCAGCTTTCAGCTCGTAGCTCCAACTCTCAGCTCATCAGCATCCAGCTCGTACCTAGCTCAGCTAGCAGGATGGAGCTCTCAGCTCTCAGGTCTCGTACCAGCGAGCTCCATGTTATTCCAGATCCCGAAGAGCAATTAATGCAGTATGACTATGACAGAGTTGTTAGTCAATGCAATAAATGCTATGTCAGAGTAGTTGATTTCTTTACGTGTACTACACTCTTTTGTATCTCCCCACCTTTATAAATAGGGGAGATTTTCTATTGTAAAAGAGAGAGAACTCTGAGATTCTAGTAGCATAGTCACTCTGAAAAAAATAAAATATTGAGAGTGACTCGTGGATGTAGGCACCATTTGGCCGAACCACGTAAAAAATCTCTACGTCATACTTCTCTTGTTCTTCATTTTCCCTCTTTTTGGTGTACTTTCTGATTGCAGGTATTGGGCTTGGGATCTTCCGTCGACCGTTTTCGAACGACGACAATGTTCAAGTTTCATGTATGTTTTTATTGTTCTATGTATAATGTATGTTTTTAACTTTATTGTCGATGCCTAAAACAATTTTTTTTTTGTTTTAATTGTTGATATATGTATAATGTATGTTTGTAATTTATGAGTTGTTTTTATGTATAATGTTAATATATGAATGTATTTTGTTTGTAGTTGACTAGTTTAACTTAAACACAATGTTAGTTAGTACTAAATCATTAGACCATGCATGGAATTATGTTGAGTTACCGGATCATAAGAATAAAAATACTATAAAATATAAATTTTGTGAGAAAGTGATGAAAAGAGGGATATATTGAACAAAACAACATTTAACAGGGTGGTTTAAGAATGCTAAATGTTATTTATGTTGTTCAGAACCTATAAGACAAGAGATGAAAGAGTACTTGGAAAAAAAGAAGAGTAATAAGGATGAGCTTAGTATGGAATCGTCAATTGAGTTTGAAATATGTGAAGGGTATGATGATGAGCCGCCACTACAACCACTTACAAGTAAAATAAGAACTCATAGTATATTTGGTAGTGCAATTAGTTTTAAGAGGTCAAAACAAAAGGATCCATTGGATATTTTCTTTATCTCTGACCTAAAATTTACTATAAGGAAAGCCAAAGGAAAGCAATTGATATTGAATGAGATGGACAATGCAGCTAAGAAGGAGTTGAGGGGTCGAGCTTATACAATGTTTGCTAGATGGATGTATGATATAGACATTCCATTTAATGCTGCATCATATAATAACTTTAAGACTTTTATGGAAATAGTGGGCTAATACGATCTAGGTATGAAGCTACTTACTTCTTATGAAGTTAGGGTTTCCCTTCTAAATTAAGAAGTGGAAAATACTTATAAGGTGATGAAATATCATGAATAGATGTGAGCTTAATATGGATGTTTAGTGTCATCGAATGATTGGAATGATAGGAGAGAAAAAACATTGATTATCTTTTTAATCAATTCTTATAAAACAAGTATATTTTACAAGCCTATTGATGTATGTTTTACAAATCTATTGATGCCTCTATCTATACAAAGACTGGTAACAAGATATTCGAATATTAAGTGGTATTGTGGAACAAATTGGAGTAAGTAATGTTATTCGAGTGGTGACAAATAGTGTCTCAAATAATATTTTAACAGGTATAAAGTTTATTTTTTATTATGATTATAAATAAAATAATTTGATTTTAAATTAGATATGTACTAGTACTATTAATACCTAATGTCTTTTTTGTAAATGATAATAGGGAAATTATTGGAGGTAAAATATCTCACACTCTTTTGGACACCATGTGCAACTCATTGTGTCGATTTGATATTAGAAGATATTTTCAAGGTGCCAAATTTAAAGAAAACATTTAAGAGAGCAGTAATAGTGAATAATTATATCTACACCTATCCTAGTTTGGTAAATATGCTAAGAAAGTTCACCACCAACAAAGAATTGCTCAGACTAACAAAAACAAGGTTTGCGACTACTTTTATCACTTTGGATAGGATGCACAAGTTACAAAGTAACCTTAAAAAAATGTTTACCTCTTATAAGTGGCATACAAGCAAGTAGGCAAAAGAAGCAGGGGGTAAAAGAGTGATATAAGTGATTTTAATACTTACTTTTTTTAGTAACATTGTGTTTGCTCTCAAGGTAGCTAGTCCACTAGTGCTTGTATTTCGCTTAACGGATGGTGAGAGGAAGGGTGTTATGAGTTAGATTTATGAGACTATGGCTATAGATAGAGCCAAAGAAGCCATTGTCGTCTGTGTTCATGGGGATGAGACTAAGTATGAGTCTATCTCGCGAATTACTGATAATAGATGGATTGTTCAGCTTCATTGCCCCTTACACACTGCTGGATGATACTTGAACCTAAAATATTTCTACAAGTCTAAAGGTGAAATTCATGAAGAGGTGAAGACAAGCTTCTATGAATGCGTAAGAAAGTTGGTTTCGGATCGTAAGATTCAAGATCAGATTGATAATGAACTTTCAAAGTATTGGAACGTAGGAGGATTATTTGGAAACTACATGACCTTAAAAATGATAGCTGATAAATCACGAGGTACGTATATCACATCTTATTAAATGAAATCAAATAAACATAAGATTAAAGATTAATCATTAATCCATGAATTTTAATGGATAGCTAAATGGTGGAATGCATATGAAGATTCAATACTTACATTGAAAAAATTTGCAATAAAAGTTCTTAGCTTCACTTGCAGTTCTTCAAGTTGTGAATGTAATTGAAGTGTGTTTGAAAATGTAAGTATATGTTTTTATGATTTTTTTTTTTTTAAAATTCGTTCGTTTAATGTATCTTTTATTCTTACTTGTTTTTTCTTTTTTTACAAAAATTATTGCATCTTCATACTAAACGAAGAAACAGGCTTGTTCAAAGTCGTTTAAACGACTTGGCACTTGTGAAATACAATAGAGCCTTGAGGTGTCGGTATGAAATGCATGATCTGATTAATCTTATCACATTAATCGATATCGATGAAAACAATGAATGATTAATGAGGAAGCTCGATCAGGAGGATGATGAGATGACGAAATGTTTTTTCAGATGACGATTTATAGACATGGAGCAATGTCGCTATGGTTGCAGGAGTTGGAGAGTTTAGCTATAGATTTAGATCAAAATTAGGTTCTTCATCAAGGCAGCCAACAAAAACAAGACCATCGATTGTTGAGGAAGAATAAGAGGAATATCAATGGTCAAATGCAAAAGAAGAAGAAGAAGAAGAGAGAGAGAGAGAGAGAGAGAGAGAGAGAGAGAGAGAGAGAGAGATTTCCAAACGAAGAAGGAGAAGAAAAGAGATGGAAGAGGAGGATGAGGCTTTTGATGATGACTTGGAGGACAACAATTAATTGAATATTATGAATGACCATTTTTTGTAACTAATGCTAATCACTAGTTTTTGTTTGCGTAATTGCATTTTGATGATGACTTATGAGTTATGACTTTTGTTGTTTGCCTAGGCTAAGACACTTAGTTAGTGACTTAGTTCTTAGTTGAACTTCGATGATGACTTTTGTTGTTTGCTTGGGATACTTAGTTGTTAAATTTTGATGATGATGATGATTTTGATTATAATTAATGATTGAATGCTTATTTTGTTGAAATTTATCTTATTTTAGTTTGTTGTTTATGAATTTACAATTTTGGATTTTTTTTTTTTTAAGTGCACCTTGCCGTGAAAAGGCGTGTTTTGCGCTTTGCTCCTTGGTCTCCACAGCCTTTTGCGCCTCGGTGTGTCTTATGCTTTTAAAACTATGGGTAAAAGAAACCCTTTATTGTATACATAAATCATATTTTACTTTCAAAATTTAGTTAAAAATCTCCTTAAACATCAAAAACCCTCTACAAGATGCTTTTATCTAAATCCAAAATTAGATTGCTGGTTTTGACAAAAGGTTAAACCTTAAGGAGATGTTTGCAAATCTCCTTAAAAAAGATAAATACAAACTCCTCTTATGGTGGAGGATATGCTCCTCCACAAGGAGCCAAATACTTCTCAGGGAGGAGTGATCTTTTCCTTACTCTGCAAGAAGTGTCATGCTGAAGAAAATGAGCGCTATATTGTTTATAGGGAAGAAAAATCGGACAAGATGGGAAAGAGAAATAGTATGTCTGAGAAGATAGAGGTGTTCGGAGATGGAGGTTGGAGAAAGATGAAAAATTAACTTTTAATTTTAATATTTTAATAGAAATATTAACATAATAAAGGACAATTTTGTCCCTATGTTGACATTTGTTAACAAAAGAAATAAATTTATAGGACAGGGTTAAAAAAAGGGTCATTCTTAGGAGATTGCACTCATATCATCTACCGATGTTTATTTATTTTAAGCAATATCATTTACCATTATTGCAAGAATTGAACGAATTGAGAATAAAAACAAAGAAAAATGGAAATCTTTAATTTTATTTTTATTGATTCGTCAAATTTCCATTCTTCTCTTTCTTGGACCACCGTTGTCTTTATGTCATCATTTTAATAATTTATTTGTTAATATGAGTGATTAGTTAGCGATGTATAATCTCTGAATTATATTGTTTTTACTCTTATATCTTAATCTGATTAATTCCATGATATTAATTATGTTAATATCTTTCTTTTTATGGTTTAATAAATGTTTCAAACATATCACATCTGTATCATTTTACTTGCACGCAGCCATAAAAAGTTGCAGCACTTATTTGAAAAGGAAGTAACGTTAGAGAACTAATTAGGGATAACAGATTAGAAAGAAAATTCTTAGAATTATGAAAATAAGAAAGTGCTGAATGCATATTATTTGGTGTATGTCATCTATTTTTAGGGACACATTTTCGATTACAATTTGATCATGATCTGAGATGAGTATAGTAATAGTATTAGAAAATATACGTTCCACACTTTGCTTAAGCAAAGCTTTTTTGACTATTATTTAAAATCTATTTTCAAAATAAACAATAATACAAATTGTTTTAATGATTATTGTTTAGACTCCTAATCTAAATTATGTAACTTAACACCGCGATGAGGAATTATTATCGTGACTTGGCCCTTCAATTTTTACTTATTATTAATGAATGGTTATTACTAGAATAATTGGTCTTCTAGTGTGCATTTGTTACGCGAGATTGGATTAGTATTGTGACATGTTTGGTATTGTTAGAATTGAATTTTTAATAAAATATATTAAAGTAATTTTTAAATATAACAAATATTTGAAATATAAAATTATTTATAAAATAAATAAATGAAAAACGAAATGAAAAAAGAAATAAAAAAGGGAGATGAGAGGGAATTAATTAGTACCACCATTTTGGGTGTGACTCATTTATATCTAAGGGTTTGTTTGACACACGAGATTAGACTAAATTATTGTTATGCCCATTTTCTGGTTTGGCCCAGATGGGCCAGTGCATGCTTATTTAATTTAAGCAGAAGCAAGGGCCCAGGAGGCCCAAAGGTGGAACGAGCAGCTGCAAGCCCAGCTCGTGAGGTCGTCCAAGTCGTAAGCCAACAACAGTTCCCAGAATGCCCCCTGCTCGTACCTTCAGCTCGGGGAGCTCGCGAGGTCGCGAGGTCGCGAGCTCGTGTAGACCCCCAGATCGCCTTACCTCTCCTCTTGGCCACATCAACTCTCCTCCAGAGTGCGTCACCTGGCTGACCTGAAGGCTTCCTCAAGAGATA
Source organism: Litchi chinensis (assembly GCA_019925255.1). NCBI lineage: Eukaryota > Viridiplantae > Streptophyta > Magnoliopsida > Sapindales > Sapindaceae > Litchi > Litchi chinensis. Next base: position 5,160,776 of record CM034461.1, read on the forward strand.
TCGTGTACAGCAAGTTGTCAGAATTTACCAACTCTCATGATTTCCCGCCGGAAACTGCCTACACAATTACCCAGAAGCATTTAATGAAGTAAAGACCTCTTCAAGTATAATTAATGCAGACTTGTGCAGGGAAGAAATCATCATTACCTTTACAATTAATGCAGCATGACAATGTCAGGATTAACTGAAACTATCCGTTGTCAATAACTTGTATAACTTTCTTTTGTATTTTTTATTGTGAGCTCCCCTCCTCTATAAAGATGGGAGACATTTTTACTGTACAGACAAGTTTAACATACTAGAGAACTGTCACTCTGCCGGAATTACTCCAGAGTGGCTGTGGACGTAGGTGCAGTCACCGAACCACGTAAAAATCCTTGTGTTTTCTCTCTTTCTCTCCCTCTCTTTCTCTTTAATTGCTTGCTGATTGTCTCATTAAATCCGACCAACCACCAAGTCCGACATTCCTTCACCTGAATTAATCACCGCCAACCCAGAACTTCATTAATTGACTATTTCCTACCCTTCAATCAATACAATCATCCATTAATTACCAAGTCCGTCGTCTGGGCCCCAGAATCTCTGGTTGACTGTTTCCGGACGTCAACAATTATCTTGATGAGATTAGATTGGATTAATTAGATATGATTGCATTGAATAAATTAATACTGTGATATGTTTGGTGCACTATGAGATTAGATAAAAATAGTATTATCTTTCATTTGCCCGAGATTGGGATTAGACTAAAAAATATGAATTAAAATTAGTTTATCATATATTTAAAATAATTAAATTAATTTTAAAATAACATTACATATTAAATTATTTTAAAAAATAAATATAATTATATATTATCAATTTTAAATAAAATAATATTTATTTTAGAATTAATATAAAAATTATTATTTTTTAGAAATAATTTATACATATTAATTTAATCTTTAAAATAATTAAATAAATTTAATGTTACTTTTTTTAAAAAAAAGAAAGAAGAAAAGATGAATAAAATGATAATAAAGCAAGGGCAGCGCGTCCCTTGCTTTTCCCAATAGCTGCGGTGGCGGCCAGATAAGAAAATGAACATGAGATCAGCTTTCTAAGAGCATCTCCAATGCTAATATGAATTATTTTTCACAATCCATTGTCATGTCATCAATGTCTAAATAATTGTTTCCTACATGACATTGAATAGCAATTGATAGACAATGAAATTATAAAATGTTCTCCAATGCTTTAATTCAAAATTCATATTTTGTTGAGGTGTTATTTTTTTTTTCATTTTTTTTAAACCCCCCCAAAAAAAAAGTCAACTCTTAATAAAAAATAAACCAATTGCATATTTTGCTTTCATTCAAAATTCATATTTTGCTGAGTTGACTGTCCATGAGACCCTCTGAAAATAGAGAGTCATATTGACAATGTTGATTTTTTTTTTGCCAACTCAGCTTCACAATTAATGCAAACAATTGCATTAGAGAAGCATATTTTGAATCCATATCTATCTATCCTATGTGGACTTCAATTTTTTCACAATCCATTGGCCCATTGAAGATGCTCTAATCCTACGTCTCGTGCCAAATATGAGTTTGGATTGAAATTCATCCAAGTCTAGTCCAAACTCAAATAGGGCCTAATGGGATAAAAGAGGAGGATTGATTAAATTTTATCTAATTCCACTTCCTTAACAAACAGGAGTGAGACAAAAAATAAGCCTTTAATATATATATACACACTTTTTATCAGTCTTTTAGTTAATATTTACTTGAAAATAAGGTAGCGTTTCAATTGTAGACAAACTTCCGTGTGAAAATTACTCTATATTCAAGTAATTGACATTATATTCAAATTATAAACAAATAGTACATAGAAAATTGAAATTTAACTTATAAACAACTAATAAAATTATTATTGATGGTTTTTGAATATTAATCATCTGTGAACTCTAAGACAATGTTTGGAACGTAGAATTTGAAATGAGTTTGACATTCAAAATATCCTTAACTTTTAAATCTCATATTTAAAGAGCAATGAGTGAGATTCTAAAATTAATCCTAAACTCCCTCAAATCCCTCTCTCATGGGAATGACCATTCCCACCTAAAATGGTGACATTTAATGAGTTTGAGAATGAGTATTACAACTCCATTTTTTTTTTTTTAAATCTAAAGAATTTTTAAAAATTAATTTTAAATAAATATTTAAATTAATTTTATTCAAATTCAATCTCAATCTACATCAAACATAATAGATATAATTTTAATACAATCCCAAGTCCACCAAACATGGGACATTATTTTTAAAATTAATTCAATCTAACCTATTTTATTTCAATCTCGTGTGCTAAATATAGCCTAAAACCATTGGTTAAGGGTCTAAATTAATAACCACCCACCCACTATGATTTGATGATAAAGAGTTGTTGACAATGCGCCGGATTTAAATGGTTATACCTTAAGATGTATTAAAATTGAAAAAAAAAAAAAAAAAAGAAAAACAGTGCAAATTAGCACATACCATCGGTAAATTTAAATTTTGTTTCGTAAAGCTGCCAATAGTGAACTAACGAGGGCAAAGGGAAACATCGGCGTCATTCACAACCACTAGAAAAACAATTATAGTAATCTAATTAAGGTATTCTCCAACAACTTGACATATTTTTAGACTAGCAATGAGTAGGCCAAGATTCGAAAGGTTTCCATTTTGAAGCAATGGCATTGGATGCTTCTACAACTATAGTAGTATGATTTACACATCAGTCATGCCAAAGTGAAACCACACCATTATCAATTTGGACTTTTAAATTAATTACTTTACATAAATAAAAATCACAAGTCATTTCTTAATAATTATGACATTTACACTACTATTTTTTTTTTCAATATATTTTAAGCGCATACTGAAATAAAGGATATATCAAACATCTTAAATGAATGAGAGATATATTGACAAATGTCAAAATCAAACACACTTATATACATCAAAATCAAACAGGTATACAATCCCATTAAATATCAATTCTTATAATAAAAGCTATATATCTACACATGTTCATAAATTAGTAAAAATGTATCCTATGGAATTAGACCAAGTGAAAATGCACATAACTTGAGGTGTTTAGGTGAAAGAGGATTTTGCAAATTTTTTGGTTGAATTAAACACTAAATAAATGCAAAATAATATCTTTAGAAACCTTTCGTATATGATGTTATTTTGAAAATAATTTAACCAAAAAAAAAAAAAAAAATCCGTCTACAAGAACATATTAATTAAATAAAATATATCTATTTTCTGTAGAATTAACGATATGGTGGTGGATAACATAACACACACTGGTTGTTAGATGGTGATAGGATAGTGTGATGGCAGTGGTGCCCACCATGAATTTGTTGAAACACTATTATATCATTATCATGTATCAGCATAAGTGGCATCGAATTTGTTTTTACGATAAAGCATGAAAGGAAAATGCTGATTTATCACTAATCTTTTAATTCATCGGTTGACGTTAAAGAGTGAAAGAATGTGATTTGTCTTTGGCCAACCATAACTAAGCAAATTGTTTGCTTGCGTATCATTCATTAATTTAGCTATCTAAAACTTTTGTTGTGTTCAAAACACGTAATAATATCGTTTGCTCACTTATTGTGATTAAGACTTATAATAGTATTATATGTGTTTTTGAAAGTTTTCTTATTTCATGTCATATTACTATATATGTTCAATAATGTCTTCGAATAATTGATAGCCGTTGAATTTTAATTTTACAATTAAAGAAAACAAAACTTTTGAAAATAAAAAGCTAAAGATTGTAAAAATTGATAGCAAATTATATGGACTAGGATAATAGCACATCATCGAGTAGACAGCAACTTGTCTATCTGACCAAAGTCCGAATAAGAAAGTTATTTTACATTGGCACACTATTATTATTATCATTATTATTATTTTCGAGTTGGCATATGTAGAATTTTACTTGATCTTTGGCAAAACCATTTGACTAAGATTTATTTCCTTTTATTTATATTATCAGTATGATAAAACTTTTTGTGCATGTATATATAAATTTTATTGACAATATCTTTTAATTTTAAAACGTTCAGATGAATAAATTAAATTTATTTTTTATATTTTCTATTTTAAAATAAGTTATTTTATAATTAATTTAAATATAATAGATTAATTTAATTGATTCATCTTTATTTTTTAAATTAAAAAATAATAATATTAAAATTACTAATATATTGAAAGGACTAACAAGTGCACCGCCCCTTTTTGGAGGAGGAGGCTAACCTCCTCCGTCTTTTCATGTTAGGGAGGAGGCAAACTTATCTATGTGTATTTTACTTTTCTTCGCCATTCACCTCCTCGTCTTTTCATGTTGGGGAGGAGGCAAACTATTTTACTTTTCTTCATCATTATGTTTTTAAAATTTAGTTTAGTTAATTAAAATGTTAAAATACTTAAAAGTAATTATATTAAATTTTGATTATCATAATAATGATTTAACTTAAGGTTGATTAATGTTGAAAATTAGAAAATATAAGAGCATCTCTAATGCTATTATAGAATTTTGAATTTTTATTCTAGGTACATCATCACTTTTTGGAATATGAATCCACCCTAGTAAAAAAATTAGAAATACTTATTTTTATCTCCAAGGCTTTTTTTTTTTTTAAACATATCTCCAATGCAATTATCTTTAATAAAATATACATTCAATTTATAATTAATCACCCTAATGAATAATACTACATTTTCCAAAATTTGCTCAAAATTTTTGACCCAAATGATATGATAAGTTGATTTAAAAGTTACCACATTAATTTTGAAATGATATATTAATGATATGATAATTACATATAAGTTTATCACATTATTTGGATAATGAATTTGAACAAAATTTTGGGTAATGTATCATTACTCCATGATAAACATGTATTACATTATCTCTCCTAATATTATTTAAAGTTTTTGAATTCTTTGAGGAAAAAAAAAATGATAGTTCTTGGGATGAATTTGTTTAATGAAAATTCTGTAATTTATTATGGTGGGAAAAAATTAAAACTGAAAAATAATGAAACATTTTTACAAAGATTTATAGGAGAGTTTCTCAATTAAGAAACTCATCTAAATAAATTTTTCTTATAATTTCTAATTTTTTTATGCCACATCAGCTTTGTAATTGAGTTACATAATTAAATTAGAGAGTTTTTTTTTTTTTTTTTTTCACGTGATTATTTTTTTTTTTCACATGATTATCTATAAAATATTATGTGGCAATAAATTAGGTTCAAGTACGAACTTGCGTTAGAGATGCTCTAAAAAATTTGGAGTGTAGATATAATTTTAAAAGGGTGCAAAAATCTCTATCCAAAAAGTCATCTCCTTTTTGTGGACTACTAAATAATTATAAATGAAGATGTACTAAATTAAAGTAAGTTTAATGGTATATTTGTGAAATTGAATTAATTATATAAGAAAGTATTGAAAAGAAAAAATTTATTGCAACTTATCATAGTTAAACACTATATGTACAATCAGAAAATCTATTTCTGTAATAATAGAAAATATTTACAATAAAGGGAGAAAATTTTATACATATATTAGTAAAAGTGGAATGATGAAACTCAAATATTTTTACTACAAATGTGAAGTAGAAGTATACTATAATACACTGTGATATAAGCAATTACTAAGTTATTAATTAGTTCTCACGTAACAGTTGGAATTATAAATATCTATATTGTACACAAGAAACAGACAGGATCGAAACTATCTGTGTGGTCAAAATATGACAAGTTTCTCTTGTACACACTGTAACAAATCGTTGATGGAGAACTTATCTGTGTAAAGCCCAGACGAGAAAGTTTATCATCCAAGTCATTGTTTATATCATATAAAAGTTTACTAGCTTGATGTCTATCTGTAATATGTGAATGAGATTCATTTCTCTTTATGATGTATATTTTTTATTATTTACCAATTATAGTGCTTTTTGGTGCTCATATAAAAAGTTCAAATCATAAAATATTTGTATACCGACAAAATAAAATTATTTTTATTATTAAGACTAATTCAGAACACCACCAAAATTAAGTAAAATGAGATATTGATGATAAGATTCATAAAAATAGTTTTCGTACGGAAGAAACCGCTCATAAAAAAAGAGAGAAGGTAGCCACATGGCCATGAATGTCGAACCCAATATTCGAAAGATTTTGGGCTGTGGCGCCACCTATCCTGGCAAAACACTTATTGACAAATGGAAATTATTTATGTTGTCAAAATATGTGTCACACTTATCTCCTAGGTGAGAAGTCGATGTCATCCACACCAAAAACATGGGGAGTGTTCATGGTTAAATGTACTATAGCTCTCTCTTGTAGACACCTGTTGTTTTCTAGCAATGATTGTACGATACATTCAAACAAAGATAATAATTCGTGTTGAATGACTTGGTCGTGCAAGTTCAGCAACCCCCGATTTCTAGGAGATCAATTATCTCAGGCCCAAATGATAATCAGTCCATTGATTGTTTTTTTTTTTTTTAACCATGACTTCTCCATCTTTTATTTCAAAAAAAGACTTCTCTATCTCTTTTTTTTTTTTTCTTTCCGATTTCATGATTATATTTTAGAGACAATTTACCAAACAAACAAAATCAGTACAGTTGAGTGTTGACAAAATAAACTGAATACAGAAAAACGCATGTCTGTGGACTGTGGACTGGTTTTGCTCTTAATTTGTCAACAGAGGAACTTTGATTCCACTATTTTCACGCGTTTTGCTGGCTTATCGTGTCAACTCTTGCTGTCCATAATACTTGCTAATTTTGTTCATTTTACTAAGCAAGCTGATGACTACAGATATTGGAATACTTTTTCTTGAAAACCACACATTTTGGAATTTTTTTCTGTCACCTTTGCGTGATTTTAGACAGCAAATTTGTTTAAATCTTTTGAGTATTTAATCCTCTAATTCAAAAAACTCTTTTGGATAAGTTCCTTCGATTCCATTGTTTAATACCAAGTACATTCAAAAGCTTAATATAAAATAATTGCAAATTGTAAATGTGGATTCCATGTACATATCAAGCACAGCGCTAAATACAACAAATTGCTCCAACGTACACGCTGCACATCTTTTGGACCACGAAAATACGATAGTACAATCCTGTCATTTTATGGCACACTTGACTCTGCTCACACATTTGTCTGATTGTACTTGATCAACCGCAGAGATTAGGTGTACACAAAACAAGAACAACTGGAGAGCTACATGAAGGTTGTTGATAAGTAACGACAAACTTTCACAGTACTCCAAAGACTTCAACAAGCAAATTATTTATTTATTTTTTGTTTTTAGTTTTACACATGCAATGAAATCAACGAGCCTGATTTGTCTACATAATTCTTCTGACCAACATGACGATATATGGTTGATGGGTGTACAGTACTATTGGGTTGCACCTTAAGCGCATGGGGTGATTTCCAGATGATCTGTGCCGTTCCAATCAAATGACTGGAATTGTCTCTATCATGCATCACACTGTTTACACAGTCTGACTGCATAAACCATGCAGTGCGACGATTTTATATACTGTATCTGTGTTTGAAACTCCGGATTTTTGGGCTTTGTCCATCTTAAAGATGATGAAGAATCCATTTAGAATCAATTTTAAAAAATGACCATATGATTCTAATTAAAATGTACCACATTTTGATTTGAATCCAAAATTGATCTGATTTTTACTGAACTTTTGAAGATAAATTGATATGTGATAACCTTCACAAATGGATACATAAGATTTTCTTATTTTTTATAATTTTCCCTCCCACTTTTAAATACAAGAACTTTTTATTTTTTTCTATCTGACATTAAAATGTCAACAGGTATCAGGTTGACACTTAATCCAAGTCCCATGTTTATAAATCCAATTATTTGTTTATTTCGGGTGAACATTTTGAATCTGGCCAAGTTCAATTAATTTATGCTAGATCCCAATCGGTCTAATTATAATAGCAAATATAATCAATAAATTTTACAATTAATTACTGTAGTCAGAATATCAACTATAAATTAGAAAATATTGAATTTGTCTTAAATTTCTCGGACGAGAGTCAGGAGATAAGCAGTTTGATATATGTTTTCTTTCAAGGGAAGCAAGTGTATAAATTTTTTTAAAAAAATGGATCTTTCTTGTAATTATCTATTGACCATCCTGTTCCAGTATAATAGCAAAATTTAGTTTAATGTATAACAACATTATCAAAGAGGGGAAAAAAGAGATGCAACCATTATCATCATATATAATAAGACTCCAAGTAACTACACAAGCAAAAAGAAATTAAAAAGGGCAAATTAATTAGAAGATCAGAAACCATGAAAAAAAAAAAAGAGAAAAAGAAAAGATATTCGTGTTCCATTTTCGGTCATAGTTATATGTCTATGCATTGATAGGGGCTCACACACACACATATATTTATTTAATAATTGATGTCAAGCTTGATTGTGTTTGAGAGCACTTCCATATCCATATATGAACCTTGCTGTCCCCTCTGTGTACACATGAGTCTCATTGTCCAGTCTGCACCCAAATTCCAAGTTTAATTAGAATCATGCAACACGCTTCAAAAGAATAAACAGGATCAGCAAAAGAACAATATAGATGAGATACAAAATATATTTGGCAACATTGGTTGGGACATACGATTTTCGAACAGCTTTGCTCAAGGAAGAGGCTGATGCAATTGTTTTACCATCAAGATATCTGTTTTCTCCTTGGATGTTCTGTTTCATTCTCAGATCTAGCTCTTCTACACTCAGTGTAAACGGAGAATCCGAAGCCTGCCAATTATTGTTCGACCCTTAGTCTCATGTCACTTAAATTTGAATCCAATAATATATGATACAACATTACTACTAATGACATAAATACTTTAATACAATTTTAAAATTTGTCAACAATTTTCTATTATATCTGTATAAATTGTATTCTGGTCAAAATTTAACGAAGATCGATTATTAATTTGTCATTGATGAATGGACTTCGATAAGATTAAGAGAGTGTTGGTTATATGCCGGTACCATGACCCATCCCCAAGTATCAGCAAAAGAAGGAATATGAGCTGAATAAGGCACAACATCTGCAAATATAAGAAAAGAAAAACAAAATTAATTTCCGATTTTATTTTAAAATGACTGGATAAACCAAGACAATTTTTACTGTTTTCACTTAAAGCTGTTTAGGTTTACTTACATTTAAAAACCTGTTTTAAGGTGTTGTAAATGCAAGAGAATACTTCAGTGTGACTGAATATTCCAGCTGGCCCTGCCTACGAAGTCAAAAAAGTCAAAAACTGGTTAAATTCTTTTCTTATATCTCACGAATTTTGCCTTGGGAAATTTCCAACATCAACATTAAAAGTGCTTTCATTGTCAAAAAACAAAAAAAACAAAAAAAAACAAAAATTAAAGTGTTTTCAAATGACCAAAAATGCTTTAATATACATTTTTGTAGTGTTAGAGAAATACACAAGTGCTTCTTAGATAACTGATTAAAGAAATGATTAAGATAATTATATATTTATGTACAATTTTTAGCAAACACGATAGTGCTTTATTTTGAAATACCTGCGTGACAAGTATGCCCCCAGGATGGAGTCTCGGCTTGACAATAAACTCATAGAACGATTTAGTATAGAGTTTGTAACATGGGCCTCCTTCTATTGGGTCTGCCAGGTCGCCTATTATCACATCGTAGCACTCTTTTCTAGTCTCGAGGTCAGTTCTGCATTTGATCGCCACAATGTATAGTATATATAGGTAATTAATGCTAAATTAAACATAATTGAGTAATTAATTATATGGATTATGCTATTTTAAAGTTCTACACAATTACAGGGAAGATTAGTAATCTTTGAATTTTAATTAACGGTTAATAAAAGTCAAGTGTTTGAAAATTAAGAAAAAGTAAATATTAGATAAAAGCAAATTACTCTCATATATCTCTTAACTACTACAGTAGCTATTCAAGTTTTGTTAAAATATTCATAATTAGATATATTAAGAAGGATTACCTGGCGTCATTGATAACGAGCTCAAGTCTTGGATCAGAAAATGCTTCTCTGTTCACAACCAAGTAAGACTTGCAAAATTCCACTACCTCCTGCTCGATGAAAAAGTAAAACCAAAAAGAAAAAGAAAAAGAAAAAGTGTGTTTGGATTAATTATTAATTGGGGATGTATATATACATTGTTTAGCGGGTTTTTTCGATAATGAAAAAAATTCTTTCTTTATTTGTTTGTTCCATGCAATAAAGACCACATTTAATGTGGAAAATGCTCATGCGTTGCTGTCCGTTGTAAGAAAATCGATCAATAAATCAAAAACAAGTTCCAGTGTTGTACCTCATCGATGTCACACATGACAACCTTCTCCACAGATTTGTGTCTGAGTATTTCTCTAGCTGTGGAACCTTCACCTCCTCCCATAATAAAGATGGTCTTTGGGCTAAAATTATTCGAATAGAAATATTAATTAGAACTATAATAAAGTAATTAGAAGCAAACCATACAAAGTTGAAAACAAAAATGCAAGAAAACATAAACCAAAAGGAAAAAAGATAATTTACTTTGGATGATGAAGAAGTGCTGGATGAACAAGAGATTCATGGTAGATAAATTCATCTACCTCAGCACTTTGAAGCTTACCATCAATTACTAATGCCTGTAAAACGAACGGAAAAATATTAGATCAGGTTAAAAAAAATATAGATATTTGGAAAATGAAATTATAGATAAAATTGTTTTTTTTTTTTAAACATATTTAATTTTTTTTAAAAAGTATATTTTTATTGCTATTTTTTAATTATATATGTGAACCTTTCCAAAGGGTTTTGTGTCCAACAGTGCGATGTCCTGGTACTGGGTCTCTCCTGTGTGCAATATACTGGGACAAGAAAACAAAATGATTATAAATAAACAAAAGATAATAAAGATGTTTGAACTAATTAATTTCAAAACTAATTATATATATTTGTTTATTATATCATGTCTGGCTTTTTCAGGACATTTGTATTTCTTTTCAAGAATATACTCTTCTATTCTTCTTTTCAATACTGAAAGTGCGACACTTTGCGAAAAAGATTAGTTTTATTATTTCGTTTTCGTCTCACACATTGAAACGTGTGACTTCTATTTATCCTCTGAAAGATTTTCTTCGGATTTTGTTCATTTACCTCTAGATAGCCCTCATAAAAGAACAATATTCTATGATTCGACCCAAAAGAAGAAAACAAAATCTGTAAATTTAATGAAAATATAAACAAAATAAATCTGTGATTGAAGTAAAAAGAATGCCAGATTTTTTTTTTTTTTTAAAGCGCTTGATTTGGACTAATATATATCAAAGTTGTGTATGTGAATATATTTATACCTATTAAGTGCAAAACTCCATCTCAAGTTCTCTTCAATCTCTTCTTCATACCAGCAGCTCTTTCTATAACCTGTTAATGCATGATTCTTTCCAGTAACTCCATTTCCAACACTGATTCCGTTTGAACAAGAAATTTCACCCATTTTTTTCTCCTAAGTCTCAAATAAACTCAAAGCAAACTAGCTTCTCAACAAGGGGATCGAGAAAGAAACCAATTAGGTAGAGAGGATAAAAAAAAAGAGAAGTGATGGTGATGAGAAGAGAAGAGTTGATGGGCAATTTATATGGCAAAAGTGGCAGAGAGATCGAAAAAGAAGAATGATTAGGTTTTGGTATGGCAAGAGTCGTGAAATCTATCGAAATTGCTGTGCTTACTAGTTAGGAGTCAAAAGAGCCATAAAATCCTCATTGGTTTTCTAAAAAAATATTTATATATAAATTACATATGCAATTAATGTTTGTGATTTCTTAGGATGATTTGGTCGCGTGGGTTATATCTATGTCGTCTTCTATGTACTACACTTTTATCCATTATATATTTCATGGTTTTTGTTTTCTTTTTCAACACATACGTGATTATCTTTTCTATGTGCATGCGGCTGAAGAAGTTGATTTTACGTGTATGAATTGATGCGGTTGAAAAAAAATAAAAGCCCTAGAAATTGATCCCAAAGCCCAATGATATTTTGACATGTAGGATTGTGCATGTGATGGCCAAGTATGGACAAAAGATGGCATGCATGATAGTCATGATGTAAAACACTATTACCTCATAAATTACAAAAAAAAAACAAATAAAACAACTGGGGTTAGAAAAAGATAAAAGATGATGATTAATGGGGAGTGGAAAATTACCCGAAAATTCTGGTTATTCTTTTCTTCAAAAATGTGTGCAAATCTTGGTTGAAGTGTGAGAGAGAGCGTGCTGTGGAAACCATCATCATATATATTCTGTTGCTTGAAAAGAAGAAGGGGCTGGCGTGCTATGCCAGGCGCACTCATCATCACCATCACCATCAAACCATCAATGTTAATCCTTTCCTCTCCCAACACTCAATAAAATTTTCAACCCCACCATCATAAACACTATAGCAACACGGGTTTGTTAGAGTTGTTTAAAGCATTATAGAATCGAGATCTTCTCTTAATGTGAACATTTTTAAAATTTATAAATATTTTATAAAATATTAATTATAAATTTCTATTCTTATTTTAATTTTTTAATTATTAACAACCAATTACAGACATTAAACGGGCTCCAAGGTAAATAATGTGAGTAGAAAATCCAAGTTGGACGAGAACAAAATTAATAATAACCACCCTTGTTGCAGTAAGTTAATGATCATATATGGCCGCCTGTTTTGCCACGTGCCCGCATATGATTCCATCTAGTGATTGATTGTGCGGGTCGCTGATGGGACCCTGAAGCACGTATCAAGTTGTGAGGTAATAGTGGCATCAGCATGATGTGTTTCTTCCTGGAGGAGAGAGAGTGGACAAGGTGGGTTCATCACTGAAGATGGTGTTCCTTGCATGCAATGCAGTCAGGCTAAATTATGAATAAGAAATCAATCATTCTTAGAGATGTTTTTTTTGGGTGTTATCATGAGTACTGATGATGGATTCACCACACACTCGATCGCCTTTTCTTTTGGAAACTTTAGTGGCTCCTACTAATTAGTCCCCATAATTATACAGATAGCCTTCATAGTTTCAAATCAATTATCAATGCTCAGTATCTGTTTCTTTGTAATTTGTTATGCCTTTTTTTTTTTTTGGGAATAAATTAGTATTATAAGATTGGTATTACTCTAGCTTTGTTTCTCCAATTTCTCTGTTAGTCCTGTTCTCGTATTCCATTTTAATTTGCTAACCAGACCAATACATGACTTTACAGACACGACCAAGTCCAATCATAAAACTTCTCGCAAATAATTTTGATATTGTCTAAATTTTTGGTAGAATCAGTTCAACAATACCAGTGTAATTGTAATCTGAATCCATTCCAAAGATGTTTTAAATCAAGAAAAATCTTCCATATCATCATATCAATAATACTGGGTATCCCATCTTTTTAGTATCCTCTTTGTATCTCTACCAATAATGTAAAAATTCAACAATACTAGTGGAATTGTAATCTGAATCCATTTCAAAGATGTTTTAAATCAAGAAAAAATTTCTATATCATCATATCAATAATACTGGATATTTCATCTTTAGTATCCTCCTTGCATCTCCACCAATAATGTAAAAGTTGGTGAATGAATAAGTGAAATTAATAATCATATATGTGTATGTATTTACTAATTGTTATATTATTGGTTGGAATGTAGGGAAGATACAAAATGCGTGATGATTAGCATTATTGATGATCATATATAATCAATAACATATATGTATTAATTAATTATATATATTATTTTTCTAGCACTAAAAAGGAGCCAGTTTGAAAAATAATATTAGAAAATTGAATTGAGTATTTTTTTTTTTTTAAAACACTTTCATGAACTAATAGTTAGCAGAGGGCTAAAAAAATTTAATATTCAATTTTCCAAACTCGCTGGATCTCTCTCTCTCTATATATATAGATATTCTTAACTTCAGTTTCTCAATTATCATTTGTTAAAATCACCTATTTTTGTTTGTGTTGATTAAGTCAACACCCATTTACACTTAATTAATGATTCACATACAATGCAGAGACTTATATATATATATATATATATATAACTTCAGTTTCTCAATTATCATTTGTTAAAATCACCTATTTTTATTTGTGTTGATTAACTCAACACCCATTTACACTTAATTAATGATTCACATACAATACAGAGACTTAATATATATACATATATATATTTCTTTTCTCCTTAGTATGCATCGATACAATAACTTCAGTCTTTTAATTAGTAACCATTAGATTCATATATTTTTGTTTGCTTTGATTGATTTAATACTCATTCATGCTTAATCAATAGTTCACATATAATGTATTGATTTAATTAATTTCAATATATGCTGAAGTGAATATATATATGTATGATATTTCCCTGCGATTTTGGCTACAAGCTTCAATTTATGTATAGGAATTGTTATGTGACCGCGTTGATTTAAACGTTCAGCGCCCAACTTTCATAAATAAATCAAGATTTGTTTAATCAGAGTTTGGAATTCGGTACCTTACTTAATGAGGAATTGACTGTTACTTAAAAATGTGGGCACATATTGCTGCCAATTACTAGCTAAATAGAGCTTACACCCAGTTGAGACAAGTTCAAACAAAAAAGACAAAAGAAAAACGAATAGTTAAGTTATATCATAAACTTGCTTTTTTTTTTTCTTTTAATTTTATTAATGCTATAATTCTCCAATCTATATCATTATTATATTCTAACTAATGAGACAAGTGCACGATACCATCAAGTAAATTAATCTAATTAATGCTACCTCGGATTGTGATTACCTTTTTGGCCAATTTGTCCAATCAATACAAGATAACACTAACCACTAAGGCAAGTAAGGTGGAGTACAATTGTACAAACAACTGAGGTATGTCACGTCAAAAATTTGTACGCTACAATCTTTAATTTATTTCTTTTCTCTTGCTAGAACTTATATACGAAAAACAAAAACATTATATGATGACTTTTTTGAAAAGACATTTGATGCGATATTATCACCAATACGTAAACAGATACGCATATATTCTTTGTTCAACCAACCTGAATAAAAGGTCAAAAACTATCACCGTTATATTTATTTGTGGTTCGTGTTTATAAAAGTTTTTTATTTCAAAAAAAAAAAGAAACCTACCATGTTATAAGAGTATTGTGGCATATTAGGTCGAAGTATAGACTCACTAAATTATCAATCAATTGTACAAACAACTAATAAGGTATGTCACATCAAAAATTTATATGCTACAATCTATATTTTATTTTTTTTCCCTCTTGTTAGAACTTATATATGAAAAACAAAAACATTATTTGATGACTTTTTTGAAAAGACATTTGATACGATATTATCCTGAATGCATAAAGAGATACGCGACATTTTTTGTTTGACCAATCTGAGTAAAAGGTCAAAAAGAACCAAGTGATAAGAGTATTGTGGCATATTGGGCCGAAGTATAGACTCACCAAATTATCAATCAACCCGTTTTATATCTGGTTTGGGCCTGCTGACTGGTGAATTTTAAAGAGGTTCCATTGCCAAATGAGAACTGATATTTGCACCCCTCTAAAATTATGTGCACACCCCTTTCGTAAGTTCATTCCATTAAATGAATCATAATTATAAATATGTTATAATTTTTTAAAATAAAATTCAATAAGGTGTATTGATGTCAAAAATCGATCAGCGCATGAATTAATATGAATATGGTAAATTGCGTAAATTGTGAGCGATTAAATGAAATTGATATCAAGTTAAGTGATTAAAAGAATAAATAAGCAATAATAATGCAAAAGAAAATCAACCAAAGAGACTAAAAAGTTTTTAACGTGATTTGGCTATATGAGTAATATCTATGTTTACGGTTATTTTATTACTGAAAAGGAAGATTGTTTTTAGTAGAGTTTCTAGAAGGGTTTTCATGGCATCTTGTTGCTGATTGTGTAGAACTTTTAAGCCTGTATCTTCATATCATTTGTACATGTGAAGGATCCTTTATATAGTTTTAGGGTTTCTTATTTACATACAATAAGGTTATTATAATATAGAAAGTTTAAGATCCTTTTTCCTAATTTACATGATACTATATTTAGTATATTTTATTCGAATCAAACTGCAATTAATACATCCATATTCGTATCAAAATGCAATTTTGATAGCTTCCTATTTAAGGTGATCTTATGCTTGAAATAAAAATTTTTTCGTTTCTACAACTTTGTGTTGTTAATGAAAATTGCAAGTTGATTATATTTTACGAGCTGCTATATCACTATGACTGCGAGCTGCTTCTCATATGAGCTAACTGACTCAAGTTGTTTTGACGCCTTGGCATTATTTGATATATTACACGCTTTTATTGAAGTGATATTTGCTGTTGTGTCTTTGAGTAATGAGCTTCATATTGCCTTATTCTTACTTTTGAGCTTCAAGGCTTACCAGTCTTTTGATACCCTCTGGAATGACCTCGAAAAAGGGAATTACATCACATAGTGTTGTAGTCAAGTTTTATCCTTGGTGCTCTCATGAATGACATTAAAAGAGAGAGTTACAACACTCCTCATACCAGATAGAATGAGGTAGCACACTTATACTGTGGTGCTTGTTTGTTAGTACCTTTGTATTGAAGTATTTGTTTAAGGATCCACAATTTGTTAAATTAAAAAATATCCAATTGTTTCTTTGATAAGAAAATGAGTTGAATTGATCTATAAAATTCAAGTGAAATATTAATGATGATTTTCATAGAAATCATTTTTGATTTATGATATCCCATGCATTGTTAAAATTGATGTTTGATTTTCACATAATGAATGCGTTATCATATGATACATGTTGCATCACTTATTTTATCCATGTTTATGTTTTGTTTACTAAAGATTGAAATATGGATAAAATATTATTATTTGGATTTTAGAATAATCCCTACTAGGCTTGATAAGCTCACCCCTTATTTCTTCTCAGGTTGTAGTGGCAAGCCGCTCAATTTGGGTTCGTGCGGATTAGAGAGTTTTATTTAGTGGTTGTGAAGATGGGTAGTTATTTTGTATATTCTTCTTATTGGATGTATATATGGAGGATTGTAATTACAATTCTATTTATTCGGATTAGAATTACTAATATCATAAAGCTAGAAATTGATACATCTAGTGTTGTATTTATGATAATTAGAATGTTTAATAATTATGGGGTGAAGCCAAGTTTGAAGGATATTATCTGTGGACTTTAGATTTTGTATTTGCAAGCGAAATATATATATTTTGGGAAACTGTAGAAATAGGGGAAATTTTGCCTTTTATTTTTAGGAATGGATTTCAATGAAATCATAATCTACAAGATGGAGAATTCTTGGTTTGCCTGTTTTTCCTACTATTTAATTTTAATATTTCATTCATGTAGGTGGATTCTGGACATGACATCATGTGTATGGTATTTGCTATCTATCCATGTTAGATTTAAGCAAATGTCTAACATACAATATTTGCCATCATAAATCCTATTAACCTTGCTTCTAAATATTATAATTAGTCTATTAGGTTAAGTTCTTGAATTCAATTGTTAGTAATAATTACCAATCGACGTGACTAGATTTAAATAGTTTATAAACTATTATCAATTTTACGCAATTAAACAAATCAATTATTAACTAGTGAATATATTTGAAAGTTCTCACTAGCTCTCGAATGCCAATTTGTCTATTTAAGGACTTAGAAGCTTTGGTATTCCTCACACACCAATCAACAATGGCTTCAATAGTCAAACTATTGTCTTGCTTACTCTTCTCCTTCCTTTCGATCTTCCCACTCTCGAGCTCAGAACACCCAGTAGACCCCCTAACCCCAGCGGAGTTCCACCCCGTCCAAACCATTGTCAAGGAAGCAAAACCTAGCTCCACCAACGAGCTAACCTTCCACTATGTAGGCTTGGACGACCCTGACAAACATGACATCTACTTATGGCAATCAATTTCAACAAAAATCCCACATCGAAGAGCCCATGTCGTTATCCGGCTCAACAAACAGACCCATGATATCATCGTAGACTTGTCGGAACGTTCCATCGTTCGCGATAAAGTTTATGAAGGAAATGGCTTCCCAATGCTCAACATAGAGGAACGCGTCGCTGCATCTGAGCTGGTGCTCGATTATACACCGTTTAAAGCCTCTATTGAGAGGAGGGGACTCAATATGTCAGATGTAGTTTGCTCCGCTCTCCCAATCGGGTGGTTTGGAGAAACGGAGCGCAAAAGAGAGTTGAAAGTAAATTGTTTTTACGCACAACGCATAGTCAACATGTACTTGAGACCAATAGAGGATATAAAGATACATGTTGATCGTGATGTAATGAAGATCACTAAATATCACGACAGTGAGATCACTCCCGTGCCCAAGGCCCAGGGAACCGAGTACCTATTGTCTCACATGAAGCCGCTGTTCGGTCCACGTATGAATAATGCAGCGATCGCGACGGCAAACGGACCAGGGTTCACAGTTGACGGTCACACTGTCAAGTATGTTCAGTTTATTATTATTATTATTATTATCAGAGGAAATTATAATTTAACTACCCAATTTGAAATTATGTTTTGTTATGCTCGTTTTCTCGGCTTGAGTAAATGGGCTGGTAAAAGTCCAACAAATATGAGTTGGAACAAAAGCCCAGAAGGTCCGACCTCCAGCTTGTTACAACGAGCTCGTGAGCTCGGGAGCTCGGGAGCTGCAGAAATAGGTCGAGCACATCTCCAGCCCAATTCAATATCCCTCTACCCCGAGCAGCCCACCAGATCGAGAGCCCGCTCCAGAAGATGCCTTATGCAGTAAGTCATCAGAACCACCAACTCTCCTGATTTCACGTCGGAGCCACCTATACAATTGTTAGGGAGCATTCAATGCGGCGGCTGTGCATTTAATGAAGAGAAGACATCTTCTAGTGCATTAAATGTAGATATGCACATGAAAGAAATAATCATTGTTTTTTACAATAAATACAGTATGATTTATGTCAGGATTAGTTGAAATCACCATCATTTGTAACGTGTACGACACTCTTTTGTATCTCTCCCCCTCTATAAATAGGGGAGACTTTTACTGTATCAAGCGGGAAATATACTAGTATACCGTCACTCTGTCGGAATTACTTCAGAGTGACCCGTGGACGTAGGTGCAGTTGCCGAACCACATAAAAATCCTTGTGTCTGAATTCATTCTTCCTTCCCCCTTCTTTATTAATTGCTCCATTACTGTCTTTATCCACCACGACTAACATTCCTTCTCCTTTATTACAGTTTACCAACCTTAAACTCCATACAACGCATTTACAACAGTCCTCATCCTTTACTCATTATTTATTACCACGATCGCAGTCTGGGCCTCTGAATCTCTGGGTCGACCGTTTCCGAACGTCGACATGTTTAGATAGAACAAACTTTTCACTTTTATTACAAATAACCTCATTGCCGTTAGTGGATCTTTGTTAGATTTAACTGATTTAGGGGCAAAATAATCTTTTGACCTTATTTATTATTTTTTGTAAATAAATTTTAAAAACTTTAAAATAAATTTGATAATAATAATAATAATTCATATATCCTCACCGTACATCTTAAAATGGATGGCGGGGATTGATTTGAAAAAAAAAAAATTAAATTCATCAACCAGTTCATCAGGTCGTTAATTCATCCATATCCTCCATCATCGATCTCATCAACAACCTTGAATTTCATCCATCCTTCACTATCATCAACCTATCATTATCATCACCACCATCACCCTTTTTCTTTCTATTTCCCCCCTTTTTTCTCACTCCATCATCAACCCAGATTCTTGAAATGCAAAAAATAGTCCTAAACATCATCAATCATCATCAACTTCTAAAAGATTGGGTTCGAAACCTAGATGCACACCCAACATAGCAATTGTCATCATCAAAACCTAGACTGGGTTTGAAACCTTCCATTCATCAGCATCATCGTAATCGCCAACAATCTCTCCTTTCACTCATCATCAAAATCACCCATCAGACGCATCCCAAATGTCCTTGACAATGGCCAACATCTTCACCACCAAATCAGAAAACCACAAACAAACATCTCCACCCACAAATCACAAAATTCACAAACAAATGGCGATAAAAACCAAAAAACCCAAACCCACAAATAAACATCACCTATAAATCACACAACGCAGACCCATAAACCAAGACTTACTCATGTCCTTGCACGAATGCAACCTTGCATCTCTCCTATGATGACACCGTCCTTATAGTGGTTAGATCAAAGAGGGAGGAGTGAGGGTGACGATGGCCATGGAAGAGGAGAGGCTAAGGGAGGAGAGGACAGTGGTGATGGGATCTTAATAGAGGTTGAAGAAGAAGAAACAACATAGAAAGGGAAAGAGATGAGATTTGGGTTGGAGAAGACTTGGAATCTAGGGGTTGAAGATAGTAGTTGTTTTTTAAAAAATGATTTTAATTTTTTTTTCATTTTTTTTTTGAATTTAGGGGTTTTATGGTCATTACACCACTTTATGATTATTTACCGCTATCTTTAACAATTCATTACTAAGGGTGGGTGAGTATTTTGAAACTGGACAGTAAATTGTAATTTTCTCATGTTATTATTATTTTGACAATTGTTCTGTTAATCAGTTTGTTATTACTAATTGATATTCTTCTTTCTAGCACCAGGAGTTGAGTTTTGAAAATTTGAAATGAGTACTTTTTAACATTATTTGTGTCTATTAACTTCTGGTTTGAAAATTTGAAATGAGTATTTTTTAAGTGTATTTGTGTCTATGAATAATAATTCACAAACAAAGGAAAAAAAAAACCAAAATTTGTGATCTTCGTTCTTGAGAAATATATTGCCTTTGTTTGTGAACAGCGATGGTACTAAAAAAAAGTATAATTTAAGCTCCATGGTAACAATTTTAGAACTCGTTATCTTTTGGTGCTATCTTACACAACTTTTACTTATTAATTTGTCTTATCTTACAACATTTGTTTTTAAGTAAAACATTTAACTATTCAATATAAATCTTAACTTAAAGGGATTGTATTATTCATATTTGACATGTAGTATAATTATTCATAAGAAATTAAATAAGAAAACTTTTTATATAGAAGATGATTAGAGAGCTTATTTCTGAATAAACATATTAAGTTTTGTTTTTAAATATCTCTTTTTATTAAAAAGAAAAATTTTAAGTAACTTGTTGAACATATTTTAATCTTAAAATGAGTGTCTGCAGAGATTGATCCATGCTGATTTACAATTGTTTGTTTACGTCCATTATATAATTTACAATTCTTTGTCTAGATCTGCTAGATAATTTAATATTTTGTAACAAAAAAACTAAAAATGAGCTTTCATTAACTAGGATTGAACAACAAAACAAACTCAACAACTTCAATTTACTATTGCCTAATTAAGTGTGCTATATTAATCTTGACACGGATGCTAAGATATATGATAGAATTTACAAAATAATATAGTTACGTATATGGATAAATCTCAAACAAGTTCTGTTCTAGCACGGTATGGAAAATTAGAATTGATGTCAAGACTCAAGACATTGTCTAAATCGACTAAAGCATGTGTTCTAGCGGGTAGAAATTTAAACATAATAGTCGTCGTTAATATTAATATGATATTTCATTTGACCCAGAAAAGTATGTTTAGGTTTTTTTCAATAATTATGATTATTTTTTCTGACATTTTTTCAAATGCATGATAATTCCAATTTGTGAAATTTAATGAGATGGGCCAACTGGGTATTCCACCTAGCGTTTGACGCTAGAGTCGGTTCAATAATTTCTCTGGCCTCAATTTACGATCTTGAACAGAAGAAGTACCGTCAAGTCTTGTATAGAGGGTATGTATCGGAGCTCTACATTCCTTATCAAGATCCAAGTGAAGGATGGTATCAACTATCCTTCTTTGATAGTGGCGAATTCGGGTTCGGTGTCGCAACAGCGTCACTGGAGCCGCTGAAAGATTGCCCGGCCAATGCAGTGTTCATCGAAGAGTACGTAGCTAACCAAGACGGTTCGCCGGTGAAAAAACCGAATGCTTTGTGCATATTTGAACGACATGCAGGGAATATTATGTGGCGTCACACACAGTCAGAAATGATTGGAGATGTAATTCTCTAATTTTAGAGTTTCTTTTTTTGGCTGTAATATTATGATTGGTTATTTATTTATTTATTTATGATGTGTGTGAACAATTAAACATTACGTTGCAGATAACGGAGGTGAGACCAGAAGTGAGCTTGGTGGTGAGGATGGTTGCAGCAGCCGGCAATTATGACTATATACTTGATTGGGAACTCAAGCCGAGTGGCTCCATCAAGTCCGGGTTATGTAAGATTCAATTTGTTATTAGGTACCAATCTTTGTGCATATTTATTTTATTGATATTTAGTACCTTATCTTTGTGTGTGTTTCAAGGAAAAACTGCAAAACCATTAATATGATTAGAGTGTGGATTTTAACTTTGGGTCTCTTTTAACTTTTATATAAGAAATTTTGGATTCGATTATTTAAATACCATTCACATAAGACTTGAAGAGATTTGTCATTTTTGTTAACTGATTATAAATATACTCGTGACTGTTGAGCTTTTTGATTAAAACATTGATGCATAATCTGAAATTAAGGCTCTCTATAATTAAAAAGAATGAAACAAATATTATCATTATAATAATGGGAATTGTTAGCAAGTACCACTTACTACTTTTTACATGATTTCTTAACAGCTTTTTAGAAAGCACTCAAATTCTTTAAAATT
Organism: Litchi chinensis; assembly: GCA_019925255.1. Classification (NCBI taxonomy): domain Eukaryota; kingdom Viridiplantae; phylum Streptophyta; class Magnoliopsida; order Sapindales; family Sapindaceae; genus Litchi; species Litchi chinensis. The sequence goes on from CM034461.1 coordinate 5,183,670, forward strand.
TAGTTTAAAAAAATCTTTAAAATTTCTTTGTAAATTATACATGGGAAATCTAAAATTCGAAACTAGATAAGTAAGTCTCTTAAAATATAATAGAGGTAGGTATATAATATGATTTCTTATTTAGAGACGAAATAAGCAATTGCAATGCGCAAAGTTTTCAGATGAATCAAGTAAATAATTGGCAGATTTTGTGCTCCTTTTGCTTTCAGGTTGGGTTAACTGGAGTTTTACAAGTGAGGTCCGTGACATACACTAATGTGGATCAGATAAATGAGGAAGCTCATGGTACGCTGGTAGCAGAAAATACTATTGGAGTTTACCACGATCACTTCTTGAACTACCACCTTGATCTTGACATTGACGGTGAGGCCAACTCCTTTGTCCAGACCAATTTGGTGACCAAACGAAACACAGAAACCATGACACCAAGGAAGAGTTACTGGACAGTTGAAAAGCAGACGGCCAAGACTGAACTTGATGCCAAAATTCTGCTGGGAACTAAGACCATGGAGCTCTCATTGGAGAATCCAAATAAGAAAACCAAACTTGGACACCCGGTAAGTTATCGCCTATTACCAGGTTTCTTCACCAGTCCTCTTTTAACTCTCGACGATTACCCACAAATCCGGTGTGCGTTTTCCAATTATAACGTTTGGGTGACCCCATATAACAAGTCTGAAAAATGGGCTGCCGGAGACCACGTTGATCGAAGTCATGGCGATGACACCTTGCTTACATGGACCAACAAGAAAAGGCCGATTGAGAATACGGACATAGTGCTGTGGTACACAATGGGCATGCATCATGTTCCTTGCCAGGAAGATTTTCCGTTGATGCCAACAGTGAGTGGCGGATTCGAGCTCCGACCGATCAACTTCTTTGAGTACAATCCTGTGCTTAAAGTGATACCTCCAAATCACGTAAAATGGCCTAATTGCACTGCCTAACCCTAGTCAGTTTCAGCATTTTCGCTTCTGGCAGGCCATTTTAATAAAATAGTGATCATTTGAATAAGCTTCTCCCTAGTTAATTTGTGTGATGCTTGACTTTAAATCAAGTAATAAAGTTCTTTGGTGAATAATCTGCAGAATATTGGATTTGGATTTGCAGGCTGTGATGCAATTTTGATATCATATTAATTATTATATTATTTTATAATTTATATAACATTGACAACTCACATATTATATTTTGAGTATATATTTGGGTAAAAAAATTTGAAAACCCTAATATTACTTTAATTAAAAACAAAAAATCTGGATATAATGGCAGTTAATTTGAAGTTTAGCTTAATTTACAAGTTTGTTGGGTCGCAGGACTTTTGGTTTGCCTTTACCATATAGCATAGATTACTTGAAGAGTTACTCTAGTCCATTCATATTATTGTAGACGTCTGAATAAAATTTAATGGTTCAAACAAAAAAGAAAAGAAAAAAACTATTATATCAAAACATCTTTCTTATTATTATTTAATATAATTATATGACAAATTGAAATCATTAGTTAGGGATCTATAAAAAACGGTTTAAATTGAACATTACTTATACATCCAAAAAAAATTTATAATTAATTTTATATTTCTCCATTATTATCCCAACTGATTCTATTGCTGAGAAATATATAAAATAATATTCCAATTAATGTTATATCCGAGTTTGATTAACTTTTAAAATTTTGATATATTCGATCTAGAAAACTGGAGGGAATTAAAAATTTCATGTGATCAAAACAAGTCACAAGAATCTGCAAAAAATATCAGCTAGAGTACAAAAGTTGAAGACATTTCACGTCAAACTCTTTTATATGGTAGAATATAACTCTAATTTAATAATTTGGTTATAGTTTATTTATTGAAAATTAATAATTTAATAATTTGATTAATAATTTGATAATTAAATTATAGGTTATAATTTAATAATTTGATTAATAATTTGGTTATAGTTTATTTATTGAAACCAAAACTAAAAAATTATTGGCATTTCAAAAATACGTTTGATTGAATAATATCATGATTACATGGAGACATAAGACATCTTTTATTTATTTATTTATATATTTTATATATAAGGACATCTTTTATCCGACCATTATGAATAGAAAACGTAAGAACTAGGGGTGAATACAAAAACATGGATCCGGTCCGAACAACCCGATCCGATCGGATCCGTGAGTGTTCGGATCAGATCACATGTTTAAAGGTAAGGTGTTCAGATCCTCGCCTGTAAAAACACCATGTTTCACGGATCGGATCGGATCGGATCAGGGTATCTAAAATCGATCCGATCTGTGAACCCGTGAACAAGGATACATGCGTAATTTCGCATGCCCCTATATAAAGTTCACTTAAGCTAACCCTAGTATTTATCTCTTACTCCCTCTCACTTTTAGCTCGTGCTGGGCAGCCCTAGCCCTAACCCCAGCCCCAGCCCCACCCATTTTTTCTTCATTGTCGACACCGATAGTTCTCACTGAGCTAGTCATCTTGGGGTGACAAAAAAAATAGAGAAGAAGATGAAGAATGAAAGTAGTCATAGGTTTAAGTCAGATTGTTGGGAGCATTTTGAGTTGTTCAAAACTAAGGAAGATAGAAGAAGGTTTTGGTGTATACATTGAAATTGAAAGTAGGTGTTCAAACATGGAACCGATCTGATTCGATCCACATACTTGGTGTTTAGATCGGATTGGTTTCTTCCCCTTGATGGATCATGTTCGGATTAAAAAATGACGATCCACAAATTTACCATGTTCAGATCGGATCCAGTCGGAATCGATCCGAATATAGTGTTGTCCACCACTAGTAAGAATTAACCAAGGTAGAGGAATAATGCTGATAAAATTGGGCTAAATATAGACTAAAATTGACATTTTACCCGTTCTTTCTCTAGTCTAGGTGGCTTTGATTTTTATTTGTATGCTTGGGCTTGTAATTAACGAAATTTAAGGGGATTCCATTACTAAATGAAGTCACTAATGTCTCCGACCTCATCGAATCCATGCAGCCTAGAGCAAGGAAAAAGAATGCTAACAATGACTATTTATAGAAGCTATTGACATCGTATGTATAATTGTGTATCTCTTTATTCACCAATATAGTAAAAATTTGCTTTCCAACAATGCATTTTATAAGTTTGTATGAATAATTTTTTCTGTTTATTATAGAAATGTTGTCTCTCAATTATAGGAGTAAATTATTTAGATTATATAAATAGTGATTGATTTTGTAATATTTCAATAGAACTTTCTAACTCATTTAATATTACACTGGTAAAAAAATTGATAGTAGACACAAAGGGTTATTAAAAGCCCAACATGGGCCCAGATGGAGAGGGGCAACCAAGGATGCAGTCCAGGAGAGCATGCGGCCCATATTCATCGGCCGAAGTAGCAGCATTCCTTGGACCAAGTCAATGATACGAGAATTTGGGAAGAGAGTAAGATAAAGGAGAAGTTCTGTTCTTTCTTCATAAAAAAACAACTAATGGCTAACAAATCTCTTTAATAGACTTGTCTCACAACAAAGAACCCACTAATACTAAAAACTAGGAAAATCCCCTGTTTACAGGAAACACAACAACAACATGCTTCTTATCCATAAGCATGTGCCGCTACAGTTATTCAAGATAATAATCAAACTAACTTAGTTAACTTGACATCCACTAAACAACAAAATAGGCTGATACTCCTCTTGCATGGCTACGTGCGTTGCCTGCATGGTCCACCTTCATTGATCCTATCATTCCATCCCTCTGAAATGGTCCTTGTCCTCAAGGACAGAAACCAGGATAGGACTTGAGAACCCTTCGACGATCCTCCCATGTAGCATCTTCAACTGGAGCTCCTCGCCACTTAACTAAGATTTCCTCCTTTGGCCGATAACGTCCTCTTTGCACGGTCCATTTTTCAAGCACACTTTCTGGTTGTGGGAGTTGGTTCAAATCGTCTGCAACTGTGGGTAGTTCAGCCATCACAGGGACAGCTGCACCTATATATTTTTTAAGCAAGCTGACGTGGAACACGTCATGAATTTGTGACTTCTCTGGTAGCTCTAGACGATAAGCGACAGATCCAATTTTTTCTAAGACCTTAAATGGACCGTAATAACGTGGTGATAACTTAATAGAATTACGAAACACCACTAATTGTTGCGATATAGCTGTAGTCACAAGTAGACATAATCCCCGACTTCAAAGGTCATTTCACGCCGATGCTGGTCTACTTGCACTTTCATGCGATTCTGTGCCAATTGCAGCTGGTGACGTAAGGATTTTAAGATGGTGTCTCGGTTTTTGAGAAGCTGATCCATTACTTCAACCTTTGTGGTTCCTGGGACATAAGTGAGTACATTGGGAGGAGGAATTCCATAGACAACTTAAAAAGGAGTTAGATGGGTTGCAGAATGTCTCGTGGTGTTGTAACTATATTCGGCCCATGCAAGCCAATCTATCCACTTTTTGGGTTGCTCATGAACAAAACAACGCAGGTACTGTTCAAGCGTTCGGTTAAAAACCTCGGTTTGACCATCAGTTTCTGGATGGTAATTGGAACTCATACAAAGAGAGGTTCCCTGCAGCTAAAACAGAGTTTTCCAAAAAGAACTGATGAATACCTTGTCCCTATCACTCACGATTGACTTTGGAACGCCATGTAATTTCACAATTTGACTTAAGAATGCTTTGGCCACTATCATTGCTGTGTATGGGTGCTTCAAGGGAACAAAGTGGGCATATTTCAATAATCGATCCACGACAACCATAATGACAGTGAATCCTTGTGAGGAGGGCAACCCTTCAATGAAATCCATCGAAATATCGGTCCAAATTTTTTTCAGGTATGCTGAGAGGCTGAAGAAGACCCGCTGGTCGCAGTGTTTCAGTCTTGCATCTTTGACAAGGGAAGCATTCTTTGATGAACTGTTTAACAGTTAAGAGCATACGCGGCCATAGAAATGCTGTGTGAATTCTACTCAGAGTCTTGTGAATGCCAAAGTGGCCCCCGATGGGTGAAGAATGATTGTCAGCGAGGATATTGGGTATTAGTATTGAAGTGTGACTTAAATAAATCCTCCCTTTTTAAACCACATCCCATCCCTCTGAAGATAAATGTTAGGTGTTTGAGTTTGAAGTAAGCTTAGTTTTTTTTTATAAAAAGGATTGGATGAAACCTCACTTTGAAGAGTGGCCCACCAGTCAGAGTTTGGTGAAGACACAACATTAAACTCAAACTCTGCTATTCGTGATAAGGCATCTGCTCCTTGATTGTCTACTCCTTTCTTGTACTGGATTATATAGTCATAACCCATAATTTTAGGTAACCAGCGCAACTGAGTTGGTGTGGTAATACTTTGCTCCAAAAGATACTTCAAACTTCTCTGGTCTGTGCGTACAATAAAAGGTCGTCCTAGCAGGTAAGGTCTCTACTTCCTGATGGCCTTAACAATGGCTAGCATTTCCTTATCATAGGTTGAGAGTGACAACGCTGCTCTTTTGATGGTTTCACTAAAAAATGCAATTGGTCGTTCGTTTTGAGACAAAATGGCTCCTATTCCCGTATCACATGCATCACACTCCAAGACAAACGGTTGTGAGAAATCTGGCAATTGCAAAACTGGAGCTGTGGTGAGTGCTTCTTTTAACTTCAAGAAGGCTTGTTCTGCCTCTTTACTCCAACAAAACCCAGCTTTAGAGGTTAGTTTGGTGAGTGGAGCAGCAATGGATCCGAATCCCCTGATGAACTTCCGGTAATATCCTGCGAGTCCTAGGAATGCACGAACTCCTTTCACCGAGGTTGGTACAGGCCAAGCTTGAACTGCTTGGATTTTCTTTGGGTCGACTGAGACTCCCTCTGCATGAATGATATGACCTAAATATTTAACCCGAGTCATTCCAAAACAACATTTGGACTCTTTTGCTGATAATCGATTTGCTGCTAGAATTGATAGTACTGTTTGTAAATGCTGCATGTGCTCTTGCCAGGTCCTGCTATAGACAAGAATGTCATAAAAAAAAACAAGCACAAATTTACGGAGGAAGGGTTTAAAAAGGTCATTCATCAAACTCTGAAAAGTAGCTGGGGCATTGGTTAGGCCGAATGGCATAACAACAAATTCATAATGGCCTTCATGGGTTCGAAAGGCGGTTTTGTGAATGTCTTCCTCCTGAACACAGATTTGATGATAACTAGAACGCAAGTCAATTTTTGAGAAGAAGTGTGCCCTATGTAATTCATCTAGTAACTCATCAATTATTGGAATGGGGTACTTATCTTTGATAGTCATACTATTCAGAGCTCTATAGTCGACATAGAACCTCCAAGTCCCATCAGATTTTTTAACTAACAATACAGGAGATGAGTGAGGGCTGGTGCTTGGTCGGATAACTCCTGATTTCAGAAATTCTTGTACCATCCTCTCTATTTCGGCTTTTTGATACTGCGGATACCTATAAGGACGCACACTAATAGGTTCCTGATTAGCCTTTATTGGAATTTTGTGATTATGACTTCGGTTTGGTGGAAGGCTATCAGATTCAGAAAATATTTCAGAGAATTTTTTTAATAGATGACTTAACTCTGGTGGGTGGTTATTGACTGTCTCTGTCAGAATTTGAGTAGGTACTTCAGAAGGAGCAGATATGTGTAGGTAATAACCCATACCTGTGAGCTGTTGAAGCTCTTTATTATCCAAGGGCTCCAAACTGGATTGTCGCACCCCCTTAAGTTGATAGTGCTGTCCATTGAATTTAAAAGACATTGTTAACTTACTGTAATCAGTCTCGATGGGTCCCAATGTCTCCAGCCATTGTACGCCTAATACTACCTGACACGCAGCAACGGGCAGGATATAGAAGTCGGCGGTTATTGGATGACCTTGGATGATCAACTGAAGTTGCAAACATTTTCCTGTACACTCAAGCTTTTCACCATTCCCGACCATGACTTGAAAGTATTGTCCTCGTTCAACTGGAAGAGCTAGTCGACTTACAACAGCTTGATCAATGAAGTTATGGGTACTGTCCCCATCAATGAACATTGTGACATCCTGATTTTTTATTTTCCCAACTAAGCGGATGGTTTGAGGGTGGCTCGCTTCCGCCATGGCATGGAAAGAAATTTCAGGAAGCATCTAAGTTATTGTGGAGTCTTCAGATGGTTGTTCACTGGTTTCTTGGTTTGGAGGCCAATCTTTTATCATAAAGAGTTGTGGCCTCTGGCACCTATGACTAGGTGCGTACTTTTCATCACAGTAGTAGCAAAGGCCTCGCTCCCGACGTTCTTTGGCCTCTTGTCCAGAAATTCGTCGAACAGGTGGGTTTGATCCGAGGCTCGATTTCGTGCTTGGAGAAGGTCCGAGAATACCAGCTGTGGTGGTGGGTTGGTTTTGTTGTGATGGGCTAATGCTCTGTGATCGAATCGCACTACTATTATGCACCTTTTTCTGTAATGAGTTCCTCTCTTCTATCAATCGTGCCACTCCTATTGCATCCGACAATGTTCTTGGTTGTTTGATTTTAACATCCAATCGTATGTCATCACGAAGGCCAGCGATAAAGCACCCTACCAGAAACGGTTCAGGTAAATGCTCCACTTTATGTGATAATTTTTCAAAAGCTTCCTGATAAACGGACACATTGGAAGTTTGCTTGAGGCGGGTTAAAGATTTAGATGGATCCTCGTAATTTGTAGGACCAAACCGATTGTGAATGGCCTTTGTGAACTCGTCCCACGTGAGAGGCCCTCGAAATTTGGCCAACCACCTGTGCCATTGTAACGCCACTCCCTCAAGATGAAACGAGGCTAGTTGAACTCTTTATTCCAGGTTCACGTTTTTAAACTTGAAAAATTGTTCTGCTTTGTATACCCATCCCGTAGGATCATCTCTGTTGAAGTTGGGAAAGGTGAGCTTAAGGTAATGGTTTCGATCCGAGATGTTAGAGAGTTTGGTGGTCGTAGGTGGGGTAGCGTTGTGTGATGATTCTGCTGGGGCGAAAGGGTTGGTGTCTATTTGAGAGTGGGTTGTGTTCACCGTTTGGGAGACTCTGATGGCTTGGAGTTCAGTAAGAATCCTTTCCAATGTGGCATTCACTTGTCCAAAATTGGATTCATGACGAGCTAAGGTTTCAGTAACATCATTGCGAAATTCAGCATTGGACTTCCCACGTGTATCCATGGAAAGTAACCAACTCTGATACTAAATGATACGAGAATTTGGGAAGAGAGTAAGATAAAGGAGAAGTTCTGTTCTTTCTTCATAAAAAAACAACTAATGGCTAACAAATCTCTTTAATAGACTTGTCCCACAACAAAGAACCCACTAATACTAAAAACTAGGAAAATCCCCTATTTACAGGAAACACAACAACAACATGCTTCTTATCCATAAGCATGTGCCGCTCCTACAGTTATTCAAGATAATAATCAAACTAACTTAGTTAACTTGACATCCACTAAACAACAAAATAGGCTGATACTCCTCTTGGATGGCTACGTGCGTTGCCTGCATGGTCCACCTTCACTGATCCTATCAGTCAAGTAGCCTGACCCAACAAGTATAGTAACGGTTGCAATACTGAAGTGGTCAGCCCCCGCTACTCCACATTTGAGCGCCAAGTACGAAGCATAGTGCATGTCTTCATACATCAGTGGGTGCGCACACGTACGATTCCCACGTTCAGGGAGCGTGAAGTCGTGGAACGTCAGGGAAGGGGTTTGAAGCCTTTAAAAGGCAGTCTGCTTTCCTCCCACAGGCACCTAACGTTCATTATTTATGCCCAAACTCTGCAAAAACTATTCAAAACAAGTAGAAAACACTCATATGCTATTTTATCCACTTTTCGTTCCAACCAATCCCTTTATTACTTTCACAAGACTCTTTTACAAGTTGCTATTACAAGTTGCTAATGTGTATAAAAACTAATAGCAGTATTAATAACGGTAGAATTTACCTGCTACAGACATCTGCTTAAGAAGTATAATAAAAGCTACCGGTTCTATACTATTATTGGGTCGATTGATGCTCACTAAATTTTAATTTAATAATTTTAAAATTTGATATTTTAAAGATATAAATATTTATTTAGTTTTTTCATAATTGTCTAATGATCATACAAAATTTGTCTTGTAGCAAAACTCAATAATTATTGCATCTCACTGCTGCGCCTCCATTTTCAAGTATATTTCTAATGCCCACCATCATGTATATGTTGGGATTTTTATATTTCTTAATATGAGCTTACATATTATATAACAATTATATTATGGGTTATCTATTTTAATAGAGCCAAATAAGTGATCTATTAATTGGGCTCTAGAAATATCTATTGGATATGAGCTTTAATGTGTAGAAACCTAATACTAATTAAATTAGGGTTAATGAGAACCTAATTAGATTAATATATAAAGAACATAATTAGGATTATGGTCTCCAAGTCAAATCAACGTAATTTTTGCTCTCTTTTCTCTTTTCCCATTCAAGAAGAAAAATATAGAGTAACCTAAGGAGATTTGACTGTGGAAGATTCAATTCTACTCAGGTTTAACAATATGAATTCAGGTATGTTTTCTATAATAATTCTTATTGATTTAATATGAGTTTCTAGATTTTAATATAAGTTTTCATCTATTAAAGTTATTTCTAACAATTGGTATCAGAGCGTACTCATATTAAATCATTGAGATATTAATTGATTTAATTATTATGATTGCCGCGGAACTTTGAAGAATATATATTATATTGTTTTACTGGATTCAGCAATTGAAGAATGCAATTGAAGAATATATATTGTTTGTTGAACTTCGAATCATATTTGCGGAATAAATATATAGTTTTTTTTTTTGTTTTGGTTTTTTTTTTAGTTACTGTGGTTTACCACATTGGCCTCGGTTTTGCGGCCTTTTGTTTTTGGTTATTGGCTGATAATATATATTATATATATTGTATTCTCAGACCTTGAAGCAAGAATGATTATATATATATATATTTAATCGGGTGTGTTGAAGCTGTTGGTGACTTTTGGCAAATAATATATATTATATATTTTTGTTGAGCCAAGAGACTGTCATGGGAATTATATATATATATATATATTTTTTGTTGAATGCTGTGATTTTTTTTCTTTTGTATATTTTATTTGTTTTGGCGTGAAAGTTAAACAAGCATGAACATATATATTTTAATCGGGTTTGCTGGCACATGTTTTGCTATTCTTTTTTTTTTTTTTGTTTGGTTGGCGTAAATATATATATGACAGTGGTGTGATAATATATAATATATGTATATGTGGCAGTAGAATGAATATATATATGCGTGAAGAATATATAGTTTTGGCGTGAATATATATGCATATCATTAAAACCAGTGCATTGTTTTATATATTTATATATAATTAACAATGCAAGCATAATGATTAAATTGATATATGTATCATGTCTGATATTTCAAAATAAATTGAATTAAAATTATATGTTACTAAAGTAATCTCTATAATTAAATTTGTTTATTTTGGAATATTAAAATATGTATGTCTATTGTTTATGCGAATAATGATCGGCCCAAATGAAGGTTATTATTTGGCCAAATAATAGGTATACTTATGGTAATAAATATGTGATGATTATTAGGTTTTCCATGTGAGTAATAAGTCGGTCCAAAGAAAGGCTTACTACTTGACGGGATTAATTGTCAATATTTGATTACTACACAAAGAGTACCACTTACAATTGATATTTCTGTCCAAAGACTAAATGTCAACGTTGTGCTAGGTATCTTATTTTAGGCCCACCATCATGGGAATAGTTTAATCATGTCATGTATGAATTTATTAATTGAGTATTCTTATCTTATGATATGATTATTAATTGTGAGCTTGTATTTGGTTTTGTTCTCGATTCAGTTACTATTTCTGCTTCAATAATAACTGCTAATATCAATTCTATTCTTATGCTTAATGACACGAATTTTAAGAATTAGAAATAGAACGTTATGATTGTTCTCGGTTGCATGGATCTAGACCTTGCGCTTCGAGAAGAATGACCCGTATCTCTTAATGACAATAGTATCGCTGATGAAAAGACGAGTATGAAGAAGTGGGAACGTTCTAATCGCATGTGTCTTATGATCATGAAACGTTCTATTCCGAAAGCTTTTAGGGCTCTATGTTCGAAGAGAAAAATGCTAAGAAGTTCCTTGATGACATAAAACAGCGTTTTGCGAAAAACGAAAAGGTTGAAATAAGTACCCTTTTGGCTAACCTTATTTCAATAAAGTATAAAGATAAATGGAACATAAGGGAGTACATCATGGAGATGTCTCATATTGCTTCCAAACTAAAGACATTAAAGTTACAGCTGTCTGAGGACTTGCTGGTGCACTTAGTTTTGATTTCTCTTCCTGCACAATACAGTCAGTTTAAAGTGAGTTACAACACTCAAAAGGATAAATGGACTCTTAATGAGCTCATATCTAACTGTGTGTAAGAAGAAGAAAGATTGAAGCGAGAAGGTACTGAAAGTGCTAACTTAGCAACTATCTCTAAGGACAAGAAAAGGAAAAGAGGAAAGGAAACTGTAGATGGGACATTACATCATAAGGTGTAAAAGAAACAAGATGGGGAGTTTACCTGTTACTTTTGCAAGAAAGCTGGACACATGAAGAAAGAATGTCCCATATACGCCAATTGTCGTGTCAAGAAAGGTATGCTTTTCAATTTAGTTTGTTCTGAAGTTAATTTAGCTTATGTACCTAAACACACTTGGTGGATAGATTCTGATGCTACTACTTACATAAGTGTGTCTATGCAGGGTTGCCTGTGGAGCCGACAGCCAAGTGATGCTGAAAGATTCATCTATGTGGGCGACGACAAAACAGTTGCAGTAGAGACTATAGGAACTTTTAGGTTATTATTAAAGACTGATCATTTTTTGAATTTGGAAGAGACTTATGTAGTACCGTCTTTTAGATGGAATTTGGTTTCAGTTTCTGTTTTGGACAAATTTGGTTATTCTTGTTCATTTGGAAATAATAAATTTAGTCTTTTTCAAGATTCGAATTTTATTAGTACTGGTTCTTTATCTTTGCATGATAACCTATATTTGTTGAATACAATTGCCTCAATTAATGAAACTTTGCATATAAATTCACGAGGTACAAAACGAAAGTTAACTGACAAGGATTCTGCCACACTATGGCACAAACGTTTAGGTCATATCTCTAAACAGAGAATTCAGAGGCTTGTGTCTGACAGGATTCTTGATCCCTTTGATTTGACAGATTTCGAAGTCTGTATTGAGTGTATTAAAGGGAAACAGACAAACATTAGGAGATTAGGTGCCAATAGGTGTTATGATGTCTTAGAACTAATTCATACTGATATTTGTGAACCATTTCCTACAGCTTCTTGGAATGGTCAACGGTAATTTATTACGTTCATAGATGGCTATTCAAGATACGAGTACCTATACTTGATAGATGAGAAGTCTTAATCCCTGTATGTTTTTAAGGTCTTCAAAGTTGAAATTGAAAATCAACTTGACAAGAAAATTAAAGTTGTCAAATCTGACCGTGGTGGTGAATACTATGGCAGATATGATGGATCTGGTGAACAACGTTCAGGACCTTTTATGAAATTCCTAGAGGAATGCGGTATCGTCCCGCAATACACAATGCCAGGCAAACCTAGCATGAATGGTGTTGCTGAAAGATGAAACAGAACGCTTAAGGACATGGTAAGAAGTATGATCAATCATTCATCTTTACCAGAATCCCTCTGGGGAGAAACACTAAAGACTGCAGCATATATCCTCAATAGAGTTCCAAACAAAGTGGTAGCTAAAACCCCTTATGAATTATGGACGGGCAAAAAGTCTAGTATAAGACATTTACATATTTGAGGTTGTCCAACTGAGACAAGACCTTGTAGGCCAAATGAAAAGAAACTGGACTCAAGAATTGTAAGCTGTTATTTTGTTAGGTACTCTGAACGTTTAAGGGGTTTCAAGTTCTACGATCCCACTACTAGAACATTTTTTGAGACAGGAAATGCTAGATTTTTTGAGGAAGTTGAGTTTGTGGGGGAGATAAGATTAAAGACATTGTCTTTGAAGAGGAATTTATTTCTCTTTCTGCTATTGCTATTAATAATGATCAGACTTCTATTCCTGACATTGTTTAAAATGTAAATCCGGAATATCAAGACAATGTAGACGAGCTCCCTGTGCTAAATGAAGAAATAATACCTGAAGTGTAAACTCAACAACCTCAAGAGGATGTACCATTGAGACGATCCACTAGAGAAATGAGAAATGCGATTTCGGATGACTATATCGTTTTTCTCAAAGAACATGAAGTTGATATAGGAGTGGTGGAAGATGATCTAATCAACTTCCATCAAGCCAAATAAAGTTCTAATTCTCAAAAGTTGATCGATGCTATGAATGATGAGATGAATTCCATGAAAAACAATGACTTTGGGATCTTGTTGAATTGCCTGAAGGTGCGAAACTCATTGGTTGCAAATGGATATTTAAGACCAAAAGGGATTCAAAAGGCAATGTTAGAGATATATGACTCGTCTAGTTGCCAAGGGTTTCACTAAAAAAGAAGGCATTGATTACAAAGAGACTTTTTTCTCCGGTTTCAACGAAAGACTTTTTCAGGATTATAATGACACCTGTGGCTCATTTTGATTTAGAGCTACATCAGATGGATGTAAAAACTACGTTTCTCAATGGTGACATTGACGAAACAATATATATGATGCAACCAGAAAACTTTGTATCCGATGATCCAAAGAAAATGGTTTGCAAATTAAAGAAATCTATCTATGGTCTCAAACAGGTTTCCTGTCAATGGTATCACAAATTTCATCAAATCATTATCTCATATGAATTTGAGGTAAATAAGGTTGAAGATTGTGTATATCATAAGTTCAGTGGGAGTAAATACATATTTCTGGTGTTATATGTCGATGACATACTACTTGCTAGTAACGATATCAGCTTATTACAAGAAACCAAGAGATTTCTGACAAAGAATTTTGAGATAAAAGATCTTGGGGATGCCTCTTTTGTATTAGGCATATAGATACATCGAGATCGAACTCGAGGTATCCTTGGGTTATCACAAAAGAGTTATATCGAAAAAGTTCTTGATAGATTCGACATGAAAAGTTGTGCACCAGGAGACACCCCTGTAGCTAAAGGAGACAAGTTTAGTCTCAGTCAGTGCCCTAAAAATGAGTTGGAACGAAAAGAAATACAAACGATTCCTTATGCATCAGCTATAGGAAGTCTAATGTATGCTCAAGTATGCACGCGTCTGGATATTGCGTTTATAGTGGGAATGTTGGGCAGATATTTAAATGATCCAAGGATGGATAATTGGAAAGCAGCCAAACGAGTTATGCGTTATTTACAGAGAACAAAAGATCACATGCTCACATATCGGAGATCAGATAATTTAGAGATCGTTGGGTATTCTGATTCCGATTTTGCTGGATGCCAAGAAAGTAAAAGATCCACGCCGGGATATATTTACCTGCTAGCTGGAGGAGCTATTTCCTGGAAGAGTGCTAAGCACACACTCATTGCTTCTTCCACCATGACAGCTGAATTCATAACTTGTTATGAGGCATCTAATCATGGGATATGACTTCGAAATTTTGTCATGGGGCTGCGAGTTGTGGATTGTATTGAAAGACCATTAAAGATATATTGTGACAATAATTCGGCTGTGCTATATTCCAATAACAACAGAAGCTCTATGAAGTCAAAGCACATAGACATCAAGTTTCTTGTTATTAAAGAAAGAGTTCAGAGTCGTCAGGTGGCTATAGAACATATTGGGACAAACTCCATGATTGTGGATCCGCTTACTAAGGGATTACCACCCAAGGTCTTTCATGAGCACACTGCTCATATGGTGTTGTTTTGGTTGATGATGTGCATGTTTAGTGAGAGTTAGTATTTTGATGTTCTTTGTTATAGACATATTTTATATTTATTTTCTCCAAAATAAAGTATAAAGTTCAGTTATAAACTCTGAATGTTATTTGTGTTTGATCTCACTGAAGATTAAAATAGGACCAGTTGGAAATAGGCATGTTTGAGTTCATATTGCATGTAATTTCCATGCTATGCATCCATACTCGATCTATGTCATTAAATATGTTGGTGTGGTGACCATTAATGAATCTAGTTACGAATATATGTGACAAAGGTCGCTTTGATCCCATACTAATATAGTTGATGGACCAGATTGTAATTAAGGGGATATTTCATGACAGATAGCTTTTCAGTGCACACTCAAGACTATAGATAATATAATTGTTTCAAGAAACATATGTAGTCCAAGTGAGAGATTGTTGGGATTTTATATTTCTTAATATGAGCTTACATATTATATAACAATTATATTATGGACTATCTATTTTAATAGGGCTAAATAAGTAATCTATTAATTGGGCTTTAGAAATATCTATTGGGTATGGACTTTAATGTGTAGAAACCTAATAATAATTAAATTAGGGTTAATGAGAACCTAATTAGATTAGTATATAAAGAACATAATTAGGGTTATGGTCCCCAAGTCAAATCAACGTAATTTTTGCCCTTTTTTCTCTTTCCCCATTCAAGAAGAAAAATATAGAGTAACCTAAGGAGATTTGACTGTGGAAGATTCAATCCTATTCAGGTTTAACAATATGGATTCATGTATGTTTTCTATAATAATTCTTATTGATTTAATATGAGTTTTTAGATTTTAATATAGGTTTTCACCTATTAAAGTTATTTCTAATAGTATATACTTCTGTGTACTCTGCAAATAATACCCAATAATTATTGTATCTCAGTTCTTACAGCCGCACCTCCATTTTCATGTATATTTCGAATGGCCAGAATCATGTATTTACTTCTGTGTACTCTGAAAATGGTAGCTTTTCTAAATATTTTTCTATTTCTTATCCATGGGTGAAGCTAGATTTTGTAAAAATAACCCAAAGCAACATTAAAGTTTACATGAGTTTTAAAACTAATATTACACTATAAAGGTTATTATTATTCTTTTTTATAATACCATCTTTATTCGAACAATAGTTAATGACTAAAGATGGCCTTTTCAAAACTAATTTTCATACTCTAATTATAATTCGAAAACTTGTAATTTTAGTGCTATTGATACAGAAAGCAGAGGATAAAATCTTTTGTAAATATTGTTTGGTAGTTGCGCTTACACAAGTACATCTAGTTATCAGTTTTTTTTTTTTTTTTTTTTTTTTTTTTTTTTTTTTTTTATATTTTGAATACAACAACTGTAACTGGAACAAGCCCAGAGGACATCCGGGACCATTTAACCGAGATATGACACTGGTGGCACGGCCCGGGGGACTACTCCCAATTGGGAGAGATCCACTCACACGTAAGTGGGGGAGAGACCCATACTGGGGTGGGAGAGCAACCCACACAATTGGTGGGAGATGAATTAAATATCATTATTATTATAGTATTATATTATTATTATATATTATATATTATATTATATAGATATATATAGAATTTGGATATGGCGGGCGTCGAACCACGCCTACACACGGCGTGGGGGTTGACTGGTGCCAATGGCACCAGCAACCAATCGACTTCTAGTTATCAGTTTTAGGGTAGTTGTATTGAAATTGTTACTTTCCACTGGTGCTTCTGCTTATTTGTATTACTCTTATTTAGATTTTTCTTTTTCTCTTAATTATATTTATGAAATTTTCTTTTAATTTTTTCTCATTAGACAGGAGAAATTTTTTTATGATATGATGAGTTAGTGTAGTATTTTAATGTTAATGTGACATTTCAATAATAATGTGATATGTAATATAATTTTTTAAAAAATAATTAATGTTGATGTCTTTCCTTATTTATGAAACAATGATTTTTATTTAAAAAGTTATGTCACGTGTTATGTTGTTATTGAAAGGTTACACTAATATTAATTTTTTTATTTAAAAAGTTATGCTATATGTCATATTGTTATTGAAGGGTCAAACTAAAATTAATATACTATGCCAACTCTACGTTCTATTAAAGGTTTTCTCATTAGATAGACACAAAGTTGTTAAATTTTTGCTACTATCATTCAATTTTGTGTAGCGCTAAAGTTGCTAATTTCTATGATTGAATAATTTGAACATTCACCAATTAATGCTAAGTATGACCATCATTTTGAAATTGACTAATATCATAAAACTACAATGTACTATAGCATGAGATTATATTCAAATCAATTATGTTTGAAAATCCTTTTTTTTTTTTTTTTTTTTTATAATTTGGATGATAGTCATAATTAATTATGTTAAAGTGTATAATGGGTTTGGAAACGCCACTATCCCAAAAACTTTGTGGAATATTTTCAAATTATTTTGATATCGGCATTGGGCATCTCCTCTTGGTTTGGATTGTAGCGAGCTTAACAGTTAAAATTTATGGGGCTCACTCTGTCGCAATGGATGACGTTTTTTGCTCCACTTTCTGTATCTTGATGTCCTTCTTCATGATAATTGATAACACTCGTTTGCCGTTACACTCCAATTCGATATCGCCTCGAGTCTCCGCGTCCTGTTCATGATAACATTGGCCTATGCAAGAAAATTGTTCCGTGACATGCAAGAAAAACAGCTTCAGTTTATGTTGGGGGTCAACTCAGCTTTTGGCTTCTGGGCTGTGTTATGATCTCATTTTTAGCCAAAAACATTTTTCTTCCGGAAGATATCTCATCATCGCAAGCAATTTCTTTCCTCTTTCTTTAAACAAAACTGCTGCAAACTTTTTTTTTTTTTATTTTTTTTTATTCACCTTGTAATACTATATCAGATAACTATTAAAATATAATTAAGATACGATGCTAACATATGGTTTGAAATACTACTTCCAGGAGATAGGAGATGTTTTCCTATTATAAGTGAGAAAAATGACCATATTTTTGTAGGTTATGACACTCGAACCTCATCGTTCCATATTTTAAAAAAGCTGGATAGACGAATTGACACAACTGTATCAACGCATTTGGGAGCACCGCAAACTATTATTACTAATTTTTTTTTTTTTTGAACTACCACAAACTATTATTATTTGTGAACATTTAAAAAGAAAAAGCCTATACAAAAAAGTAAAAATTTGATTTTATCCAAAAGGAAAAATTTATTCAAATTTATTTTTAATTTCAATGATTTCTTTTTTAATTTCATGTGCAACTTTGATATTTTCAATATTTTGCACATAAAATATTTTAAGATGTTGAAAAGGGTTAAAAATGACTGAGGTTTCATTTGGGAATAAAAGTGAATACTTTTTATTTTTGATTAAAAATAATTTTTTATTATTTAAGTTAAGAGGTAAATTTATCTCTCCTTATAATAATAATAACGATAATATAATAGCAATATTTTATTGATGAAGAGAAAGAAAAACAAAAGACCAATCCAGAGGCAAAGGAAAGGACCAGAGTTATGTAAAGGAAAAACCAAAAAATGGCACTTTCTTTTTTTCTAAATGCTGATACCTTATGAGTCAAAGAATTGTAAGAAATTATCAAGATTGATCACAGGACCAAAGTTAAATAAACGTAAAAACCAAAAAATAACACTTTTTTTTTTTTTTTTAAATGTTAACACTATACAAGTCAGAGGATTATTAAGATTAGTCGAGATAATACTAACAACACGGTCTAGATGACTACTCACATAATTGGGAGATGACAACTCCTACCAATTAGAGAAGACTTACACCCATACCTTATGTTTGAATAGTATAAGGGTGAGACTAGAACCCTCAACCATTCCTATTAAGAGGTGATATGTTGCCGCCAATGAAGAATGTTATATTGTACTATGAGATTTGACAAAATCTACTACTTTATTTCCCTCTCTTTATATGTGAGACACATATTTGCATTGTCTTCAAGTTACCTAAACAATTTAAGGAAAATTGCATGAACGATCTCTGAGGCTAGATAAAATTGCATCAATATGAGAAATTTGACTATAACTTCAACAAATTACTTTGAATTTTCAAAAGTGTAACACAACCACCTTTACTGTTATCTAACCACCATTAATCGTTAAGTGTTAGTCAAAGATATGAAAAAACCAAAATACACTTCATTTTTGAAGGTCAAAGTCAAAGTCAATAAAAAATCTTATTATTTTTAAATTAAATAATATATTTTTAATTTAAATAATAAATACACTTTTTTTTTTTAATTTAAAAATAAAAGAAGTTGTATCGCCGCATTCAACCAGTCTCTATCATCGAAGACTAGTTTCTCTTACTCCAACAATGAAGACCTATCGAAGACCACTTGGTCTATTATTCTTCATCATGGAGACCACCTAATCTCCATGGCATGTAGATCAGATGGTCTCCATGAGATTAAAGACCGAATTTGGTCTCCCATGGAGATAAGAGCTTTGGTCTCCAATCGACATTTGGTCTCCATCTCCAACTCCATTTATTTAAAATATTTTTTTATTATTATATTGAATATACCATTTTACTTTTGATTACATGGATTTAATGGTAACTCTTTAACAATCAGTTAACAATAGGGGATATTTGTGTCACACTTTTGAAAGCACAAGGTAATTTATTGTAATTATGACCAAACTTTTCATATTTGTACAATTTCATCTAACCCTATAGGTTGTTCATGCAATTTTCCCCCAACAATTTATCCAACCAGCATGATGCTTACAAGGAGGAAAATAATTAGGATTGGAAAGAGTTTGAACAACTAATAAGGAGCCACACTTAATTTATATCTGATTCCAATCTTTAGAATGGGTTTTGCCCATAGTGTTAGCCTTGACCCAACAACTAAGGGGAGGATGCCGAACAACATCAATCATATAAAACCAATTTCTCTTCTTATTCCTTGTGCCTTTATCTTGCAAGTTGCATCAAATCTTCCATATAACAAACTTTTTAAAATGGCATGGCTGGAATGAACAACCATTTTTTTTTTAAAAAAAATTAAAAGTTGATACGTAATTCATTAAAGAAGGTTGGATAATTCTGAAAATTAGATGCTGTTATTGATAATCTTGGATGAAAAAACTTTTGTAATATAAAAAGTTAACAAGAACATGGGTTTGATGAAGTTGTGGCCGAGGCGGAACTAGAGCACAAAATTGGTGGGTCAAATTAATATTGTAAAAAAATATTTCTAATATATATAATAATGAAGTATATATATACTAAATTTACTTTATAATTTGAAATGTGATAAAATATACGAATGAAGAATATAAATATAAGGTTAATCTTCATAATTTATATCATATATGTACATATACATAAATACAAATTTATATATAATTTTTTTTTTCAAAATTTTTTTCCGGGTCCTACCCCCCACCCAAGCCTCCATGGGTTTCGCCCTTGGTTGCGGCAATGTGGATACCTTGCTTAATGGGCAGTTACTTATTGGATTTTGGTTTGATTCTGGATAAAATTCAATTGATGCAAATATATTTCAAATAAAGCTTGTTTAGGGCGAATGAAATACCATCGAAAAACTTACCTCGAGAGAGATCTAATGCCACAAACAACGTAGAAAATGGAGGTTGGACGCGCTGACACGTGCCTTAAGAAAGCGATAGGGTCAATTTTGAATGTAAATAAGCAGATTACGAGATTTATTATTCTGATGGTTCCTGATTGCTTTAGGAGTAAAGGAAACTATATCCTAAAGTGTTTTGAATTATTTTATGACCAGGTAAACTCATATTACAGGGGGTTTAATTTTATTTAAAATGCATACTATGATGTAGAATGACACTTATGAAGAGTTAGAGAGGTGAGGTTGGTTGTGAGCTTTGGACTTGGTATGCTCAATAGTGAGTTTATGGCTTAATTGTAATTGCGGCTTGGGGTTACAGGGAGAGTATTAAGTATGTAGTTGGAACAATTTTTATATAGTAATATTTTTTATCTTATCGTCTTAAAACTTTGATTTTTTCCTAGTTTAGGTTTTCACTAAAATTCTTATGTTATGTGATTAGATTTGTCTTATTGTTTTTAATATTAGATATTATTTGATTTTTGATGGATGTTAGGCATGCTTCCTCATCGTGTTTCCGCAATAAATGGTATTAAGGCTTGGGGGAGATTGTACAACAATTGGTATCAAAGCTATGATTGCCTAGTGTTGGGTTTATCAAAGCAGATGTTGAAAAATATGATTCTTTGTGGTGGATATTAACTAGGTACATATTCATATTGTGTTTCCCTAATAAATGGTGTCAAGGCTTGGTGGAAAAACTTGCAACAATTACTATTAGAGCCATGGTTGCCCAGTATCTGGTTTGTCAAAACAGATGTTAACAAATTTCATGGGAAGAGATCTAATCTAGATTATACAAGCCACAAAACAACTTAAATCCTCAAAGCTCAGAACTCATGGTAAAGTGCTTGTTGGAGATGTTGGAACATTTGAGCAAGTTGGTAAATGGTCCAAAGTTGTCGCTAACGGTTGGGTATCTCTTAGAAAACAGTGATGTCTGCGATGGGGTGAGCATGTATATTTTTATGCCATGAAACAACTAAGTTGCCATTGAAGATGATGGTTATTGTTAATAGGATCCACAGGTCTGCACACGGGCATTGTTTAGACATTGATTCAATATGTATGGTGGAAAGGATATCAAGAGCTAAGAAATGCATGGAAAGTATAACATGGGGTTACACCATATTTTTCAAATAAAAAAATTTTACATGTGCTGGAAGAAATCTTAGGACGGGTTGTTGGTGGTTATACTTTATAGCAAAATAGGAATGAACATTTGTCGGGTTGGATTAGGTTTAGGGATAACAAAAATATCCAAGATGATCTAAACTCGTGAGAACCTGGTCTATTCGATACAATTTGTGGGATAGGTTTGGGGCACGATCCTTAACTTGACCAAATTACAGAGTCAGGATTGGGGTAAACTTTCTTGCCCCAACTCAACTCGGTAATTCGGTATGTGTGTGTATATATATAACATTAAAAAACCCCTAGGCTACCAAAAAGATAGGTCTCGAGTTATTCAAGAGAGTTCAAGTAGCAAGAGATCATTACAATCGAGGTGATCTCGCTAAACTAGATTTGTGAAGAAGTATAAAACACATTGCGTCAATTGTAAAAAGTGAGTCTTTCATTGAATTAGTCAATTGGTGGTTGTACTTTTATATCTTTACAACTTAGTTTAAATTCTCGAGCTTCAAGAGAGTTCTAGTAAGAGATCATTAAAGTCGAGGGGAGCTCGCTAAACTAGATTTGTGAAGAAGTATAAAACACATTGTGTCAATTGTAAAAAGGTGAGTCTTTCATTGAATTAGTTAATTGGTGATTGTACACTTTTATCTTTAAAACTAAGTTTAAATTCTCTAGGCATGATCTCGTAGATGTAAATGAAAACTGAATCATATTAAAATGTTATCTTCTTATTTATTTTTTTGTTACAATATCTGGTTGCTAGTTGTTACAACATTTTGATTCATTCTGTTACAAAAATTGACCTTCAGTTGTTACAAAAACTCAATAAATTCAACTTAATAACAAAAATTTGGATACTTATAAGGAGAAGGCCTTAGTCTTATTGATCTTCAACATATATGAATTAAAAAAAGGATTACTACGTGTTGATTTTTATGATTTCTTGGTGATAGGATCGATCATGCATTTAGTCACTCACTCTCACCATGCAATTGGTGGCCTTTAAATCAAGTGTGTTTTTTTCAAAGGAAAATAACAATACAGAGATTAACTTTTAGGCATTATTTGGTATATGAGATTTGAGATGAAATTGAAATTGCAAATATCCCAAACTCTCAAATCTCATGTTTGGAATGACCAACTTGGGAATCAAATCCCAATCTCATCTTCATTGAAATCACACTCTCATGGCATTATTGAATCCCAAGCTTCATTGTGTCATTCAATGGGAATGATTTTTTTTTTCTCTCTCTCATTAATTGTTTCTTCTACCAGCTCTATTTATTTCTCATCTGTTTATTCTAGCAACCCCATTTTTCTTCATCTGGCATTCAATTGGTTAATAATTTTCCATCTACCATCCTACTTAACTAAGGAAAAAAAAAAGGGTCTCCACACTCCATTTCCATCCATCTACCAGAGAATCATCTTCAAGAAATCAAAATACAAGTATGTAGATTGAACTCTTCATTCAATTTATTTTATTTGGTTTTTGTACTGTGTTTTTATTGAAATGTTGAAATGCTTTGTAATCTATTTGATATGAAAGAGAAAAGAATGAAGTGATGTTTTGTGCATGAAAACAAAATACCCTTGTTTTGTTTTTCATTTTTTTTTTTTTTGCCTCATTTTGCTTGCTTTGTACAGGTTGTGAGTTTGGTTAATGAGTAAATTTACGTGGGGTGTTGTGTTTTAGCCATGATGTGTGAAAGTTTTGTTATTTAGAGGAAAATAGTGATTGTTAGTTTATTTTGTAAGCTTTGAGCAGTGTGGTTATCATTGGATTTTTAATGTTTTAAGCAAAGAAATAAGGTTTTTAATGTGGTCAAATTTAATGAAATTTGTAACTCCTTTGCACCTTGGCTATTATTAATATGAATGGAAAGCATAGAAATATGAATATGTAATATTTATCAAGTACATTTGGATATTGTGGTGTACTGTTGAACAAAATAATATTCACTATCATGTTGTTTCCTGTGTCCATTTAGAGTAGATATTAAACTAGAGCACCAAATAACGTGCTTGATATTTTATGTTGTAGGATCATTAGAAGCATTGGATACATGACTATATAGTTCACTTCGTGTTAATTTTATTTGTTCATTTATTTTAAATATGACGAATCAATGGATTGTTATTAGATGCGAACAGAATATCTATCATCTTGTCTACTTATTAAATTGGAAAACTATAAAATTAAAGCAATGTTTCCAACTAAACTTTCATATGAAAGCTTTCATATGAATAAATTTTATGACAATGACAAGTAAGTGTTTTTTGTTTTCTTATCTTTAATTTATTCTTTTTGCCACTGTAATTGTTAATACTGAATCTTTATTTTCTTGTGAACCAGACATGGATGAAAGTGACAATTTCATATTCTTAATTATGCTTGAGTTACGTAAATAAAGACTGTGCTTATCTATGGTGAATGTGATTATGCGATTTGTGGTGACATACTAATACCAAAGGAGATTGTTCAAGAACTATACATTTATTAATCTCGCAACTCATCTTAGTTACTTAGACAATATTATAGGTCATAACGACTTAGAATGTGTGCATTAAGTAAGAATGAATGGAAGAGCTTTTGATTTATTATGTGAACTACTTCATACAGTTAGAAAACTGAAGTCAGATGGTTTGGTTACTATTGAGGAACAAGTATGCATGTTTTTGCACATGTTAGCTTATCATGTAAAAAATCGAACCATTCATCATAGGTTTCAATGATCTAGAGAGTCAGTTAGTAGATAATTCAATTTGGTTTTACATGTAGTTTTGCAATTGCATAATTTATTATTAAAATCATCGGATCCTGTACCAGAAAATTGCACTGATGAAAGGTGGAAATGGTTAAAGTTATGTAAAATACATCTTTATGCAACAATTTTCAATTGGTTTTTAATTATACACTTTAGTAACCTAGTGTGCATGTATAGAATTGTTTAGGCACATTGGATAGGACCTACGTAAAAATTTGAGTACTAGAAGTCGATAAGCCACCATTTAGGACAAGAAAGGGTGAAATTGCAACAAATGTATTAAGAGTTTGCTCAAGAGATATGATGTTTACGTTTGTTTTACTAGGATGGGAGAGGAAGATTCTAGAGTACTTCAAGATGCGATATCTAGACCAAATGGATTGAAAATTCCCACGGGTGAGACTAATCTAGTTATTAAAGTGATAAAGTCAAATGTAAAAACATATATAATATAGAATTATATAAGATATTTTTAGTTGAGATTGGATATAATTTTAATCTTATATATAGGTTGTTATTATCTTGTGGATGGTGGATATGTAAATAGCGAAGACTTTCTTACACCATATAGAGGAACATGATATCATTTATTAGAATGGAGAGATGGATGCGCACCTACTAATCATATGGAATATTTCAACATGGAACATGCATTGGCAAGAAATGTTATTGAACGTTGTTTTGGATTACTAAAAATATGTTAGGCAATATTGCCAAGTCCGTCATGTTACCCATTAAGAACACAGTGTAAGATAATAACTGTATGTTCTCTTCTATACAATTTTATAAGACAAGAAATGATGATGGATCCAATGGAGCATGAGGTAGATGAAGTCAATGAGGACAAATTGAATCACGAAATCATTGGTCAAGTTGCTTTATCACAAGAATGGTCGACATGGAGAGATAACTTAGCTTCACAAATGTTTAATGAATGTAGTGGTTATCATGCAACTTAGGATTGAATGTGAAATAATTGAATGCTAATGAATTATTAAACTTGAGATTGTGTAATGATATATATTTGGTATTATCCATGTTGTACATTGTATGTTTATAATCTTAATATTCGTCATAATGATACGTAAACTTTCTTGCCCCATATATCTTGTTTAATCAATTTGTGCTTATTAAAAATTTTATATATTTAGATTATATTTTATTTGGTATGAGTTTTGATGATGACTTTACATATATATATATATATATGAGTTTTGTGTAGGTAGAATGAATGTTGGAAGTACTTCACAACGCAATGAGCATAAGGAAAGAGGAAAAGTGAAACATGTATGGACTAAAGAGGAGGAAGAGGCTTTGCTTGCTATGTTGGAAGACATAGTAACATATGGTTCACGTGCTGATTGTGGTTCATTTAAACCCGGTACGTTGAAACAATTGGAATCACAACTAGCTAATATCTTACCTAATTGTGGTTTGAAAGCTAGCCCACATATTTTGTCTAAACTTAAGCTTTGGAAAAAGCAATATGGAATTGTTTATGACATGTTGAATACTAGCGGGTTTGGATGGAATGATGTCCAAAAATGTGTTGAGATTGATAGTGAAGAGGCTTGGTACTGCTATGTACAAGTGAGACTTTTATTTATGAAGTTTTACTTGCAAATGTTTTATAAGTTAAGAAATTCAATATTAATAAAATTAAAATCATGTATTTGTATTTTTCTTATAGCATCATAAGTTAGCAGAATAACAGAGAGACAAACCTTTCTCACTTTATGAGAGATTTTTTATTATTTTTGGAAAGGATCATGCTAGAGGAAAATCAGTAGAAACACCAGACAAATTGGCAATAGAACATTTAGATGAAGCTAACTTTGATTAGGAGTTAAAGAGACATGAAAACTACGCTCTAATGTTAGCTAATGAGATGTCTGTTGACCAAAGTGCAGCGCAAACTTAATCTAGATTATTGCATAGGAAGAGTGGGATATCCTCAAATCCCTTTGTTAAAACCCTTGAATGATTTAATGTTGTGTTTAAGGAGGTGATGGAAAAATCAAATCAAGATGTTGCCCAATATATGGACAATTTTGCAAGAAAGAAGGTCAAGTGAGATGATGCAATAGTTAATGATTTAGAGGCAATGAAACTTCCTTTCTCTGATTGAATATACCTAATGACAATTTTTATGGACAAACCAGAAATAGCAGAAGTTTTTAAATCACTATACGATGATAATGATAAGATCAAGTTTATTGGTGAACTCCTTTCTGATGAATTTCATGATTGATGGACATTTTATGACTTGATAAATGTTAACTTTTGGAACTACTTCACAAAGTTTGACAGACATTGATGACATCTTTTTGTTTATAACTAATTATAGGTACTTAATAGAATTCTCTTGATCATATGTCATTATTTTTTGATTTTGTATGTTGTATATCAAAGTCCACTTAAGTATTATTATATTATTGTGATATTTAATTGTTAAACTAAGTCACAATTGAACTATCTTAATTATGAATAAGTTCAAGCAAGCTTCTATTTAAATTTATTATCATAATGGTTTAGTTATTGGTGTAACTTACTGTTATATATTTAATTTGCATCTCATGAACCTAGTGAAATTAATTTTATCATATGCAAACAAAAATTTAGAAATAATGTTATTATTTAAATAAGAGTTATTCCATAATTAATATTTATTTACTTATACTTTAAAATAATATAATTCTTAAAAAATAATCAATATAGCTTTTTAGAAAAATGATTTACTTTATTTAAAGTATTATTAACTTTATATATAATATAAGCTAGGTAATATGATAATATATTTAAATTAATTTTATTCCAATCTAAACCCAACCTATATTTTACTATTTAAAATTAATCCTTACATTTAAATTAATAAAATAGTTTTTCTCTTTTTTTTTTTTTTTCAGAATTTTTACTATTTAAAATAATCCTTCTATTTAAACAGATATTTTACTATTTAAAATTAATCCTTGTATTTAAATTAATAAAATATTTTTCTCTTTTTTTTTTCAGAATTTTTATAACATTAATTTTCAAATTAATTTTAAATATATAATAAAATATTTAAATTAATTTTATTTCAATCCAATCCCAGCCTACACCAAACATTGTCTATGAAACATTTTTAATTTAATATCAAATTCTACCAAATATGAAATAATAATTTTCCATTTCAGTCAAATTCAATTCAATTCATCTCATTCCTTTTCAATCCCGCTAGTCAAATAGAGCCTTAGTGCATCACCAATGTCGCCTGTGTCGAGTGTTCAGATTTCATCAGGCACGTGTTGTTGACGTTAGAGACCTTACCAAAATAGTTGTCTACGTATCTAGCATGACAATGACTTAATCGTCATGTGACTCACGTCTTATATTAGTTATTATAAAATTTGTCTGTTTTTTTTTTTTTTTTTTTTCAAATTACACTCATGTCCTTACCATATAAAATTACATCTATACCCTTATTCTTACATTAGTTGGGGAGAATTTCATTTGATCCCTAAATTTTTAGAAAACTCTTCGTTTTTAAACACAAATGCATTCATAACTCTCGTGGTCTCTATTAAGAAAATAACTCCTTAAATTAGTTCATTTGACATTTATTTTGACTTTAACTATTGATTAAAAGTTTGAAAACCAGATAGACAGTTGATCCGATTCAAGTTTTTTTGAAAAAAAATTGATTTTTTGTTGTTTAATGATTTAATGCATTTTTATTTTTTATTTTCTTTTAATTCTGTTTAATTTCAACTATTTGTTAGATGAATTGTGAGAATCTTTTTTATTTTTATTTTATTTTCCTTTTCTATTTGCACGACTTGTATAATAGGAATGTCAAAAGTCAAAATTACCCCTTCTCTCCAACATTTGACTAACACTTGACTTATGATAGAGACTAACTTGAAGAGTTAATTTTTGAATAGAGACCACGAGAATCATAAAAACATTCATTTTAAAAATGAAAAGTTTTTTAAAAATATATGGATCAAAGTAAAATTCTTTCAATTATTTACATTCTCGAATCTCTTGTAAATAAACTTTTATTTATTTATTTATATGCACTATTGATAAGCCCCGATCCCAGTTTTCTCGGAGAATTCATTTCTAACTATCGAATAGAGAATAAAGAGTCCAGAAATAGTGCAAGGGGCCCAGTTAGAATTCAATTATATTTATAAAGCCCTGAGTGTCGTGTCAGGAAGAAATGTGAATTTTCAATGAATAATGTTCAGATCCAGATGAATAGTGATTTTTTAAAAAAAAAAGATCCGAAATTAGTGTTTAAGACCGAATTTGGACCCGGTTATATTGTCCAGGGTCATAAATTGAGATTTGATGGGAAACAAAATTTTTCGATGAATAGTATTTTTCGGATGAATAGTAAAATTTTCAGATATTGACCTTAACAGTCGAAAAGGTCTGAAAGTAGAAGAAGAGTGTAGAGAAACAGAAACAGATAAAAAAGAAGACCATTTGAGTCAGTTTTAAGCGATCCGAAAAAAATTACGATATTACCCTTTTGAGAGATTAATGTGTTTTAATGAGTTTAAACCCAATTGAATTTTTTTCGAAGCATGAGATTGATAGATAAGACACCCAATTAAAGTATTTCATGATCAATTTGAAGATTAGATGACCATAGAATATTTTCAGAATATTTTCCAATCGAAGTGAAATTAGATTATAAAAAGGGCAAAATGGACATTTTAAGTTGAATATGCATAGATCACGCATGAGCATAGTATGCAGAAGTTTCAAGGAGTGTAATCCCAGTGAATGAGAATGAGTTAAAGAGAATAGGCATAAAAATCGAGTATTTAAGCTATAGATACGTATAAAAAGTTATCGGTTTATTAGACCGAATTTCGATTAGGAACATTTTTTTTATCAAGTATATATGAGAGGTATTAGACCAAAATTGAAGCTTATAAAGTTAAATTGGCCATAAGATATGTGTAGAATATTTATGGAATATTTTTCGAAAGTGATTAGAGATTAATTATATGTTAATCAAGCGAGGTGAGCTCACAGGATAAAGTAAAGGATATTTTAATTCAACCAATAAGAAAAGAGATAAGTGGCATGAAAAGTAATGGTTATAGAAGTGCCACATGTCATCTAGTGATTGGTTGAATAGATAAATGGATGAGAAAATGATAAGTGGACCAATAGAATATAAAATTATATAGTTTGGGCATTAGTGAGATTATTGAAAGTTTGAGGTATTAAATGAAATTTGCTTGAGGGACTTAATTGTAATTGAGCTTTAAAATATATATAAAATGATTTTGTCTCATTAGGAGACCATTTTTAGTCGAGAAATAGAAAAGAAACCAGAAGAGAAATCGCGTGAGAGAGAGAGAGAAGCCGTGTGTGCGTCGCGAGAGGGAGAGGGAGAGAGAAGGAAATCCGATCCGATTTTCGCCGAGGTTCCTTCATGAAAGTTGTTCCTCATCACCTCCTCTAGCTAACCCCCAAATTTGAAGCGAAAAGATTACGTATTTGGTGAGTTATGTCAGTTTAAAGTTTTATGTATCATATGAAAACCCATTCTCTCTCTAGTTTCTTTTTCAAATTTTAGTTTAAGGATAATAAGAGGGACTTGTAAGGATGATTTTGGTATAATTTGTGAGTGATTTGGTGGAGTAAAAATGAGTGAAAGAGAGAGAGAAAGTTTAGGCAAAAATGGGTTTTTATGGGATCTGAATTCGTTTTCGAATCTAAGGCTTTAGATGGAAGCTATAGAGGTTAAGAAACAATCTTATGAAGTTAGATTTCGAAAACGAAAAGTTTAGGATCGATTTCGGAGCTAAACGGACGAGTTGAAGGGTGTTTTCCAAAGTCCTTTCCAATGCGTTCGTTTAACGTTCGAAACGATTTATTTAATCATGGTTGGATATTAGAACACTAGAGAATTAATTATTGAAGTTGTCGGATGTTCGAAACGAAAAATAATTTATATTAGTAAGCGAAATCGAACTAATTTCGTTCAATGCATCCGACAATGAAATTAAGTATACTGAGGTATTTATAGGAAAGAATAAGTAAGATTTATGTAAAGAAAACGGATTTCGAAAGTCTCGATTGAATAGAAATTGAAATCCGAAAGTTTAGACGTTAAAGGGTATTAATAGAATTAAATGGGATTTTATTGATTTTGAATGTTATTTGAATGAGTTAAGTGACCCTAAATGAATATTTGATGTTTTAGGGTAAAAGTGGAGAGCTCCAGAGGTATACGGAGAAAAATCGGATTCTATCCGAGGACGTGTTGTGAGTGGAAATACAAATTTTTAAAGTTTATAGTTCTTTAAAGTTTATTTAAAGTTAACAGAATTTATTATAAATAGTTATTCGTTTATTAATTGAATTTATATTATAATTCTAGCATAAAGATTTTAGTTTATTATTTATGTATATGAGAATGTGCTAGAATTAAAGATTTTAGGCTTATTGCCTTGAGATTTAGAATATTTTAGTATATTGAGTAATTATACTCGAGAATTATATATGCTAAAGTTATTTATAAATGATAGGCTTCGGCCTTAGAAAAGTAAAGTTTTATTTCAAGAAACCAGAGAAAAGAAAAGTAGATTTTTATTATGAAAAGATTTTACATGCCTATGGTTTACCCTAACCCCAGTTTAGTACCCGGCCGAATGCCCTATGCGTGATACGGTAGATGAGAGGAAGTCAGTCAGTGAGATTTGAGTCTAGTCGACTCTTGTGTGAGCGAGGCATGAGTGATCCGTATACACGTATAGGGTAGTGTAGTCGGTCCGCAGCGTGGGCCCGCTTTCGGCGACTACACATGGTAGATTCCCACTCCTAGTGGTTAGCTAGATTTTATATGCTACCACGTCAGGAGGAGATATTCCCTGGGTTACCATGTAGGCGAGCATTAGAAAAGATTTTAAGAAAAGATTCCAGAAAGTGTTTTAGAAAAGAATATTAGAAAGCAAGTTAGTTTTTAAAAACTGTTTTTGGGAGAATACGTTATACAGAAATGAGTTTAGTTTATATAAATTATACCACTCACTGAGTTATACTCATAGTTTTCTTTAAATGTTTTTCTTAAAAATTCTCCCACAGATGCAAGAGCTAGTCGTCCAACAGACGAGGTTCAATCAGAGGTGCAGGCGGACGAATAAGACGACACTTACTACATATATATTTTGTTAGTTTAATCATGTATATGTTCATGTATATAGTTGTAACTATTTTAAAGAAATAGTGGATGCATTAGTTAAAAATGTTTTATCAAAGTTTTCTGAAATTCAGTTTTCTATTTTATTTACTTGTTGTGGTTGTGTTGTGAAAAAAGAGCCGGAGGCTCTAGAAGTTGAGAAATTGATTTTATAGAAGTGTTTTTATAAACTGTATTTGAAACTTGCAGGGCGGCATGTTTGAAAAACAGCCGTTATGCTGCCCAAATTTTTATCAATCTGTTTTATAAATGTTCAAAATAAAAAGAAAAATTTTCCAAGTTCCCGCTTCACTAGAAAAGAATTATGAAAAGTAAACGGCGTAGCTTTACGGGAACTTTCCAGTTGATCAGATATCCACTGGAAGGCTACCGTATGGCGGCCGGCAGGCCTAGTAAGGAGAGGGGCCTGTCAAGTGGTATCAGAGCTTTTGGTTAAAATGATTTAGAAAATTTTTGAAAAAGTTAAGCATCCACAAAAGTTATTTATATATTTTAGTACATTAAAAATTTTTAAACATTACATGACATTCATTATTTTCAATTGTAGTAGAGCTATGTGTCGAGTTGGTCGTCCCTGCACTCGTAGAACCGCAGTTGAGGAAGTTCCACTTATTCCATCTCCGTTACCCGAAGGATAAGAACCCAGTAAAGGCTTATGCAATAATTAGCAGTCAGGGGCTTAGTAAGAGTTAGTAGTGGCAGGACTGACTAGCAGCTAATCCCATTAAGTTATTAGACCAGTTTATACAGGGTCTAAAGCCTTAAGCACCAAACGCCAGTAAAGAAAGGGCGTAGAAAATTAGGTGCTGAGGAATATAATGGGATAGAAGGTCCAGATGCCACTATAGAATAGTTAGAAAATATAAAAGGGAGCGAGGATAGAAATAAAAGCAAAGTTAGGGCCAAAGGAAATTCTTAGGAGATCCCTGTTAGATCCCAAGATAGAAGATAAATGCAGTAAAGCTGAAGATAAGTTGTAAAGCTTCGAATCAACAGTGAGTCCAGATTTTGTAAATCCTTAGTAGAGTATCAAAATAAGGATTAGAAGGTATGATTTAGAGACTCAGATGATAAGGAATACTTCCAATGAGGTATTAACGGTATAAATATGTGCCCATGCTATAAGGGAAAGCATTAATTCATGTTATCTAGTAGGTATTCACGTCATTGAGGAGGGGGTTTCCAGTCAAATTTATTTTGTATTTTAATATAAATATAGATACTCCGGAGTATCCAAAAACAAAATATTATGATTTATAAATTTGTAGAGTCAAAATGATTTTAGTTGTGATCTGCCACTGTTGACTGCACAAGTTGTGACAGAAGAAAGATTTCAGAGTTTTTGAATCCCTCGCCTCAGAACGTGACATCTCTAGTATACATGGATGATGACTAATTCCGAATTAATCAGCCTAGCAACATTCTAAGTCGAGACACCCTACCCAGAAGATAACCAGAGGAAATAGTATATAAGTTAGGGTGTGCAGTAATATAGTCCGATGCTGAGACGACACCCGAGATAGTAACCAATAAGTTTATAGTTTTGGATAGGATTACAGACGATTTTAAAAAGGGTGTTGCCAGAAAGGCTAGTATACTACTAGAATTTCAGAGAGCAGTGTGAAAGTATATATTTCCATTAGAGTTATAATAACAGAGAAAACAACTATAGAGATAAGGAGATAATCTTTAGAAGTAGATAGATTATCTCCAGAAGAAGTTAACTTCAGTATATTGAGAGAATCAAAGGATAGCATTTCAAAGGGAGTCCAGCGTGTTTTATTTTCATATCATAATAGCCAAGATAACAAGAAATATGTTGAGAAAACTGTGTGTGGAATACATAGGAATATATGAAGTATACTATAGAGATGAAGATTTAGATGAAAGATATCCCAGTTATTGGGGAGTTTCTGAAAGTATTCCCTAAGAATCTTCCTAGTTCACCCCTAGACCAGCAGACTAAATTGGAATTGCTTCGATTCCAGAAACGACGCCCATTTCCAAAGTAGTTTATAAGGAGGAGTGTCGAAAGAGTTTTCCAGTATTTCAATAAGTGTGGACACAAATCACAGAAAAGAAAGCTAAATTGAGTGCATCAAAGAATATCTTTCAGTTAAGACTAATATAGTAGCGAATACAGTAAGTAAATAACCCTCCAGCTTAGTGGTAAGTATAAGAGCGGGGTAGATTTCCATTGCTAACAGAAATGAGATTCTGAGAAGTCCATATAGAGACAAAGGATACAGGTACACTGCTAGCTACATTTCAGGTGAGACCAGTAGTGTTAGATCATACCCAAGAGTTACAGATTCAGGATCCTCAGTTAGTGAAAATCAGGCAGGAGGTAGAGTCAGGTCACAGAGATGACTTTTCAGTGTGAGACGATGGTACTTTAGTTATGAGACAAAGACTGGGTATACCTGACCTGGTAGAAATTAAGAAAGAGATCTTAGAGGAAGGCCACTCTTCAGCCTATGTTATGTATTCAGAGAATATTAAGATGTACCATACCTTAAGAAAGCATTATTGGTGGAAAGGTATGAAAAGAGAGATAGTTGAGTAGGTATCCAAGTGTTTGATATGTCAGCAGATTAAAGCGGAACACCAGAGACCAGTAGGACATACTCAGTTACTCTCTATCCCTGAATAGAAATGGAAAAACATTACTATGAATTTTGTGGTAGGATTTCCGTGAAGTTGAAATGAATATGATAGTATATGGGTAATAGCAGATCGACTTATGAAGTCAACTCATTTCCTACCCATCTGGAGTACATATTCCCTAGACAGATTAGCCAAATGGTATACTGATAAGATCAAGATTAGTTAGAATAGATTGAAAGTCGCCTAGGATCGACAGAAAAGCTACTCGGATAAGCGTAGGAAAGATTTGGAGTTCCAAGTTAGAGATAAAGTATTCCTGAAAGTATTGTCATGAAAAAAGATCATTCGTTTTGGACGATATGGTAAGTTAAGTCCACATTATATCAGTTCCTATGAGGTGATCGACTGAATGGGAAAAGTGGCATATAAATTTGAGTTGCTAATAAAGCTGTCCAAGATAGATAGTGTATTTCATGTCTCGATCTCCGTAAATATTTACCAGATCCTTCACATGTTTTAACAGACCAACCAATGAAACTTAAAGAGAACCTATCATATGAAAAAGTAACAGTTCAGATTCTAGACAGAAAAGAGCAGGTTCTTTATAATAAAATCATTTCATTGGTAAAAGTGTTGTGAAGAAATCATGCAGTAGAAGAAGCTACTTGGGAGCATGAGGAGCAGATGCACAATCAATATCCATAGCTATTTGAGTCTGGTATGTTTGTTTAAATTTCGAGGACGAAATTTTCATAAGGAGGGGTGAATTGATAAGCCCCGATCCCAGTTTTCTCGGAGAATTCATTTCTAACTATCGGATAGAGAATAAAGAGTCCAGAAATAGTGCAAGGGGCCCAGTTAGAATTCAATTATATTTATAAAGCCCTGAGTGTCGTGTCAGGAAGAAATGTGAATTTTCAATGAATAATGTTCAGATCCAGATGAATAGTGATTTTTCAAAAAAAAAGATCCGAAATTAGTGTTTAAGACCGAATTTGGACCCGGTTATATTGTCCAGGGTCATAAATTGAGATTTGATGGGAAACAAAATTTTTCGATGAATAGTATTTTTCGGATGAATAGTAAAATTTTCAGATATTGACCTTAACAGTCGAAAAGGTCTGAAAGTAGAAGAAGAGTATAGAGAAACAGAAACAGATAAAAAAGAAGACCATTTGAGTCAGTTTTAAGCGATCCGAAAAAAATTACGATATTACCCTTTTGAGAGATTAATGTGTTTTAATGAGTTTAAACCCAATTGAATTTTTTTCGAAGCATGAGATTGATAGATAAGACACCCAATTAAAGTATTTCATGATCAATTTGAAGATTAGATGACCATAGAATATTTTCAGAATATTTTCCAATCGAAGTGAAATTAGATTATAAAAAGGGCAAAATGGACATTTTAAGTTGAATATGCATGGATCACGCATGAGCATAGTATGCAGAAGTTTCAAGGAGTGTAATCCCAGTGAATGAGAATGAGTTAAAGAGAATAGGCATAAAAATCGAGTATTTAAGCTATAGATACGTATAAAAAGTTATCGGTTTATTAGACCGAATTTCGATTAGGAACATTTTTTTTATCAAGTATATCTGAGAGGTATTAGACCAAAATTGAAGCTTATAAAGTTAAATTGGCCATAAGATATGTGTAGAATATTTATGAAATATTTTTCGAAAGTGATTAGAGATTAATTATATGTTAATCAAGCGAGGTGAGCTCACAGGATAAAGTAAAGGATATTTTAATTCAACCAATAAGAAAAGAGATAAGTGGCATGAAAAGTAATGGTTATAGAAGTGCCACATGTCATCTAGTGATTGGTTGAATAGATAAATGGATGAGAAAATGATAAGTGGACCAATAGAATATAAAATTATATAGTTTGGGCATTAGTGAGATTATTGAAAGTTTGAGGTATTAAATGAAATTTGCTTGAGGGACTTAATTGTAATTGAGCTTTAAAATATATATAAAATGATTTTGTCTCATTAGGAGACCATTTTTAGTCGAGAAATAGAAAAGAAACCAGAAGAGAAATCGCGTGAGAGAGAGAGAGAAGCCGTGTGTGCGTCGCGAGAGGGAGAGGGAGAGAGAAGGAAATCCGATCCGATTTTCGCCGAGGTTCCTTCATGAAAGTTGTTCCTCATCACCTCCTCTAGCTAACCCCCAAATTTGAAGCGAAAAGATTACGTATTTGGTGAGTTATGTCAGTTTAAAGTTTTATGTATCATATGAAAACCCATTCTCTCTCTAGTTTCTTTTTCAAATTTTAGTTTAAGGATAATAAGAGGGACTTGTAAGGATGATTTTGGTATAATTTGTGAGTGATTTGGTGGAGTAAAAATGAGTGAAAGAGAGAGAGAAAGTTTAGGCAAAAATGGGTTTTTATGGGATCTGAATTCGTTTTCGAATCTAAGGCTTTAGATGGAAGCTATAGAGGTTAAGAAACAATCTTATGAAGTTAGATTTCGAAAACGAAAAGTTTAGGATCGATTTCGGAGCTAAACGGACGAGTTGAAGGGTGTTTTCCAAAGTCCTTTCCAATGCGTTCGTTTAACGTTCGAAACGATTTATTTAATCATGGTTGGATATTAGAACACTAGAGAATTAATTATTGAAGTTGTCGGATGTTCGAAACGAAAAATAATTTTATTAGTAAGCGAAATCGAACTAATTTCGTTCAATGCATCCGACAATGAAATTAAGTATACTGAGGTATTTATAGGAAAGAATAAGTAAGATTTATGTAAAGAAAACGGATTTCGAAAGTCTCGATTGAATAGAAATTGAAATCCGAAAGTTTAGACGTTAAAGGGTATTAATAGAATTAAATGGGATTTTATTGATTTTGAATGTTATTTGAATGAGTTAAGTGACCCTAAATGAATATTTGATGTTTTAGGGTAAAAGTGGAGAGCTCCAGAGGTATACGGAGAAAAATCGGATTCTATCCGAGGACGTGTTGTGAGTGGAAATACAAATTTTTAAAGTTTATAGTTCTTTAAAGTTTATTTAAAGTTAACAGAATTTATTATAAATAGTTATTCGTTTATTAATTGAATTTATATTATAATTCTAGCATAAAGATTTTAGTTTATTATTTATGTATATGAGAATGTGCTAGAATTAAAGATTTTAGGCTTATTGCCTTGAGATTTAGAATATTTTAGTATATTGAGTAATTATACTCGAGAATTATATATGCTAAAGTTATTTATAAATGATAGGCTTCGGCCTTAGAAAAGTAAAGTTTTATTTCAAGAAACCAGAGAAAAGAAAAGTAGATTTTTATTATGAAAAGATTTTACATGCCTATGGTTTACCCTAACCCCAGTTTAGTACCCGGCCGAATGCCCTATGCGTGATACGGTAGATGAGAGGAAGTCAGTCAGTGAGATTTGAGTCTAGTCGACTCTTGTGTGAGCGAGGCATGAGTGATCCGTATACACGTATAGGGTAGTGTAGTCGGTCCGCAGCGTGGGCCCGCTTTCGGCGACTACACATGGTAGATTCCCCACTCCTAGTGGTTAGCCAGATTTTAGATGCTACCACGTCAGGAGGAGATATTCCCTGGGTTACCATGTAGGCGAGCATTAGAAAAGATTTTAAGAAAAGATTCCAGAAAGTGTTTTAGAAAAGAATATTAGAAAGCAAGTTAGTTTTTAAAAACTGTTTTTGGGAGAATACGTTATACAGAAATGAGTTTTAGTTTATATAAATTATACCACTCACTGAGTTATACTCATAGTTTTCTTTAAATGTTTTTCTTAAAAATTCTCCCACAGATGCAAGAGCTAGTCGTCCAACAGACGAGGTTCAATCAGAGGTGCAGGCGGACGAATAAGACGACACTTACTACATATATATTTTGTTAGTTTAATCATGTATATGTTCATGTATATAGTTGTAACTATTTTAAAGAAAGAGTGGATGCATTAGTTAAAAATGTTTTATCAAAGTTTTCTGAAATTCAGTTTTTCTATTTTATTTACTTGTTGTGGTTGTGTTGTGAAAAAAGAGCCGGAGGCTCTAGAAGTTGAGAAATTGATTTTATAGAAGTGTTTTTATAAACTGTATTTGAAACTTGCAGGGCGGCATGTTTGAAAAACAGCCGTTATGCTGCCCAAATTTTTATCAATCTGTTTTATAAATGTTCAAAATAAAAGAAAAAATTTTCCAAGTTCCCGCTTCACTAGAAAAGAATTATGAAAAGTAAACGGCGTAGCTTTACGGGAACTTTCCAGTTGATCAGATATCCACTGGAAGGCTACCGTAAGGCGGCCGGCAGGCCTAGTAAGGAGAGGGGCCTGTCAACTACCTTCTCAAAATAAAAAAAAAATAAAAAAATTATAATCAATATATTAAAGTATAAAGCACAATTCATTTTTTTAAAAGTACAAAATATATCAATATATGTTACATAAAACTTATTAAAAAAAAAAAAACTAAAATGAATATTGGATCTTCTAATAATCCAAAACACCACTATATACATATATATATATATCTTAGAATCATGGATTTAGAATTTAAATAAATTTATATTGAGGAACTTGACATTTTATGTTGAATCTTAATTCTAATGTTTAATTATATCTTCAATGTATGGTTTGCAAACCAACATTCTTCATAGTTTTTTTCCTTGTTGATATGATATTTTTAAAGAATATTGTGTTATCATGTAATAATTATCATTATTTTTTAAGTTTGTATGTATAAAATTAAGAAATTATCATGAATCGGCATGCATAGTGGTTAATAAATAAGATTTATTTTTGTCATTATTTTTTTTTATTTCAACAAGTTCAATGTAAAACACATTAATGCGTTTTTATTTTTTAAAAAGAATTGTGCTTTGTACTTGATAATATAATTATTATAAGAAAAAATATTTTTACTTTCATAGTGTGGAAGTAGTAGCATCTAAATAATTAAATAAAATTTTATTTATAAGAAATTTGAGAATATAAAAGTAATTTTCTTTTTGAGAATATGAAGGTAATTTTATAAGAAGGGTATCGGCGTAATTTTATAAGGTAAGGGCATGGGTGTAATTTGGAGAAAAATGTTTCAAAAGCGATTGTGGACAAGTGTCAACGGCTCCTCCACATTCATGGTCATGAGGAGCGAGCGTACTGGAACAGTGGCCAAGGCGACTGTTCCTAGCACACAACGACGCACGTTACCACGTGAGGACGGAAACTTTTGTCCATTTTGTGAGCGTACCTGACAGATACAACGTGGTGCATCATTGAATGAACCCAATGCAGTGCCCTGTCGGCTTCATTAGCAGCCAATATTTCATATTTTCAGTTTGATTTAACATTTTTTTGTTAAAGAAAAGTTTCGTTTTACAGATTTTAATGAACTCCAAACAAAAGACTCCAATCAATTCAAATATGATATCATATAAAAATGTAAAAATTTAATAGATAAGTTATAAAATAGTAATTGAATTTAAAAAATGGGTATGTGTTTTTCCTTAAAACTATATTAGAATGTGTTTGTTTTCATTTTCGATTTTTGTTTTTGACTTGGTAAGGATTTTCTTTACCTATGTCCGAATATAGGGTTTTACGTTGTAAACAGAAATTTCTCTCAAAAGGTATATTTCATCCCCACCATCCATGTTTCTTCTTTTCATCGTCATCATCCATCATACATCAAATGAACTTCTTAGATACATTGATGTTTTTACCCTTACACCCTAGCTGATCCATCACCTTATGTATGCAAGTCATTAACCCACTAACGATTGATTTTTTTTTTTTTTTTTGGGTAATATTTTAAAAAATAAGAGTGGTTTGATATTATTTTAAATTTTTAACAGGTAAAATGATAATAACCCTAATAGAATTGATGAGAATTACTCTCAAACCTTAAGGACACAATTAATTTATGAACAAAAATTAGCATCCCAATAACGGTTGGTATATTTCGGCTAATATTTTTGAAGCTACCAATGGTTTTATGTTATTTTTGATTTGAGAGGGTATTTTGATAATATCCTAAACAAAAATCAAGTACGAAGCATGTAGTATCGTATAAGTAGAAAGTGCTGTCTAGCTATCGAATTGCAGGGCCAAGTTCGGTATTTAAGGACGACCAAGCCTTGGTTGTCTTCACAAAACAATCAACCATGGCTTCAAAACTCAAAGTCATGTTGTTGTGCCTATTCTTCTCCTTCCTTTCAATCTTCTCACTCTCGAGCGCCAAGCAGCACCCACTAGACCCTCTGACCCCAGCTGAGTTCAACCTGGTCCGAACCATCGTAAAAAATGCATTCCCTAGCTCCATCCACAACCTAACCTTCCAATATGTAGGCTTGGACGACCCAGACAAAAAAGCCGTATACCTATGGCAATCAAACCCAGCAAGAATCCCACCTCGCCGAGCCCATGTCGTTACTCGGCTCAACAAAAAAACCCACGATATCGTTGTAGACTTGTCCAAACGTTCCATTGTTTCCGATAGAGTTTACGAAGGAAATGGCTTCCCCATGCTAAACCTAGACGAACAAGAAGAAGCAACTGAGCTGGTTCTCGCATACGCACCGTTTAAAGCCTCTATTAAGAAGAGAGGGCTTAATATCTCAGATGTAGTTTGTTCTACTTTCACAATCGGGTGGTTTGGAGAAAAGGAGAGTACAAGATTGTTGAAAATAAATTGTTTTTACGCACAAGGGACGGCCAACATGTTCTTGAGACCAATAGAGGGTATAAAGATACGTGTTGATCTTGATGAGATGAAGATCGCTGAATACCTCGACAGGGAGGTCACTCCCATGCCCAAAGCCGAAGGAACCGAGTACCGGTTGTCAAAACTGAAGCCACCATTCGGTCCACGTATGAATAATGCAGCCACCGTGACGGCAAACGGACCAGGGTTCACACTTGATGGCAACGTGGTCAAGTATGTCTACTCTTACTAATTTTTTTGTTTATTATAACGTTAAAATCGGTAGAAAACTTTAAAGAAAGTTTCATTTAAGTTTTAACTTGAGACTTATATTATTTGCATTTGTAAGTATCATATTTTATAAAATTAATTAAAAATTTTGTTTATCTAAAAAAATAATTGCAAAGTATTTATTTGGAAAGATATAAAGTTTTGTTTTAAAATCAAATATCCTAAATTTGCTTCTAAAAAGTTTTTTTTTTTTTTTTTTAAAAAAAAGATGACTCCGTAGAGTTGATGTTGTGCATGGTGCTTTCGAATTCATTTCCGTAGTCGACTAAATAAATTTGTATATTGGAACAATATATATATATATATATATATATAGATATATCCCAATGCATTGTCTTGGTTATGTAACGATTGTGATTTTTGAGTAGAATTTAAAACATAATTGTCGTTATTTTTACTAGTTAAATATTAATTTGGATTCTTCAACAATGACGGTTATTGAATTGTCTTGATTATGTAACGATTGTGATTTTTGAGTAGAATTTAAAACATAATTGTCGTTTATTTTTAGTAGTTAAAATATCAATTTGGATTCTTCAACAATGATGGTTATTGCATTGTCTTGGTTGTATAATGATTGTGACTTTTGGGTAGAAATTAAAACATAATTGTCGTTATTTATACTGGTCAAATATTAATTTGGATTCTTCAACAATGATGGTTATTCCTTTTATTTTAAAAGAGAATGCTAACATTCAATACGTTAATTTAATTAAGAAATATGTTTACACCAAATCATATTGAAAATTATAACAAATCGAGAAATATATTTATATCAAGTTTATAACCACAAGAATTATGACTCCTATTCCTGGACTTCTTTTAAGACATGCTAATTCCAATTTATGAAATTTGATTAGATGGGCCAATTGGGTGTTTCACGTCGCCTTTGACGCTCGAGTCGGTCCAATAATTTCTCTAGCCTCAATTTACGATCTCGAACAACACAAGTACCGTCGAGTTTTGTACAGAGGTTATGTATCAGAGTTCTTCATTCCTTATCAGGATCCAAGTGAGGGATGGTATCAGCTATCCTTCTTTGATAGTGGCGAATTCGGGTTCGGTGTCTCGGGGGTGTCACTGGAGCCGTTGAATGATTGTCCGGCCAATGCGGTGTTCATAGATGGTTACTTAGCCAATCGAGATGGTTTGCCGGTCAAAACACCAAATGCTTTGTGTATATTTGAACGACACCCTGGGGATATTATGTGGCGGCATACCGAGTCCGAAATACCGGGAAATGTAAATTCGGTTCTCCTTCAAGAATTATTTTCTCTCTTTTCTTTTAATAATTATAATGGTTTTTTTCAATGTACATAGTTATGGTGTGCATATGAATTATTGAAAAATGTGGTGCAGATTAGGGAGGTAAGACCGGAGGTGAGCTTGGTGGTTAGGCAGGTTGCAACAGTTGGCAACTATGACTATATACTTGATTGGGAACTCAAGCCTAGTGGCTCCATCAAAATGACGGTACGAAAGAGTTTTGTGTATTTAGATGTGAAACGCCTTAGCTTTATATAAGATTCTTATAACATGGGTACTAACTATATTCTTTATTTAAAAAAAAATGTAATATATAATTAAGGTCTCTTATTGTATATAAAAAGGGGGTCTCGCATCGTTGATTCTGTATAACAGATCTCGGATCCAGACCAGGGAGAAGATGGATAGATTAATTATTGTAACAAAAAAGGATATATAAAAAATGCTGTGATTCACTCATTCTAATAAGATGTGGGATCAGTTTATATTGTTAACCTATCCTCGTCTTTTGTAAAAGATCAAATACATTTGTCTGTTTGTAACAAAATTTCTCACATATATATGTTGTACTTAAAAATTCTTTAATTACAATATGCTTTCTAAGAATGTCAAAAAAAAATGCTTTCTAAGATTCTTCAGCAGTCTGAATTTTAGAACTAACCAAATATGTTATTATATGTTTAACAATAAAAGATATACGATAGAAGTCAACAATATTAATTCTCAAGGAGAGGGGAAATATAATCCATTGAAATGCATAACTATATCCCATATTAAAAGCAACAATTCTAAGATTTTGTGCTCTTTACAGGTTGGGTTAACAGGAGTATTAGAAGTGAAGGCAGTAACATACACCAACACAGAACAGATAAAAGAGGAAGTTCATGGTACATTGGTAGCGAATAATTCTATTGGAGTTTATCACGATCACTTCTTGACCTACTATCTTGATCTTGACATCGATGGGGATGCTAACTCCTTTGTCAAGACCAATTTGGTGACCAAACAAAACACAAATGGCAAGACACCAAGGAAGAGTTACTGGACAGTCGAAAAGGAGACGATCAAGACTGAAGTTGATGCAAGAACGCTGCTGGCTGGAACTAAGCCCATGGAGCTCTCATTGGAGAACCCGAACAAGAAAACGAAACTTGGACACCCAGTAGGTTACCGCCTTTTGCCAGGTTTCTACACCAGCCCACTTTTAGCTCTCGATGATTACCCACAAATCCGGGGTGCGTTTTCCAACTATAACGTTTGGGTGACCCCTTATAACAAGTCTGAAAAATTTGCCGGGGGAGACCACGTTGATCGAAGCCATGGCGATGACACCTTGCTTATATGGACCAACAGGAATAGGCCAATAGAGAACAAGGATATAGTGCTGTGGTACACAGCGGGAATTCACCATGTTCCTTGCCAGGAAGATTTTCCATTGATGCCAACGGTAAGCGGCGGATTTGAGCTCCGACCGACCAACTTCTTTGAGTACAATCCTGTGCTTAAAGTGATACCTCCTAACCACGTAAAATGGCCTAATTGCACCGCCTAATCCTAGTCAATCAAAAATTAATACGCTTATTGTGATGTAATTGATCAAGTTCAAGGCTTATTAAGCAAGGATCCTGTCTAAGTTCGGAGTTGGGTATTGTTGTGTGGTATGCTCTTAGTCTGTTGTCTACTGTCCCTGTTGATGTTGTCAATTTTATTCCTAGAACTGCTAATATGGCCGCCCATGGGGCTGCCAAATTAGCCTTGTTTTTAGTTTATGGTCGGGTTTGGGTTGTGAGGTTTACCCTCATAGTCTTTGTAAGGTTTTTTGAATAATGCTATTCATCCCAAATTTGGGATGTGATAATTGATGAAAAATTGCACATTAATAATCTTTGTATTCATTTTCCTTGTATTACTTAAATTAAATTATCAAGTCACTAGTTTAACAATTAATCAAAATTATTGATGAATAATACTAATATAAAATGCTTTTTAGAAATTTATTTGGTTTTTGTACAATGGAGTTTCTTCCTTCTAGGAAGGTCAAAAGATAAGAATCGGAACAAAATGAAGTGTTATTATTATTATTATTATTATTATTATTATTTTAAATCAAAATTTTAAGATGGAATATCTTTAAAAACAATGTCAAAAAGATAAAATTAAATTGTGAGGTGAAAATCTTTTAATAAAAGAGGAGAAGAATTTTGGGAAGTGAAAAATCGACAAATGTCAATTCATGTTGCACCAAGCTTGCGAGATTGTTCCTAGCACAATTTTTGTCGATAAAATTAAATCGCACATTAGTAATTTTTTAATTCACTTACC
This sequence comes from Litchi chinensis, assembly GCA_019925255.1. Lineage (NCBI taxonomy): Eukaryota > Viridiplantae > Streptophyta > Magnoliopsida > Sapindales > Sapindaceae > Litchi > Litchi chinensis. The sequence goes on from CM034461.1 coordinate 5,228,549, forward strand.
ATATATCACTTAAATTAAATTATCATGTCACTAATTTAATAATTAATCAAAATTATTGATGAGAAATATTAATAGAAAATGAAGTGTATTTAGAAATTTAATTACTTTTTATAAAATGGAGTTTCTTCCTTTTAGGAAGGTCAAAAGATAAAAATTGGAACAAATGGAGTGTTTTTATTTATTTATTTATTTTTTAAAATCAAACTTTTAAGATGAAATACTTTAAAAAAAAAAAAAGTATCAAAAGATAAATTGCCAGGTGAAAATCTATTAATAAAAGAGGAGAAGAATTTTGGGAAGTGAAAATTTGACAAATGCAATTTGTTGTACTTGTACCAAGTTTGAGAGACTACTAAGAAAGTAGTTTGGCTAGATGTAAAGGTCATTTCCACCCACCATACTCATTAAAGTGGTGGATTCGATTCACAGTCTTACCAACGTTGTGTGGTCAATTTTTTCATATTTGTGTTGATAGCTCTTTTCCGCTATTTGAGAGCAAAATTTTGAATTGATATAATTTTATACTTTAAACATATTATCCATTAATTCTCAAGCTAATATTGTATGGGCCTAATAGAAAATAGACACGTCAGTGCAATAGGAATAAGACATGTGACATATTTGAGCGGAGGAAAAATAAAAAACATGCTATACAATTAAATCAGTCAGTCATCAAAGAAAGAAAGCGTCAACCTTCAAGAGGACTACTAAAGTTAATTAATGACAAATATACAACATGCAATGAATATTTGTTGGTATAAAAGTGATTCAAGCAACAAATGACGAATGCCATTGTACACACCACGAAACCTGAAAAGAAAGTTTCTGTCTCCTTATAAAGGTTGATTGAATATTTTATTATTTAATTAGTAAGTTTTTAAAGAAAACACACACTTCATTAAAATAATCTTAAATAGGTTCTAACTTATATATCAGAGGATGTTTCTGGAAATAATCTCTGAGCTACCTTAATGAAAGTTGTAGTTTATTTTACAAGTTTTCTAGCAAAAAATTGAAGTGAACTCTCAAAAGAAAGAGTCGTCCTAAGATACAAAAGACCTTCAAACAATAGTTAAGGCTGCAATAGTATATAAAAAGAAGACAACAATCTCAAATAATTAGTTAAAATAAAATAAACATTATTTAAAAAACTTAAAATATATTATTAAATTTTAAAAATAATCCACAAAAATTTAAGGTATGCTACAAAAATAGTCCATCAAATTTTTTTAAATATAATTTAAAAAATAAATCTTAAAATATATTATAAATAATAATTGAATACTACAATAAATTAATTCAAATTGATTGCAGTAGGTCCCCCCCGTCTCTCAGCTACTCAAGTGCTAAATATGGAAAAACAAAGTTGATGTTCACCGTGTTTCTGCTTTTTGGTGTGTAATTGGTAAGTTCGATTTCCATATATTTCATTCATAACACTTCCAACCAACGTATTTGCTTTGTTTTTCAATTTGTTGAACTTAGCACAATGAAAATAAAGCAGACTGCGTCAATGCGCAAATTTTAAAACATTTTATTTCTTATTTTAATGTCTGTATTTTTACGTTCATGTTACCATAAGTCAAGTAAGGGGAAATGATGTGACATAACAACATCAAATACTACTACTTGGAATTTGTTATGGGTATAGTTGAGATCGCATAAATGACCTGGTAAAAGCTCAGGGCACTGATCCAATGGACTGACCTAGTAGACGAAGACCTAGTTCGTCAACACCCAGCTCGCAGGAACGAGCTCTTAGCTCGTTGCTATTTTCAGTTCGCTAGTTAGCTTTGATTAAGGTCTCCTTATGCTCAGCTTGAGGTTGTTTAAGACAAACTCCAGCTCGCAGACTGAAGCACTCGTTAATGGAATCTTCTAAAAATGCAACAACCTAAATTGAGGGAGAATCAACTACCAGAATTGGAAATAAATTCAAATTCCTATATCGATGGAATCTATCCCTAATATGGTGGATGCCGGTTTTGGAAGTGTAATTAATGTGAAATTCTTTCCTATTTTACTTATACTCAAATTGTAATGTCTCACACTATAAATAGGGATTGAGACTTCATTGTAAGCATATATGAAATAATAAGCAATATATACTGTGACTTTACCAAAATAACTAGAGAACACAATCGTGGACATAGATATTATTCTGGCCAAAGCATGTAAAAACACCCGTGCACACATTGTTCCTTTTTCTTTTCTCGTCTTTGCTTTGTTTTGCTTATTTGTAGGCATTGGGTCAAGAACTTTGATTGATCAGATTTAGACGTCGACATTTTGGTGCTAAAAAGAGGGCCCAGACTGTAGTTTTTTAGAGTTTTCAATAGTCATAGTAAGAGGAAGAACAATCAGAAGTTTTGACGTGGCGACTGAACAACTAGAAAGGTAGGCAGATCAGCAGCAATATGATGTCCAGTCGATTGAGGATGCAATCATACCCATGGTAAGTGCGTCTCATGTCTCCATAATCGGTGCTACTATAGGTATACCTCTACTGGCCCCTTGCTAACCAACACCCATGGTCCCCACAACCGAAAGGCTATAAGTGTGGCATCAGCGGTAGAAAATGTTAGAAAACACAATACGGCAATTTGCAGATGCTGTCAGGGCACTGGCACAGACCCAAGCACAAAACGTGCTCAGATCTGAGGTTGCTGCTCTAAGAAAAGTTTATCAGCAACAACGAAAGGAAGTACCGGCTTCTGAAAGACACTTCATAGAGGTGCCACGACCTGCCAGCTCAGCTCGTTCCTCCAATACATGTTTAAGAGCTGGAGGTTGCAGAGCTTGCAATGAGGAGAAAGCTCCGCGACCTGCGAACTTAAGAGAGAGGGTTAGTTAGGGGTATGTCCTAACTAACCCTCTTCAGGTCGCGACCACAGACCATAAGGCCTACGGATAGAGGACCTCCTTTAGAGGGTTCAGCAACTTGAAGCACACCCTGGTACCTCAAACTAGTGTGATCGATATAGGGAGATGACCCATTTTACCAGGGGGATCGAGACATAGTGACGGGACCCTTCCCGAATCCCTTCTTTAGACTCGAGAAAGACCCCGTAGCACCCCAAAAGAATTCCTACGAACCCTAACTCAGTCCGGAGGAACCCCGTTAGGGCACCGAAAACTCATTTAGCTAGATCTTTTAACTTTTTTTACAAGGTGACAATGATAAAAATTTTTCGCTTTTCATAAAAATTTTGGCAGCATGCCGTCTGTTTTCTGAACTATGACACCCTGCAAGTTTCAAATACAGTTTATTAAAACACTTTTATGAAATTCATTTCTCAACTTCTAGAGCCTCCGGCTCATTTTCCACAACACAACCATAATCAAATAAATAAAATCTGAAAACTGAATTTCATCAAACTTTAATAAAACATTTTTAACTAATGCATCCACTTTTCTTTAAAATATTTACAATTATACACATAAACATACACATGATCAAAATAACAATATATATATGTAGTAAGTGTCGTCTTATACGTCCACCTGCACGTCTGACTGAACCTCGTCGGCTGGACGACTAGCTCCTACGTCTGTGGGAGAATTTTTAAGAAAAACATTTAAAGAAAACTATGAGTATAACTCAGTGAGTGGTTAATTTGTATACACTAAAACTCATTTCTGTATAACGTATTCTCCCAAAAATAGTTTTTAAAAACTAAGTTACTTTCTATAATTCTTTTCTAAAATACTTTCTGGAATCTTTTCTTAAAATCTTTTCTGATGCTCACCTAAATGGTAACCCAGGGAATATTTACTCCTAGCGTGGTAGCATATAAAATCTGGCTAACCACTAGGAGTGGGGATCTACCATGTGTAGTCGCCGAAAGCGGGCTCACGCCGCGGACCGACTACACTACCTTATACGTGTATACGGATCACTCATGCCTCGCTCACACAAGAGTCGACTAGACTCAAATCTCACTGACTGACTTTCTCTCATCTACCATATCACACATAGGGCATTCGGTCGGGTACTAAACTGAGGCTAGGGTAAACCAAAGACATCTAAAATCTTTTCATAATAAAAATCTTACTTTTCTTTTATTTGATTTCTTGAAATAAAACTTACTTTTCTTTTCTTTGATTTCTTGAAATAAAACTTTACTTTTCTAAGGCTGAAGCCTATCATTTATAAATAACTTTAGCATTTATAATTCTCGAGTATAATTACTCAATATACTAAATTACTTCAATACTCAAATGATCATAATTGCAATTTAATAAAATATTTATGCGATTCATATAAAAATATATCATATGCTAAGGTAAATATAAAATCGCATAATAAACTCTTTTACCAAACAACAATTAATTAACTCAATTCTCATATAATAAATTCATAAATACTTTATAAAATAAAACCACTCACAATTTACTTCCAATTACTTCACCACTTCTCCAACACCTCCTTTTGATTCTTGAGATTTTCCTACATTATAATCCAACCAAAATCTTGGTTTAGGATTCAAAAATACACTACCATTTCAACTTCATTAAAATTCCATGCACCAATACATAACAACACCATATTCTTGACTAGCCTTCCAATCACTTTCTAACCCAAAATTTTACATCTAAACTCATTCAAATATTCAACAATTCACCTACTTAAATCCAACATATCAATTGCCAAATGATCACTTAATCTAACTTAATATATATATACACACATATATATTCAATAAATTCACCACTTTACCTTATCTTCCATTAATAATTTCACATCAAATTCAATTAATTTCTTTGGTGCTAAAGTAATCAAACACATCATAATCACCATCCAAACACATAAAATTTGTTGGATGACAAATTTACTCTCACACTTAACCTTAACCAACATAATTATCCAACTTTCCAATTTCCATTTTTCTTGCATTCTTTGATGTCAACCAATTCATTTTCATTCCATAACCTTATACAATTCACTTAATCATTTAAAATAAACTCAACATATATAAAAACAACAATTGCTCAAGCACTAATATAATTATTCACCAACTCATTTCTTTGTTTTTCTTTTCAAGATTTTCTTTCAATAAACATAAATCTCACATATAATTTTATCTAATCATCCAAATAATCTCATCACCTATACTTTTATAATTTAATCACATACTAATATATGACAACTTTATTCATCCTTTTCATCTCAAATCAAATAATCACACATAAACACTTCAATAAATCATCAATAAATCAACTACAACCTTAAACAAAGAAATCAATCAATTTCATCAACCTTAATTATCAAACCCTAACCCTTACCTCTCCAAATCTTGATCCAAAGCTTCTTGATCGTTTTCCTTCACTTCCAAGCTTAGATTAGTGATGATCAACCTTGATTTAGTCCATCGAATTCATCAAAACTTCATCTAAATCAATAACTTTAAAAGTTCATCAACCAAACATAAAATAACTTCCACTTACTCTCTCTTTTTCTTGTAGAAGATGGATGGGTTTGAGAGGCTACAAGGGGTGGATCATCTCTTCTTCTTCTTCTCCTTCTTCTCCTCCTTCACAGCTGCAGCTTTCCTTCTTCTTCTGGTCTGCTCTGCTCATGGTTTCAGCTCCCTCTCTCTCTCGGTTTCAGCTTGTCTCTCACGATTTCTTCTCCTTCTTCACGGCTGCAGGCTTCTTCTTCTTCTTCTGGTTTCAACTCTGCTCACGGTCTCTCTCTTTCTTTTGGCTTCTGCTTCTATTTTTTTCACGATTTCAGCTTGTCTCTCACGATTCCTTCAGCTCTCAGCCGACTTATCTCTCTCTCAACCGACTTAACATTTGATTCAGCTCTCAATCCTCTCTACTTTATATACTCATGCCTTGACAATGTCCAAAATGCCTCTAAACTAATTCTATAATCACACAAGTGCCACTAGTCAAGAATGAAGTCATTTAATTGGTCACCTTCTCAACTAATTAATCCACTAACAATTTCATCCAATTTCTTAATTAAATCTCAACTAATTTCTTACTTTTTGACTTAAAGATGTCACAACATCATTGGCCTTCATCCAAGCACATGGATTGTGCTTCTTTGAGGCTTATCTTCTCATATAACTTTTATCAACCTCTTAAATTTAAATTTAATATCTCACTTAACACCAATAAATTCCAAAAATATTCCATGGTCACCCTATCATCAAATTGACCATGCAATCCTCTAATTGGGTGTCTTAACTTCCAATCCCAAGCTTTGAAAAACAATTCAATTGACTATAAACTCACTAAATTCCCAACGTTCTCAACGAGGGTATTTTTATCCATAAATATTCGGAACCTTTAAAATCCACTCAAACGGACTCATTTTTACTCCGTTTCAGTTTCTAATAACTCTAATTCATATTCCAAGACTTATGATGTCCGGGGTCCATTTTTCGAAAATCACTATTAACGTAAATACTATTCATAGAAAACACTATTCATCCGAAAATACTATTCATCGAAAAAAATTTATTTCACGAAACTTGAGGAAATTTTCCTTTTCCCGAAAATTACTATTCACACGAAATTACTATTCATCTGAAAAATACTATTTCTCCTAGGGAAGTGAAATTCTGGGCTTTACACACAACCTCTCCTTCCCAAATTCAAGATCCTCAACATTCCTCAATATAATGGAGACAGTGGCCCTCATGCTCACCTGGATGCGTTTAATGTCCAAATGGATCTCTAGACCGATAATCTGTTGGTCAAGTACCGTGTTTTCCTAGCCACCTTAGAGGATGTTCCACGGACCTAGCTTAAGAGTCTTTCAACTCATAGCATAAATAGCTGGGAGGAATGTCAACGAAAGTTCACCAGCTAGTACAAAACTATGAGGAGGCAGCTTGTGCTATCTTGTCACCTCGCCATGGTCTTCCAGCGATAAAACGAATTGCTGAAAGATTACATTACCAGGTTTAGATGTGAAGTCACCAACGTAGAGAACCCTTCTGATGAAAGCATCCTGACTGCGATCTCAACTAGGCTTCACAAGGATGGGAAGCTGTATGAGAGCATCTACAAGTTTTCAGTGAAGAACTTGGGTGAGTTCTACGAGTGAGCTGCTAAAGAGATTAGATGGAAAGAAACCTTTGACCCCAAGCAATCTAACACGAAGGGTGAAGCGGACAGTTCCAGCTACCGAAGAAAAGAAACAATGGTGGGAACAAAAGTGAAGGTCAAAATAAGGGCTCAGATAATCAAGTCACTAAGAAGGGTAAGAATGAGCCCCAAAAATGAGCAACCTCAACGTCAAGGTCGTCATGATAGCCATAGTGTATTGTCAGATACATCAGACAGAATCTTTGCAACAGAAAGGAACATGAAAGACTTCGGGAAGCCCAAGCCTATGAGAACTCCTACTAATCTCAGAAGTAAGAACAAGTTTTGTGCCTATCATGATGAGATCAGACACAACATTTCAGAATGTTGGGCGTTAAAGCACATCATTGAGGATCTAATAAAGAGAGGTCGCTTGATAAACTATGTGGTGCGATTAGCAAGCCCCAAATCTCAACAATGACCTCAACAACCACCATAGCTAGCACAGCAGTAACGAGGTTCCGACTTCTAACTTGTAATTAAATCTTCAAAAATCAATAAAAACTCCAAGTTTCTCATATTTCTCTACTTTGAATAATTTTACTAATATCTTTATTAAATGTTGTGCATAAAAGTAAAAAGCGACATCTCCATCAAGTTTTATTTTTGATAAAATTTTATTAAGTTGAGCTCTGTTAGCTGAGATTCTAACCTACTGGACAATTTGATATAATGCTATTAGTTAAGGTTCAGACCTATTGAATAGTTTGCTATTTTGCTATCTTAACTGAGGTTCTGACCTACTAAAGATAGTTCGACATGATGCTAGTAGTTGAAGTTCCGACCTACTGGACAACTTGCTATTATGCTATCTTAGCTGAGGTTTCAACTTATTGGAGATAGCTGCACATAATACTGTTAGTTGAGGTTCCGACCTACTGAACAACTCGCTATTATGCTATCTTAGCTGAGGTTCCGGCCTACTGGAGATAGTTTGACATAATGCTGTTAGGTAAGGTTCTGACTTACTGGACAGCTGGACAGAATTTCGTTATGTTAGGTGAGGTTCCGACCCCTTACATAGCTCGACAAAGTTTTACTATGTTAAACAAGGTTTCGACTCTCTACATAGCTCGACAAAGTTTTGCTATGTTAGGTGAGATTTCGACCCCCTACATAGCTTGACACAATTTTGTTATGGTAGACGAGATTCCGACCTCCTAGCTCGTCATTATGCTAAAAGCTATGATCAGCAAACTACAGTGATATATGAGGGCTTAGTTAATAGGGCAATATCTATTTCTACATTAAAATCGATGACCTCTTAGGCTCTCACCGGGTTTTATTATCATTGACTTATACATTTTATATATTTATCACTTTGTTTCTCAGTTTGTAGGAAATTCAAAGACTTAGAAAAAGAAAGTGAAATAAAAACGAAACAACATTGAAGTAAAGCAAATATATTCAAAGCAAACCTCGCAAAACGAGGTGAATTCATTATGAATGAAGTTAAAATATTCATTACAAATATCCTCGCAAAGCGAGGTGAATGTAACACAATTATTACAAGTTTTGAAAAAAAGAAAAAAGAGGTACAACATGATGTGTAGCTTACAGGGAGCCCTGGCTTTAGGGGTCTACATCTGGAGTCATCGCGACCTGAGCTATCTTAGCTTGGAAAGTTGCATTTGGGAGTTCGATGTTCTAAAGAGCCGTGTCTGGAATAGCTGAGGATTGAGCGGCACTCTTCTAATACTTCTCCACCTCCATGACCGCCTCTTCACCAAAAAATGATAAGTCTAAATCGAGATGAACTTTCCATAAAGTGTAGAGAAACAAACTAGAGGTCTCTACTTCTGCCTCATCTCTAGCTTTGGCAACCTTCTCTTTGGCAAGCGCGAGCTCTCTTTCAGCCTTCTTCAGTTTGGTTTTTTTGTAGTCTCAGCTCGTTGCACTAACTCGTTCTTTATCTTGCCCAATTCCTCTTCACTTTTGAGGAGCTTAGCGGTGAAGTGTGACCTTGCATTTGCATTAGTATTTTCCTTGCATCTGCAAGTTAGTATTTAAACTAAGTAAAAAAGTAAGAAAAGCAAAGGTATTGCATAATACCAGTAGCTTGTGACGAGCTATATAACAAGACAAAGTTTCACCTTCCATGCCCTTTTTATCCAAAGTCTTGGTGGAGCTCCCCAGGATCACGAGCAAGTTGTCGAGAAGAGCATCAAAATATATCCCTTCTGGCTCGTCTTTAGGCTACGACTTGGCTTGTGGCTTAACCTTCCTTTCTGCGACCTCAGGCTATTTACTCTTATCTACTCGTCATCACTTCGTTGGAGGAGGATTGAGCAATGACTTTCTTTTGGCTCTATTGCTTGTAACAACTTGGACCTTGAAAGAAGAAGCTCTCACCTGCTCTTGTTGAACTATAACAACTTCTGGTTGCGAGGTGGGGACCTGGGCTTATGAAGGTCCTGAAATTGGTACAGAGGTGGGCACCTCAACAGAAGTAGCAACTAGAGAGGTTGCAGACTGAATAGATCAATTGAATGTGGGCCTTTAGAAAGTAAGCTTCACCATCTTTATAGCCCGTTGAGAGATAGGAATTGGAGTCTGTTGAGAGACCGAAATAGCCCGTACTTCATCGGTAACTTCAAAGGCAGAGGCGAGCTCAAGTTCACCCCTAATGTTGTTATCCCTCATATTGTCCAAAAGCTCATTGTTAAAAGGAGGAGCTAACTAATGGACCTAGATGAGCTCGTTGTCAAACACATGATTAATTCTCTCCTCCTGCGAATCCACAAGCGTCATAAGAATCTCGACCTCCTCGTTAGTAAGGGCTGCTCGATTTCTTATCAAGTCTGCGAGATAAAACGAAAAAGAGTTAAAAAAAAAAAATTGTAGCTCACAGATTTCAGCCCTATTTAGGTACCTGGACTAAAGACGAAAAAGAGGCTGCAGAGCTACTTAAGGGAAGAGCAAGAAATATAAAACCAACTTGTCTCGTAGTCTTCTACATTGCACTTGTCATTTGCATCGCTTTGAGATAGAAGATCCTTGAAGCTCGATTTTCGAGCTGCAAGATAGTAAATCCTATCTCACATGTCCCTTCTTAAGCCACCTACACTTTTGATACTGAAGAAGTGGTAGCAGATTCTTGGGTTAGGTGGTGGAAAGCCGTTCCTCTTGAAGATTAAGGCCAAAGATGTAAGTTGGGAGCAGAAGTTTAGGGTCAGTTAGAAAGGACTAAGCCCTAGCCTATTTAGGAGATTGATGAGGTAGGTAGGGACTGGAAATCTAAGCCCGTACCTAAGGTGATGACTGTTAATAGTAATAAACCCCCTACGAGGATAAGCTGTGTGGTCATAAGAAGAGGGCGACATGACATGGCAACCTTTGGGAAGATGATATTGTAAGACAATTCCTATCAACTTCTCATATTTTATCTTTGAGGCGTAGTGGATAAACACCTTGCGAGCTCATCGTTCCTCGGCGGTCTAACAGACTGTAATAGGGTCAGCTCGAGCTACGAATTCCTAGTGACCTCACCATTCAAAAAAGTTGGTTCTTCAACAACACTGACTTCATCCACGTCGAGCTCCTCCGAGTTGGAAGAGTCATCATCTCTTATTTTGTGTGACCGGCGTCTGCGACCTGAAGACATCTACACATAAAATGGAGCAGTTAGGCAGCTATGTGTAGACCATAACTAAAATCTAAATTTCCTACTCTCTAACAGGGACTTCTTAATCTATAGGTCACAAACGCCATACAGATCGCAAAAAACATAGGGTGCTCGACTTACAAACTAACGACCTATAAGTTGATAACCTACAGACAACTTATCCTACAGCTCGTGCACATAGCGTCAAAAACAACATATAGTTCACAAATAGTCAACCAATAGGATCAAGTCAATAAGAAACGAAAAGTCGCAAACATACAACATTAAGAACACAGAACATTCAAGTCAGAACCAGATTTGGAAAATATAATACAACGTATACAAAAGATAAAAACCAAAAAACCAAGAGTCGGTTGTAGAGACTTACTGTAAATGCAGTACTCTTTAATCGCTTGAACGAAGATGTTGATCTTTACCAGCTCTGAAGTCAAAAAGCGCCGACACAAAAATGAGAAGAAAATGGAGCCAAAGCGAGAAAAGAAGAAAGCTTAGTGGTGTTTGAATTTGAAAATGGCAAGAGTGAGAGGGAAAAGGAAGGGTCACCAGTTGTATGTAGGCATGGGATCCTAACCCTCACCATTAGATTTTAGGGATAAGTAACCGTCTTAGATCTAACAGTGTAGCGAGTTGAGGGTTTGTCATCATGAGTTATCAGTTGAGAAACGTGCGCATTAAATACGCATAGAATGAGACGTGCAAATGGTACGATTACCTGAAGAGTCGCCACAAGTCACATGATGGGACAGAATCTGAAAACGTAGCACAACAGATAGAGGCACGTCAGCTTTTACTAGCGAGTTTGACTCTTAGTCTGAAAATCACACTGAGAGCTAAGGGCTAATGTTGTTGGTATATTTGAGACCACATAAATAGATTGGTAAAAACCCATGACACTAATCCAATGGACTGACCCAGTAGACGATAGCCCAGTTCGTCAATACCTAGCTTGTAGGAATGAGCTCTCAGTTTGTTGCTATTTTTCGGTTGCTAGTCAGCTTTGATCAAGACTGCCTTATGCTCAGCTTGAGGTCATTCAAGACAAGTTTCAACTTGTAGATCGAAGCGCTCGTTAAATGAATCTTCTAGAAAGACAACAACCTAAATTGATGGAGAGTTAACTACTAGAGTAGGAAATAAATTCAAATTCTTATATCGGTGGAATCTATCCTTAATATGGTGGATGTCGGTATTGAAAGTGTAATTAATGTGGGATCCTTTCTTATTTTACTTACACTCAAATTATAATGCCTCACACTATAAATAGAGGTTGAGAATTCATTGTAAACATATATGAAATAATAAGCAATATAGACTGTGACTCTACCAAAATAATTAGAGAACACAGTCATGAACGTAGGCAATATTTTGGCCGAACCACGTAAAAATACTTGTGCACACATTGTTCGTCCTCTTTCTTTTCTCGTCTTTCTCTTATTTTCAGGTATTAGGTCAAGAACTTTGATCGACCAGATTCAGACGTCGATAGATTTAGATTGCTATTTTCACAACATAAAAAAAAAAAAAAAAAAAAGGATATATCCATATTACAAATAAGATAAGATTTACATATTATTATAAATATAAAAGAAAAATATATAATCATTAAATATAGAGTAGATGCACAAATCCTCGATATATTATCCAATATATAATTAATAACTATAAGGACACTGCATATTAGCTTGACAACTCAAAAAGTTATAACAATTTGTTAATATAATTAATGACATTGCAAGTATATTGAGGATTGTGATGTTAAAGATGTGGTCATTAGAAATCATTATCACATCATCTGTTTTGAGAATTTCGTAATATATATACATTTGAAATAGTAATAATTTTCATTATCTCTAGTATTTCTCTTTAGTAAATAGTAAAAAGGAAAAAAAATCAAGATATACGAAGTAATATCTGATTTATGATGTCTAATATTTTGTGCTTTATTTTTTGTTATAGGTTGGGTTAACATGAGTGTTAGAAGTGAGGCCAGTGATACACCAACATTAAGGTCGGATAAAAAACGAAGCTCATGGTCTCGTACATTGCTAGTGCAAAATTGTATACCAAAATCATTTCTTTAACGACTATATATATATCTTGATTAGACATTGATGGCCCATTTGTTGATCAAACGAAACACGGAAGAAGAATTACCGGACAGTTGAAAGAGAGAGGTTCAAAACTGAACTTCACATTCCAAAGAATAATTATATTTGTCTTTGGTTGCTGGCTCAATTGGTTGGCACCAACAACTATCCATGCCTCCCTTTGTAAGAGGTATGGGTTCGACATCCCACCCCGCAAAATCCAAATTTTCATAATTTAATAATAACACTTATAATAATAATAATAATTGGTCTCTTACCAATTGTGTGGGTTGCTCTCCCACACTAGTGTGGGTTCCCCCCCCCCCCCACCTCCGTGTGGATGGATCCCTCCAATTGGGAGTAGTTTCCCAGGTTGTGTCACTAGTGTCATATCTTAGTTAGCCCCGAAAATCCCCTGCATCTATCCCAGATACAGTTTTTGTACTAAAAAAAAGAATAATTATATTTAGCAAATTAATTATTTGACGACATTTGATAATGTACGTAATCTAAGTTATTTGTCCTTTTAGAATTTGTACCACATTGTTCATAAGATTAATGCCTCATAATCCAGTCTGGATAATTGCATCGATCATAACCCCACCATAATCATTCTATCAAAAATCCCTTGAAATCATTAAATACATACTTTAATAATGTCTATATAAAATATTTTTCTTTGGATTGGCCAGGACCTTTCTATCAACAAAATCTTTTTTTTTTTTTTTTAATTTAAAATGGATTCTGTAAAACTCTTTTAAAATGAATTCTGTAAATTTCTATGAAAATCATTCACAATTTTGTAAAGTCTATTTAAGTCAATAAAAACCTATAAACTCTATAAAAGTCATTTACTTAAAGTGGTGCATTCAATTTAGAGTTTATTAGAGCTTGATGATTTTTTTTTTTTTTTTAGTGATAGATTTTGGTAGAGTTCATAGACTCTATGAACTTCATATTAGTTTTATTAGAATACTTTGAAGAAATACAATGAAATTATGAGCAAAATGGTGATATTTGTTATAAATATTTTTTAAAATCCATTCAAGTCCATTCATATTCATCATTTAAATAAAATTGTGTAAAATTAATTTTTTAATAAACCTAGATTTTATTGGATTTTATACAAATTTGAATTGAATACGCATAAATTTTATTGAGATCTATACAAATTTAAATTGAATACACCTATATTTTAATGGATTCAAAACAAATCTAGAATGAATTCATATAGATTTCAATGGAATCTATAACGCCCGGATCCAATTAGATTTAGTAGAATTTTTTTTTTTTTAAAATAAAGTATAAATATGATTCATATGAATAAGTCAATGGGTTCAATTAGAAACTTCCAATTTAAAGGACCCAATTGGAATGATAAAAAAATAGTTCAATTAATGAGTATGGAACCCAAAATTTAAGTGAGCCCAAATTTGGAATTAATGTAGTCCGTTTTCTTTTTGTTAAATGCACTCATTGATGTTAAAAAGAAAAAAAAAAAAAATATATATATATATATATATATATATATAGATATACAAAAGGGTGCAAATTTCAGATGACATAGAAATTAGGAGAAAGAAGACAAGTTTTGGTAATAAGGTCAACACATGAGACAAAATAAAAAAAAAATATGAAATCAAATGGAGAGAGAGTGGACCAGTCATAACTACAAAAGCAAAACCAAACAAATGCAAAATAGTTGAGATAAGAACAACTAAGGACAAGATAATAAGAAGAAAAGTCAAAATGATAAAGATGAGACAAATATCAAGTGCATAAATGGGTAAGCAAAAGAGAGTTGGAAAAGGCTGCGCGCATGTGTGTGTGTCGGTCATGTGATAGCCATTATATATATTGATTTTCAATGAAAAAGCACACCACACACACATATACTTGACCGACATAACATAGCAAAAGAAAAGAAGAAAAAGCAAACCGTGAGTAAGGAAAAGGGAAAAGAAAAGAAAAGAAAAGAAAAATATTTAGGTATCTGATTTATTAAGATAAGTGATTTTTATTTTAATAAGATTTGGAATTTAGGAAATTAATAAATTTTATGTTAAGTTCTAAATTGAGTTTATATGATTTTAGCGTAGGTTCAAGATTATGAGAAATCAGATGACAATCCATTTTAGATCCAGATTTGAGCAAAGGAGTTATATAAGTAAATTGTTTTTATTTTAAATTAATTTATTAAATTTTGATTATTTATATTTCAGTGTTTATTATTTATTTGAAATAAATGATTTATTCTTTTAAGTAATGTTTTAGATGACAAATTATATTTTATGTTTAAAATGAGGATTTATTATGTATTTGTATATCCATATATATATATATATATATATCTATATTAGAAATTTCAATAGGAATTTTATATTTTCAGTTTGAATTGTTATTAGAAAGATTTTAAAATGTTTTAAATAATATGATTTTATGTTTTGAGACAAAATATTGATTATGTTTTGAGAAAAATATTTATTCAGAATTTTATGTATATTTAGAAAAGATTTGAGAAAGGAAAATAAAAATATTTTTAGAACACCAAGATTGTACCATTCCCTCTAACAGTCAAACATATTATACATGTGTGAGTCTTAGATTCGCCTATCACATGTATGACAGATGTCGAGAGAGTCATTGAGTCGCTCAACACGTGTATGACAGATGTTATTTCTCGTTTTGTGTGTGTGTTGAGTATCTTCACCATGTATAACATATTTCCCTGGGTTGTAGTTGGTGTAGAGATTTACTGAACACCAGATTTACAAAAAGACCTTCTAGAAAAGGTTGACAGATTATAGATTTTCATACCTTATATTATTAAAGTTATAAAAGTAATTTATATAGAAGTTTACGGTACAACGATATGAGATTTATATTCAATTTTATTTCCAGATATGATTGCATATGAATCATTGAGAATTATTTCTTTTTACCAATGATATTTTGATGTTTTATTTAGAACTACTTTTAGAAAAGTTATAATCACTTACTAAGCGTTAGCGCTCACTCTTTTATAAAACTCAAATTTTTTTCCAAGTATCCACAACAGATTCATATAGATTATTGCATGTCATGAGAAAGATCACATGATAATAAAAAATTACATTTGTATATATTATTTCCTTATCTACTAGATTTTGTAAATGTGTATTCAAAATAGTGTTACAGATGAATCATCTTTTATAGATATTCTCTAAATATTTTATACATTCAGTCTATAGGTCTAGCATGAGACATGTGAAGATTTTATATTTGTTCAATTTATATTTTGAACAAAGTGATTATCAAAATTATAATGATTATTTCAAAGGATTTTCAGTAAATCCAGATTTTGATCAGAAAGATCCCGGTTTTCACGGGATTGTCTCGGACTCGAGCCAAAAGTCGGGATAGGTCATGTCAACTTGGTATCAGAGCTATGATTTCAGATTCAGATACTTTTCTTGTCACAAAGTATTCAATTTTCATTTAGTTAAAGATAAAATTATAGTTTTATTGTGAATTATTGTGGCCAATCTCGCACAAAACCTATGAAAGATCTAAGTTAGCATCTGTGGTTTAGTGTTGATAGATTAAGTTGAATTGATTTTGATATGAAAGTGAGATATATTGTACGATAGCAATAAGTGATTCATCAAATTATCTAGCATTCTGAATGTTTGGATAGCAATTATTGGAGTATATATATTGGTGATAAGTATACTGATTGTGTAATTACTAAATATGCCTAGAAGTTGTGGTTGTTCATGACATTTGAATTGTTTGCGAATCAAGAGTGGATATGAATATTTGGTGATTGAGTTTTGATGGGTTTGGATGATATGATCTTATGTTTTGATCAAGTAAAATAAATATGATATTATTTTGTTTGGTTACTATTTAGGACAACTTGTAGAGTTTGGGAATGTCGACATTTTGATACACAAAATGTTATTAAGGAGTTAAAATTTCAGATATAGATAAGATTGAATTGTTTTATTGTTGGGATTTATGATGTGATGGATTTATGAAGAAATTCATAGAGTATTTGATAAAGGTTTAAGCTTTCCTTGTAAAGGTTTAGAATGTTCTATGTTTATCATTGTATAATATTTTGCTTTTAAGTTTTAATTTTAAATCTAGTTGTGATTATAAGGTTATTTATGGCTTCATACAAGATTATGATTTGGTTGTAATTTTGATGGATTTTAATCAAGTTTAGTGGTTAAAAATAATTTTTGGTGGAATTTTATTTTTATTGGTGATGCATTTGATACAGATCTTCAATTGTATTTGTGTTAGTACATTGATCTTAATTATTGACTATTTGTTGCTTTAGGTTTCTTGTGGTTTAATTTGATTAGTTATTTTATATTCATTTGAATGAAAAGAGTGGTAAAATTCCAAGGAAATTTTGATGAAAAATATTTATATTCATTATGGAGAATTGTGATATTAAGGAAGGTGATATTGTGAATTATTATTATGAGTCTTCTATAGTAAATTGGGACTAAAGTAGCCTTAAGGATGATTGTTTTCAATATGTTTGACTTGGAACTATTACTTGTGGACATTTATGATTTATAATATTAGATGATGATGATATGAATTATATTTGATGTCTTGGAATATTTATTACGTGGAGTTATTACATGATTGAAATTTTGAAATATCGAATAAGTTTCTAGATCGATTCTTGTAATATGTGCAAAATTTTATAATTGTTTTACGGTGTTATTAATGATCGTCAAAGTAAAATTCAAGATTGTTTTGTTGAATATTAGAGTTGCATCATAGAAGTGTGGTGTTAAATATTTTGTTTAAGAAAATTCATGTTTACTAAATTTGAAATTGAGTTATGAAGTAGTAGACTTAAATTTTAAGGTAACCGAATGAGATTTATGTGAATGTGATATAACATTGGTGTCATAGGATATGATTTTGAATAATTTATTTGTTCCAAAGAGTATGGTTAGAAAATAATAAAAATGTGTGATTAATTATTCACTGGTGTTTATTGATTTATTATCCGGAAGCTACATGAACTATAAGAGTTATATGGAATGATTTGTTAAGTTTTGTAGATTATTGGAAGTGATAAAAAGGAAACTTATTATTATTTAGAATGGTGTAGGTGTGATTATTCAGAAGTGTATGAGTTTGATCATTGAAGAGAATCTGGTTGCAGAGTTTTGTTCAGTATTTGTCTATATAGGTGTTAATTGTTATGGTTTTGGATCTTATATATGAGGAAATTATAGAATATTCTATCAGGATATGATTATGATTATTTAAGAGCTTTATTGAATGATGGTTTATATAGGTGTGAATTGTTGTAATGTTGAATATACGATCTTATGTATATGGAAAAATTGGAGATTAAATGAGAATATAATTATTATGATTATTGATGAGAAAATAAAATCAATGGCTTTAGAGTAAGATATTTTGAGTTGAGATGATTTATAAATTTCGAGGATGAAATTTAATAAGGGGGGATGAATTGTAACACCCGAATCCAATTAGATCTAGTAGATTTTTTTTTTTTTTTTTAAATAAAGTACAAAGAAAATTCATATAAATAAGTCAAGGGTTCAATTAGAAACTTCCAATTTAAATAGCCCAATTGGAGTGATGAAAAAAAAAATAGTTCAATTAATGAGTATAGAGTGCAAAACTTAAGTGAGCCCAAATTTAGAATAGGTACTGTTCATTTTCTTTTTACTAAATGCACTGATTGGTGTTAAAAAGAAAAATATATGTAGATATACAAAAGGGTGCAAATTTCAGATCACATAGAAATTAAGAGAAAGAAGACAAGTTTTGGTGATAAGGTCAACACATCGTATAAAATGAAAAAAATGAAATCTAATGGAGAGAGAGTGGACTAGTCATAACCATAAAAGCAAAACCAAACAAATGCAAAAGAGTTGAGATAAGAACAAATAAGGAAAAGATGACAAGAAGAAAAGTCAAAATGATAAAGATAAGATAAATTTAAGTGCATAAATGGGTAAGCAAAAGAGAGTTGGAAAAGGGGGTGTGTGTGTGTGTCGGTCATATGATAGCCATTATATATATTGATTTTCAATGAAAAGTACACCACACACATATATACTTGACTGACATAACATAGCAAAAGAAAAGAAGAAAAAACAAACCGTGAGTAAGGAAAAGGGAAGAGGAAAAGAAAAGAAAAATATCCGGGTATCCAATTTATCTGGATAAATGATTTTTATTTCAATAAAATTTGGAATTTAGAAATTAGTAAATTTTATGTTAAGTTCTGAATTGAGTTTATGTGATTTTAGGGTGGATCCAGAATTATGAGAAATCAAATGACAATTCGTTTTAGATCTAGATTTGAGCAAAGGAGTTATGTGAGTGGATTATTTTTATTTTAAATCAATTTATTAAACTTTGATTATTTATATTTCAGTTTTTATTATTTATTTGAAATGAATGATTTATTCTTTTATGACGAATTATGTTTTATGATTAAAATGAGGATTTAATATGTATTCATATATCCATATACATATTAGAAATTCCAATAGGAATTTTATATTTTCAAATTGAATTATTATTAGAAAGATTTCAGAATGTTTTAAATAATATGATTTTATGCTTTAAGACAAAATATTGATTACATTTTGAGAAAAATATTTATTCAAAATTATAGATATATTCAGAAAAGGTTTGAGAAAGGAAAATAAAAATATTTTTTGAACACCAAGATCGTACCCTTATCTCTAACGGTTAGACAGATTACATATGTATGAGTCCTAGATTTACCCAACACATGTATGACAGATGTCGAGAAAGTCATTGAGTCGTCCAACACATATATGACAGATGTAATCCCTCGTTTTGCGTGTGTACTGAGTATCTCCACCACGTATAACAGATTTCCCTGAGTAGTAGTTGGTGTAGATTTTCAGATTACAGATATTATATTTTGAGTTTGATTAGTACAAAAAGAGATTTACGAAACATCGGATTTACAGAAAGAGATTTCAAAAAAGGTTGATAGATTATAAGTTTTCATATCTTATATTATTAAAGTTATAAATATAATTTATATGGAAGTTTACGGTTTTACAATGATATGAGATTTATATTCAATTTTATTTTCAGATGTGATTGCGTATGAATCATTGAGAATTATTTCTTTTTACCAATGATATTTTGATGTTTTATTTAGAACTACTTTTAGAAAAGTGATATCCATTCACTCGATGGTAGCGCTCACTCTTTTATAAAATTCAATTTTTTTTTTCAGATATCCATCACAGGTTCGTATAGATTATTGCATATCTGAGAAGGGCTACATGATGATAAATAGTTGTAATTGTGTATATTATTTCTTTATTTACTATATTTCATAAATGTGTATTTAAAATAGTTTTACAGATGAATCATCTTTTACAGATATTCCTCTAAATATTTTATACATTCAATCTATTGGTCCAACATGAGAAATGTGAAGATTTTATATTTGTTCAATTTATATTTTGATTAAAGTGATTATTAGAATTACAATGATTATTTCAAAGGATTTCCAGTAATTCAGATTTTAATAAGAAATATCCCAATTTTCAATTTAAATCCAGATCTCAATGAATTTTATTGAGATTCATACAAATCTGAATTGAAAACATTTAGATTTTAATAGATTCCAAACAAATCTAAAATGAATGCACATAGATTTAAATGGAATCCATTAAAATTTGAATTGAATATACTCAAACTTTTAAAATCTTTTAAATTCCAATGAAATCTTAGAGAGTGTATTCAATTATGATTTTAAATAACTTTTATAGACTTTTGTAGATTTAAAAATTTTGAGTGTATTTAATCATGACTTTTAAAAACTTTATAAAAGTTATGATGTATTCAATATAGATTTTTACAGACTTTAAAGAAATGTATAACAGTTATGAGGTATTCAATATAGACTTTTATAGACTTTAAAAAAGTGTATAAAAGTCATGAAGTATTCAACATAAACTTTTAAAGAGTCTATAAAAGTTTAGGTGTATTAAAAATATCTATGACTTATATGGAATTTTCCATATGGTAGAGTTTTGTAGACTTTTGAGTGATATGTATAAATACCCAACTTCATAAATTGTCTCTCATTCACTCCAAAAACTTTTCAAGACTTTTAAAACTGTAGTTTCTTTGGTATGTTTTTTTTTTCCCCCTTTCTTGCTTCTATTGATTGTTTATTATAATCAAACAATATACTCAGTTGTGGTGATTTTTGTATGATATAAAATTAATTATAAAAATTTTTCAAGACTTTCAAAACCCTAGTTTCTTTAGTATGTCTTTTTCTTTTTCCCTTTTCTTATTTCCATTGATTGTTTATTATAATCAAACAATATACTCAATTGTGATGATTTTTGTATGATATATAATTGATTATAAAAGCTTTTCAACACTTTCAAAACCCTAGTTTCTTTGGTATGTTTTTTTCTTTTACCTTTTTCTTGCTTCTATTGATTATTTATTACAATCAAACAATATACTCAATTGTGGTGATTTTTGTGTGATATAGTTAGGGTTTATATTAGGGTTTGTATTAAACGGTTTATAATTTTGTGAAATCACAATTGTGTTTTGTGTGATGTTCTATGTTTTGTAATTTTTTGAATAAATTATTACAT
Source organism: Litchi chinensis (assembly GCA_019925255.1). Lineage (NCBI taxonomy): Eukaryota > Viridiplantae > Streptophyta > Magnoliopsida > Sapindales > Sapindaceae > Litchi > Litchi chinensis. The sequence goes on from CM034461.1 coordinate 5,250,025, forward strand.
ATAAACCGTACTCTATTTGTGCTCTATTATGTGTTTTTTAAATATTGCATGCACTAAGGAAAGTCAAAGTTGTACTGCACTAGGGAGGAAAAAAATCAGCCATGAATATATTTCGAAAATAAAAGATCAACCATGAATAGGGGCTGTTCAATCATTCATGTGGTTTTTTTTTTAAAAAAAAAAATTGGTTTATGTTTTTTTATTTTTTTACTTTATTTTCAAAAAAAAAAAAAAAAAACCTCCCTTATTTTATTTTATAGAGATAAGGTTATATTAACACATGAATTCTATTTCTTTTGAAAGATGTTAACACATGAATTCCATTCTGGCTGATTGATGTCTCATGCATCAATTATTATTATTATTATTATTTTTTGACATGTCATGGTTATAAGTTATATAGGGTTTTTTCTTAAAACAAAAAAAGAAGAAAGAAGTTACGTAGGGCTCTATGACAACCTAAGCCCCTGAATTCACTATTTCTTCTTGTCATGCTTAAGTTACTAGTTATTTTTTTTTTTTTTTTTTAATTAGGTACGAATGCCAATTATTGTTGGATTACAATTTGATTTTGATATTATTAATACTAGTATAAATTTTTACTATTATCATCACCCAAACACACAACACTTTTCTTTTTTGTTTTTGTTTTTGTAATAAAAGTGTTGGAACTTTATTGTATATGTGAAGTTGTTTTCTCGATGTATTACATATCCCTCTCTGTGTCTATTTCACTTATCAAGACTTGAAACTAGTTCAAGTGTCCTCAGTTCACTCACTATTTTATTATAACTATGTTTTCTAAATTTATTTTATTATATAAATTACCATTAAAAGTAATAATTGATTGATGCAATAAGTTTTTCACTATTTATAGGTCCAAATATATATAAGAACCAATTTGATAGGGTTTGTATAGGATACCTGTTATGCGCGTTTTCTTGACCTGGACAAATGGGCCGAAATCGGCCCAATAAGTATGAACAAAAATGAAGACCCAGAAGGCCCAGACCTCAAATCGCCGCGGCGAGCTCACACGATGCCGGAACAGTTCGAGCGTACCTTCAGCTTGTTTCAGCACCTATTTAGCTCGCGCAGCTCGCCAGAGCCAGGGAGCTCGCGTCAGGTAGTACTTTGTGCATCAAGTCATCAGTTCCACCTAATGCCCTAATTTCTCGTCGGTACCGCTTGCACAGTTACCGATAAGCATTTAATGCGGGGGCGATGCATTTAATGAAGAGAAGACCTATCCTAGTGTAATAAATATAGACGTTTGCATGGAAGGAATAATCATTACTTTTGTAATAAATGTAGTATGACTCATGTCAGGATTAGTTGAATTAGCCATAATTTGTAACGTGTAAAACACCATTTGTATCTCTCTCCCTCTATAAATAGGGGAGATATTTACTGTATAAAACAAGCTGAACACACTAGTATATCGTCACTCTGCCCAAATTAACTCAGAGTGATCCGTGGACGTAGGCGCAGTCGCCAAACCACGTAAAAATCTTGTCTTTGCATTCATTCTTCCCCCTCCTTTCTTCATTAACTGTTCTATTACTGTTGCATATTTACTACCATCAACATCCCTTCGTCTTTATTGCTCCAAACCAACCTTAAATCTCATTCATTACACACTTAATACCATTAATACCCTTCATTACCACGTTCGCAGTTTGGGTCCCTGAATCTCTGAGTTGGCTGTTTCCGAACGTCAACAATATCAAATATAATTAGGAGAACATGATAATTAACAAATATTAGATGAAATTACTTGTTAGTTGCATGCTCTAACATTTATTGTACAAACAGAAGTAATTGACCTAATCGATGATTAGTACTGATTAATGCCGATCACTAATCAGAAGACAAAACAAAACAATATATTTTAGGAGCAAAACTTTAATTTGTATAATTAATTGAACATAATTTTCAATTATAAAATTATAAAATCACAGTAAATTGCATTCAAAATCTTTGATGCATGTTGGGAGTATATACTATAGATAAGATGAAGAAAACAAAACTTTGATTTGATTCTACAAGGTTCCATAATTGTACCCAAAACTAAAGAAAAAAAAAACAACATATATTTAAGATTTAAAAATAATATATGTTTATTAGAAAACGACATTGTTTGGATAGTGTGTCATCATTATTGTGCTTATATAGATATTTATTTTGATAATCGATCTTCTTTAGCTAGGTTAATTAATATATAAGATCTGCTCTTATTTTCTTATGTTATTTTATTTTTAATTGTTTATAACATCGGCATGTACAATCTAGTAATCAATGGGAGATTCACAACAAGGAAATGAAAAAGGAAAGGGAAAAGAAAAAATTTATAAAGTATGGACTTTGGAAGAGAGCAATGAGTTGCTTAAACTTATGGTTGATGCTACTACTCATGGATGGCGTGATAGTAATGGCTTATTGAGTAAGATAACTGTTGAAAAAAAATACTCTCCATTCTTAATAAAAAAAAACTTGGGTGTTAAAAAACTTAACTCCAATACAACAATTATTCTGAGCTTATGCATCATAGTTCTGGGTTTGGATAGGACCCTATCACAAAGAAATTCACCGCTAGTGATGAAGTATAGGAAGATTACTTTAAAGTGAGCTTTTTTTTATTTTTATTTATTTTATTTTTTTTTAACACCATACATATAGTTGAAAATTGATTTTTATGTTTTGTGTTCATTTCATATATTAACACTTATTATATTTTTGTTTTTTTTCTAGTCTCATCCTACCTATAAACATTATCGTACAGACTCTTTTGCGGATTATGAAGATTTAAGAATTGCAACTGGAAATGGAACTGTAGTTGGGAGACACTTGATTGGATTAGGGGAGGACACTGATGCGAGAACATTTGGTGCTGAAGAAAGCAAAGGTACTAGCTTAAATGAGTTCATATATGATCATGCTACCGGGGCTTTTATGCAAAGTGATGAACAAGACCCTTTATATCGGCCTTTATCTCTTAGCACTTTAGTTCACCATTAGCTTCTCAATCCAATAATTCAGATGTTCCCCCACCAACTAGGAAACGAACTAGAGTGGAGTGTGAAGGAAAATCTAGCTCAGTTGAAACCAAGAACACTCAATCAAATGCTATAGACAAGCTCACTCATAGCATTGACAAGATTGCTTAGACTATCGAGTCATTTGCTGCTAGAGAGTAGAGTTGTTGGAAGCTTATCAAGGAGATTCCAAACTTGGATAATCATACTCGTTTCAAGGCGCTTAATTTACTTAATACTACAGTAAAGAAGACAGAGTTCCTAGAAATGACATCTAAAGATCGTTTTGAATGGATAGCTTTCCAATTGATGGAATGAGTGGCTATTTAATTTGAAAATGATCCATTGGGATTTTGGAACTATAACGTTTTATTAAACTAGGGACTAGTCTTTGATTTGTTGAGTTGGCAAATTTATTATTTATTTGTGAACTATGTTACTTTATTTGTGTTTATTCATGAACTATATGTTACTTTATTTGGCAAATTTACTATTGAACCGAGGTTTTGGAAATGATTGTGTTTATTTCCGAACTATGTTACTTTATTGTCATACGATGTCATATTATTCAGATCGTAGATGAGTTTTGAAACCACAATTAAACTCCAATAATTTATACATGTACATACCAACATTTTTTTTTTTTTTTGTTCCTTAGGTGGTTCCATTATTATGATGTCTCATTTCAATATATAGGGAAACGAGAAAGTAGAGGAAGAAGAGATGGACGAAAAATTTGATGAAATGACTAGGTATTCATTGATTGCAATTCAAGCTGTTCTCATTGTGATAAAGGAGCTTAAAGTTATCATGCATCGTGAACGTGCCCAATGTCTCCTAAGTAGGCGACCAAAAACTACACATGGGTATGTTTATATACATAACATATTGTATGAGGATCTAGAACATTTTCGATAAGTTTATAGAATGTATCCTAATGTGTTTTTGAAGTTATGCAATATCATTAAAGAAAAAACACTCTTATGGGATATAAGATATATTTGTGTTGAAGAAATGCTCGCAGAATTTTTACTCATTGTTGGATAAATTTCTCGTATTGTTTAATTGCAAAACATTTGGTCGATTATATTTTACTACTGTCCAAAGTTTCAATAAGATTTTAAAGGCATTGAACACAATTGCAAAAGATATGATGGCCAAACTTGGATCCACAATACCAGAAAGAATAAGGGAAAGTACACGATTTTACCCTTACTTTAAAGTAAGTGATAAGATTATTATTATTGTTGTTGTTGTTGTTGTTGTTGTTGTTATTGTTTCAAGATTGCATTGGAGCTATTGATGGTACTCATTTTCCAGCAATGGTCATCGGACGTTATATAAGTAGCTATCGTAATCGTCATGGAACAATTTCACAGAATGTTTTAACAACTTGTAATTTTGATTTGGAATTTATATATGTGTTCAGTGGGTGGGAGGGATCTGCACATGATTCAAACGTGTTAAGTGATACTTTATGAAAGAGAAATGGACTTAAAGTGCCACAAGGTATAATCTTATTAATTTTAATTTTACTGACACTTATTATAATTTTTAGCTTTTATTTACCACTTTTTAAGATTATTTTCAGGTAAATATTTTTTGGTGGATTGTGGGTTTCCAAATCGACGTCAATTCTTAGCTCCTTTTCAAGGTATACGTTATCATCTTCAAGATTTTGCTGGCCAAGGTCATGATCCTGAAAATGCAAACGAGTTGTTTAATGTTTGTTATGCTCCCTTAAGAAACGTAACTGAGAGAATATTTAGTATATTTAAGTTTTGGTTTACAATTTTCAAAACAGCTCCTCCATTTCCATATAAAACACATGGAGAGCTAGTGTTAGCTTGTGCAGGATTACACAACTTTCTTCGTAAGGAGTGTTGCTCTGATGAATTTTTTATTGAACTAGATAATGAAGCGTCATCATCTTCATCATTACTAGTGAATGAAGAGGATGATTTTAACTCATTTATTGAGACTTAAGAACAACAAAGAGAGCATGCTAATGAATGAGGGCTGCTATAGCTGCTGACATGTGGAGCGATGTTGGGGTTATTAACAATAATGGACATTAGAGATTTTATTTTTTATAGAAGACATAAATTGAATAATGAAACGCTTGAAATACTTGATGTTTTGGTTATTTATTTATGTAGTTGAGGTGATTATACTTTTATTAGTATTATTATTATTATTTTGAAATAGACCATATGTTTATTTTATGTGCCATGTTTTTTAATCAATTATTGACATGATAAATATAGTTTTATTAACTTATAAAGTAAATATTATATTAATTAGTGAAAGTTTATTAATGTCTATGAAAGTCTATGAAAGTATATTAGAAGTCTATGAAAGTCTTTGATATTGTTTTTTTAGAAGTCTATAACAATATATAAAAGTTAATGAAAGTTTTTTAAAAATAATTTATAAAAGTTTCTAAGAGTTTTTTATGAATTTGTGAAGTCATTAAAAGTTTATGAAATTCTATAAAAGTTATTTACTAAAAGAAGTCTATGAAAGTTTTTTATAATCATGATTGAATATATCCCCCTTAAATTGAATACACCTCTACAAAAGTCTAGATTAAATACACTATTTTTCTAAGTAAGAAAATATTTCCTCATGAACTCCTAGTATGTTTTAATCTATACAGTTTTTTGGTTGATAGCTCTATAAACAAAGTAGAAAAATTCTTGATTATTTACGAAATCGCATTAACATTTAGGGACCAGAATGATAGAATTTTCAATTAAAATCATCGTGCTAATATTAAAATGATCATAAGGTAAGCAATTTGTTTTTTTTTTTTTTTTTTAAGAAGAAAACCAGTATCCAAAAGTTATAAGTTAACAGTTACATTAATTGGTTAATCAAATTTGAAGTCTTTATTTTTCCTTTAAGCATGCAATTGCTATTTAAAAGGAAAAATATTTATGTAATTCCAAATTTTTTTTTTCAACATTCTTGTTCAATTAATTATAAGGCGTTATATGAGTTATAAATGCAATGTAATTTAATTTGTATAATAATATGAGTAAGTAAATTATAAATACTATATAAATCATAAATTGATGTTTCAAGTGATTTATTAATATAATTTTAATAATTTTATAAGTAACATTTTAATCATGAGTTGTAAATGGTGTTGAAACATATCAGGCGAAGTATTATTTTTTATCAATGTTTTCATCGATAGCACGGGCAGACCCAATGTTGGTCTGGGTGGTGTATGTGGCCCCACCTCAAACAGTAAAAAGAAAAATTAATATTATAATTATTTTTAAAAATAAAAATTTAATATATAGTATTGTTATTTAATTTTTCATAATTACATATATCTATATATGTATAATTTTATAAATTTTTATTCTCTACTTTCGTCCATATAATAATTGTATTTATATTTTTACGAGACAAATTAGTGAACTCTAAATTTTTTATTAAATTTTTACATAATTATTATTTTTTTGAATTTTTTGTTTTGTAAATGTCATTATTTCTCAACTTAACCAACATTTAATTTGTGAAATTTTTTGTCTAAATTTGTAAGATCCGAATTTTCAATAGATTAGGGTATTTCAATTACAATTATTTTTTGTCTTTCATTTTTTTTTTTGTAAGGTAGTGTTAATTTTATTATTTTATTGATTTGTTTCTTAAAAATATTTTAATTACAATATAAATGTGATTTTATCCAAGTTCATTAATTAGGTGTGTTATTTTGATTTGATATGAACTTTTATATTCAATAATTTTCTTATAAAATCATATACTAGGTTATGATATTAGTTTTTTTAATATTTTAATTATTATTTATAGTAAATAATAATACTATAAAACTCAATAATAATATAATTGATTCATTCGTTTCAAATTCACATTTACTTATAACTCAAATGATTAGTACATTTCTCGTTCACATATGTGATAGGAGTTTAAATTTTATCTCGTGTATTTATGAGTATGTGTTGAGAGTTTTCTTCATTTATTATAGGATTTTTTATAGTGCTATATGCATTAATTTTCAAGTAATCGATAAATTTATACAGATTTTTGGTATGATTAATTTAAAATTATATATATGTGTGTGTTTTTTATATGCATTGGCATGTCAGACCACGACAAATTCTATTTGCTATCACCACGGTAATCACGGCTCAAATGAAACCGTATAGAATTCAGCGAGGGTAAAAATTGGAGCCATTCTTTATGTTCCCACGCGTAGGATTTTCGTTTAACTCTAGCTCTTTGCTGAAACCCTAAAACAGAGGGAAAAAGGTTGGGGGAAAAATTGACGGGTCTCAACTCTCAACTCTCTCAACTCTCGACAGGTTTGTGAAGAATCTCAACTCTCAATAGGTTATTTTTGTAATCGATTAGGGAGCGAGATTGAAGTCAATTGTTGTTTGCTTTGTTTGTTTTGTTTATAGAGTTCAGATTGTGAAAAATTAGTGATTTCTGAGTTTGGGATTGAGATAGAGAGTAGGGATTTTGGATTTGGTGTGTGTTTGGCGTGCATTGAGGCTTGATTTGAATGGTTTTTTCTTGGTGTTGTAAGTTGCGTAATGGCAAGGTTCGAAGGTTCGAAGGTTTTGTTTTGCTGTTTAGCTCTCAATAATCAAGATTTGAAGGTTTCATTTCATGCTTGTTTCCTATCTTATATTCTCTGTTTGGAAGCCGAGAAGAAGGCACTGCTCTGTTTAGATTCTTTCTTATATTATAATATGATAGATGCTCAATTTGGAGCTTGTATAGTTATTTTGAAAATATCTTCAACTTCAATAACAGTAGATTTTTTTTTAATATAGTAGGATCTAATCAGGTGGTTTTGCCTTTCAATTTATTGATGTCAAAGTCTATAGTCTGCAGGTGCATGCACTAAAAGACATTAATCGGTAATCATATATACATATATATATCATTATTATTTTGTTTTCAAAAGTAAATACCATTATGTTAACAGGAATCAATTTAAACAAGGTCGATTTCTCAACTTTCAGGTTTGCATCTCTTCCTTTTTAATGATTCATTGCTTCAACAACAATCCAATTGCAAGTACTAGACTCCAACGTAGTTACGCTGCTTGTAAACCCACCAAGCTTTTACTTTTAAAAAGTAACTGTCAACGTCTGAATTCAGTCGATCCAAGTTCTTGATTCAATACTGTAAATTAAGTAAAATAAGAGTAGAGATAAAAGAAAAAGAAGAGGAAGAACAATGAATGCAAAAGGATTTTTACGTGATTCAACCCCAAAAGATGTCTATGTCCATGACTGTTTCTCTGGTTATTTTAGCAGAGTCACAATATATTATTGATTATTGGTTTCCCTCTGTTACAGTGAATTTTCAACTCCTATTTATAATGTGAGGTGTTACAATTTGAGTACAAATAAAATAGAAAAGAATTCTACATTAATTAGACTTTCAAAATCGGTGTTCGTCAATTTAAGGATAGATTTCACTGAAATAGGAATTTGATTTTACTTCTAATTCTGGTAGTTGACTCTTCCTTAATTTAGGTTATTGTCTTTCTGAAAAAAAAATTTTAACAAGAATTTCAAGCTATGAGCTGGACCTCATTGTGGGCGACCTAGAGCTGAGCATAAGATAGTTTTGACCATGATTGACCAACGACCTAAGAACTATAGTAACGAACTAAGAGTTCGTTCTTGCGAGTTGGATGTTGGCGAACTGGACCTTTATCTATTGAGTCAATCCATTGGATCAGTTCCTTGGGCTTTTACTAGCCCATTTATGCAGCCCCAAATATACCCACAACATCAGCCCTTCAACTCTCAGTGCGATTTGTGAAATGGAAGCTCAAGCTCGTTGGTAAAAGTTGATGTGTCATGACCTTTCGTGCCGCTTTTTCAAATTCTATCCCATCATGTGACTTGTGGTGACTTTTCGAGTAACCGTACCACTTGCACGTCTCATTTTATGCACATTTAATTCACACGTTTCTCAACTGACAGCTTATGATGACAAGTCTTTGAACTCGCATAGTGTCGTTAGATTTAAGGCGGTTGATTAACCCTCAAATCTAATGGTTAGGGTCTTACGCCTATATAAAGCGAAGGTCCCTTCCTTTTCCCTTTTACTCTGCCATCTTCAAACTCAAGTTCCACTGAGCCTCCTTTTTCTCTCGTTTTCTTTGATGCACATCCGTCATTGCCATTCCTGTTTTCTCTCATTTTACATCATTGCACCAGTGTTTCATTCTCAACTGTGTTTATAGTAAGTATCCATAACCAATTCTTGGTTTTTTGGTTTCTGTTTTTTGTATGCATTGTGTTTTTTCTGGATCTGGTACTAGCTTGAATGTTTTATGTTTTTAATGTTGTATGCTTGTGACTTTTCGTTTCTTTTTATTTGATCTTGTTGGTTGACTCTTTGTGGACTATTTGTTGTTTATAGTACTATGCATGCGAGCTATAGGATGAGATGTTTGCAGGTTACTAGCTTGTAGATCGTTAGCTCATAAGTCGAACCCCCAATGTTCTTAGTGATCAGTATGACATTTGTGACCTATAGATTAGGAAGTCCTTTGTTAGAGAATAGGGAACTTAGATTTTTAGGCATGGTTTGCATGTAGCGACCTAACTATTCCCTTCTATGTGTAGATGTCTTTAGGTCGCAGATGCCAGTCATACAGAATAAGAGATTGTGACTCTTCCAGCTCGGAGGAGCTTGACATGGTGGAAGTCCGCGTTATTGAAGAAGCGACCTCTCTGAACGGTGAGGTCATTAGAGAGTTTGTAGCTCGAGTTGACCCCGTTGTAATTTGTCATACTGTCGAGGAATGACGAGTTTGTGAGGTGTTTATCCACTACGTCTCGAAGATAAAATATGAGGAGTTGGAGGGAACTGCTTTAGAGTATCACCTTCCCAAAGGTTGTTGTGTCATGTTGTTGTCACCTAACGACCACGCAGCCTATCCTCCTGGGGTTCATTGCCATCAGCACCCATCATCTCAGGCACGGGCTCAGATTTCTAGTCCCTGCCTATCTCATCAACCTCTTGAATAAGCTAAAACTCAGCCCATTCCAATTAACCCTAAACTCTTACTCCAAACTCACGTCCCTGGCCTTAGTCTTAAAAAAAAAAAAAAAAACGGCCTTTCACCTCCAATCCCAAGAATTTGTTGCTACCTTTTTATTATCTCGCAGCTCATAAAACAAGCTTGAAGGATGTCCTTCCTTAGGGGGATGCAAAGGATAAGTCCAATGTAAGCGATTACAAGTCGGCTGGTTTTATATTTCTTGTAATTCCTTTAGACAACTTTAAAATTTTGACTTCATCCTTAGTCCAGGTAGACATAGGGGATTGATTTCTGCAAGCTATAGTAGATTTTGTTTTGTTTTGTTTTTTGTTTTTTAATCCTTTTTGTTTTCACTCGCAGATGTGACGAGAGATAGAGGAGTTCTTACTGGCGAGGAGGTTGAAATTCTTAGGACATTTGCAGATTCACAAGAAGAGAGAATCAATCACGTGTTCGACGACGAGCTCCTTAGGGCTCACCAGTTAGCTCTTCCTCTTAATAGCGAGCTTTTTAACAACAGGAGGGACATCGAAATTCGGGGTGAACTTGAGCTCGCCCCTACCTTCGACGCTGCTGGTAAAGTAGAGGCTATTCCTGTCCCTCAAGAAACTTCAGATATGTTAAGCTTGCTCTCTGCAAGCCCCATCCTACTCAATCTGTCCAGTTCGCAGCCCCTTTAGTTGTCTGTGTTAAGATGACTACCTTGGCACCGGTTTTAGGACTTTCCCCGGCTTAGGTCCCCACCTCGCAACTAAAAATGGTTAAAGTTTGAGATGAATAGGTAGGAGCTCCTGCTCATGAGGTTCAAGCTGCTCTAAGTAGTCAGGCAAAAAGGTCAGCATCCAAACCTCCTCTGGCCTAATGATTACAAGTAAATAAGGGTAAGTAGCTTGTAGTCGCAGAGCGAAGAGTTGAACTATAGGTCAAGGCGTAGGCTGAAGATGGGCTAGAAGGGATATATTTCAACACCGTCTTTGACAACTTGCTCGCAATCTTGGGGATCGTCAAGAACTTGGATAGAAAGGGCTTGAGAGGTGATACCTTGTCTGGCTACATAACTTGTCATGGATTGTTGGTAATCTATAATACCTTTGTCTTTTTTACTTTCTTGTTTAGTTTAAATACTAACTTGTTGCATTTCAGATCGCTGTGGGGGCAATGAAATAAATGTAGGAAGTCTACGCTTTTAAGGATGAGAAGGAGTTCGAGAGCGAGAAGAAAAAGTTGAAGAATGAGCTCTCGTTCATAACTATGGAGGCTAAGAGAGCAAAGAAGTCAGAACGCTTCCTTCTGACCAAGGTGAGGAATGCTGAGGAATCTAAAAGAGAAATTGAGAACGATTTGACTTGTAAGGACAACACTTATGTAGTTGCAAAGACAAACTTTACCATCAAGCTCTTCAAAAGTGAAGAGGAATTGATCAAGGCAAAGAGCGAGCTGGAGAAAGCCGTGCAGTGAGCTGAGGCTGTTGAGAAAGAGTAAAAGAAGCTAAGAATGAGGTCACTAAAGTTAAGGAGGAAGTCGAGGTGTGGGTCACCAAAGCTAGAGAGGAGACAGAATCAGAGGTCTCGAGTAGTTTCCTTTACACTTTATGAGAAGTTTATCCCGAGCTGGACTTCTCGTTCTTTGGTGAAGAGACGGTCGCGGAGGTAAAGAAGGCGCCCGATCCTTTATTATTCCAAACGTAGCTCCTCTGAATAATGAGCTCTAAGGTGCGATCTTCCAAGATGAGACAACTCAGGTCGTAGTGCCTTCAGAACCAACCTCCGATGATACAACTCCTAAAAAATCAGCCCTTCAGGACCAGAGCTTCGAGTAGACTGCTTGTCAAGTTGATTTTTTTTTTTCTTTTAAAATTTTGTCACAACTTTGTGTTGTATTCATCTCGCTTTGCGATGGTATTTGTAATGAACATTTTGACCTCATTTTGAAGTTATTATTGTTGGAATGAATCACCTTGCTACGAGGTTTATTTTGAATGTACTTGCTTCACTTCAATATTACTTTGCGCTTTTATTCTGCTTTCTTTTTTTTGTTTTTGAATTTCCTGCGAAGTAAAAAATAAGGTGATCAATGTATGAATGTATAAATCAGTGATAAAACCTAGTGAGAAAAATTTTCGTCAAACTATATCCAGTATGTCAGAACATCAATTAATATAACATAGTTTAATAAAATTTTATCAAGCTATGTCCAATAAATCGGAACCTCACTAACATAGTATGACGTCGAGGTCGGAATCCTAGTTAATATAGCACGATGTCGAGCTATGTCTAGTAGGTCAGAATCTCAGTTAACATAGCATGACATCGAGGTTGGAACCTCGGCTAATATAGCGCGATGTCGAGCTATATCCAGTAGGTCGGAACCTCAGCTAACATAGCATGACGTCGAGGTCAAAACCTTAGCAAATATAGCGTAATGTCGAGCTATGTCCAGTAGGTCAAAACCTTAGCTTACATAGTATGATGTCGAGGTCGGAACCTTAACAAATATAGCATGATGTCGAGCCATGTCTAGTAGGTCAAAATCTCAGTTAACATAGCATAACGTCGAGGTCAAAACCTCAGCAAATATAACGTGATGTCGAGCTATATCCAGTAGGTCAGAACCTCAGCTAACATAGCATGGCGTTGAGGTTGGAACCACAACAAATGTAGCATAAGGTGGAGGTCGGAACCTCATCAAATGTAGCATAATGTGTAGATCAAAACCTTAACAAATATAGTACCATGTGGAGGTTGGAACCGTAGCAAATGTAGCATAACGTAGAGGTTGGAAACTTATCAAATGTAGCATAACGTGGAGGTCGGAACCTCAGCAAATGTAACGTAACATGGAGGTCGAAACCTTAGCAAATATAACGTAATGTGGAGGTCGGAACCTCAGCAAATGTAACGTAAGGTGGAGGTCAGAACCTCAGCAAATGTAGCACAATGTGGAGGTCAGAACCTCATCAAATGTAGTACAATGTGGAGGTCAGAACCTCAACAAATGTAGTACAACGTGGAGGTTGGAACCTCATCAAATGTAGCATAAGGTGGAGGTTGGAACCCTAACAAATGTAGCATAATGTGGAGGTCGGAACCTTAGTAAATGTAGCATAAGGTGGAGGTCAGAACCTCATCAAATGGAACATAATGTAGAGGTCGAAACCTCATCAAATGTAGCATCATGTGGAGGTTGGAACCTCACTGCTGCTGTACTGGTTGTGGTGGTTGTTGAGGTTGTTTCTACTGAAGTCGCGGGTTCGTTGGTCGCACCACATAATCTTTCAAGCGATCTTTCTCGATTAGATTATCAATGATGTCCTTTAACGCCCAACATTCTGAAGTGTTGTATCCAACGTCAAGATCATCATGCTATGCACAAAACTTGTTCTTGTTTCTGAGGCTAACAGGAGACCTCATAGGCTTAGACTTTCCGAAATCCTCCATATTCTTCTCTGTTGCAAAGATCTTGTCCTGTATATTTGACTAGATGTTGTAGCTATCATGATGATCTTGACGTTGAGGTCATTCATTTCTGGGCTTATTCCTAACCTTCTTAGCGACCTGATTATTTAAGTCGTTATTACGACCTTTACTTCCATTCCTACAATTATTTCTTTTCTTTGGTTGATTAGAATTGCTCGCTTCACCTTTCTGGTTAGACTTCTTGGGATCGAAGGTCTCCTTCCATTTGATCTCCTTAGCAGCTCGCTCGTAGAACTCGTCCACGTCCCTTACTGAAGATTTGTAGATGCTTTCATATAGCTTTTTATCCTTGCAAAGCCCAGCTGAGATCACAATTAGAACGTTTTTGTTTGAAGAGTTCTTTACATTGCTGACTTTGTGTCTGAATCTGGTAATGTAACATTTCAGCAATTTGTTTTGTCGCTAGAAGACCGTGGCGAGGTGACAAGATAGTGCGAACTGCCTCTTCAGAGCTCTATATTGGGTGGTGAACTTTCGTTGACATTCCTCCTAGCTATTTATGCTACGAGCTGGGAAACTCTTGAGCCAGATCCATGGAACGTTCCCTAGGGTGGCTGGGAAGACATAACACTTGACTAATGAATTGACTATCTAAAGATCCATTTGGACATTGAATGCATCCAAGTAATCATAAGGGTCGTTTTTACCATTGTATTGAGGAATGTTGAAGACCTTGAATCTGTGAGAGAGAGGTTGTATCTCAATCTCTTTAGTAAAAAGGGTCATCTCCCCATAGTAATCACGCTGGTTTGAAGTGAAGGGGCGTGCCTCAAGTTTGTTGAACCCTTTGGAGGAGTTCGTCTATCTTTGGGTTCTGAGGCCTATGCTCATGACCTAAAGAGCAGCGGTCTGGCATGTATCCCTAACTAGCCCTCTCTCTTAAGCTTGCAGGACGCGGAACTTCCTCATCTTCACCAACTCGGTGACCTTCAACTCTCGAACGTGAATTGGAAGAACGAGTTGAGTCAACAGGTCACAGCTTCTCTCTGATGAGTCTTTTAAGAGCTAGCACTTCTTCTCGTCGTTGCTGGTAAATTTCTCTTAGAGCAGCAACTTCAAGTCTGGGCGCATTTTGTGCTTAGGTCTGTGCCAACGCCCTGACTGCATCTGCAAGTCATCACACTGTACTTTCCATCGCCTCCTGTCGCTTGTGCTGCACCTATAGCCCTTCGGTTGTAAGGACCATCGGTATTGGTTAGCAATGGGCTAGTGGAGGCATACACACTATAGTGTCACTTGTGGGAACATGAGATACGCTTGCCATTGGCACAGTTAAATCCTCCATCGATTAGTTGTCATGTTATTACTAATCCATCTGCCTTTCTGGTTAATCAGTCACCACATCAAATATACCTACAATAGTAACAAATCACTTTTGCAAACGTAGGTGCTTCTTTACTTAGGGTGTAATCCATCTCAAACAGCTAATTTCAATAATCAATTAATAGTATTTACATCATATTAAGGTTTTAGCATTATTGTGTATATAATGTGTTTTATTTTAGTGTCTTATCTCATAACAAAAAAAGAGGAAGTCGTTAGGTTATTGGGTTGTGGGCCGGTTCCATCCAAGATGACCCAAATTCATAACTCGATCCAAATCCATTTGAATCGGATTGAATCGAATAATCACCGGTGGTTACTAGCAGTTATCAGAAAATAACTGTCATCTCTATAAATACATGATGTATTTCATTTAAAAATGTTGATGAAGAGATTGATGCCAAATTAACTATCCATAACATACATACAAAATACACGCAGTGAGTAAACATTAAAAGAAAACAGAGAAAATATTATGTAAGATAAATCACATTGTGATTTGAGATTCCTTTTTACCTATATGATTGGAATCCGACCAGTTGAACAATATAAAGAATTTAGAAGAATTTCCACTGTGTGTAAATGGACATGCTTTCGGATTCAGTTTTACTGTTTTATATTGATTTTATATACTACTATGAATGTCTTCAGAACCTCATGGTACATTGGTAGCAAAAAATACTATTGGAGTTTACCACAATCACTTTTTGAATTACTATCTTGATCTCGATATTGACGGCGAGTCCAACTCCTTTGTCAAGACACCAAGACATCGAGGAATAGTTATTGAACAATACAAAAGCAAACGGCCAAGACTGAACTTGATGCTAGAATCCTACTGGGAACGAAGCCAATAGAGCTTTCATTTGATAATCTGAATAAGAAACCAAAGTTGGCAACCCACTAGGTTACCTCCTGCTATTGAGTTCTTCACCAGCCCGCTTTTAGCTCCCGATGATCATTAGCAAATCCGGGGTGCGTTTTCCAACTATAACGTTTGGGTGACCCTATATAACAAGTTTGAAAAATAAGCCGTTGGAGAGCATGTTGATCGAAGCCACGGTGATGACACCTTACTTACTTGGACCAACAAGAATAGGCTGATTGAGAACAAGGACATAGTGCTATGGTACACAACGAGACTTCATCATGTTCTTTGCCAGGCAGACTTTCTATTGATGCCAATGGTAAGCGACGGGTTTTAGCTCCGGTCGACCAACTTTTTTGAGTATAATCCTGTTCTCAAAATGATACCTCCAAAACACGTAAAATGGCCTAATTGCACTACCAAACCCTAGCACTCCTAGGTTTTCATTTTGATTTTGTCTTTATCTAAATTTGTTTCTCACTAGTTGTGTGATGCTAGATTTCAAACCGAGGAAAAGTTCTATAGTAAATGTGGCCAATATAATGTATTGAATGTAAATGTAATGTTTGTATTGTGATCCAATTGATCAAGGCTCATATATGTTTTAATGCAAGAAAAATGAGATCTTGATCATAATGGAATAAAAGATTTAAAGAATAAGAAAGATATTTTAAGTGTTGATGTCGATATTTAACATTTGATTGTGGAGCAAAAATTCTCTGTTAATGTTGACATTGTGCTAATTTTTTTATGAAAGAAATTTAAGTTTAAGTGATGTATGAGAGAGAAAATCTAGCAATTTTGATCATCCATTTTTTTAAATACTGATGTATCACTATATTATCAAAAGATCAGTAAAAGAAAAAGAATAATAAAAAAATCATTATTCTTAATTGTGAATAAGCATTTACACTCATTGGTTAAATGATTAATAACTTTATTTCGATAATAATTATAGGGTTAGGAGATATTTATTTTCACAATAATGAATTATGGATATTTGGTGCCCTAGATCTCCTCCACCAATGATTGATTTTCCTTGGGTTGTTTTGGATTTAGGGTGGTGGTTGCTGGTTTGGTGTTAAGTGGATGTGATGATAACGAGATTAAATGAAATAATGAAGTTAAAGAGAGATCACTGAAATGAAAAAGAGAGTTAACGGTGATGATAAAGCTGAAAAGCGATGATAATAGTGATGACGAAGAATAGTGGTCGTTGCTTTCATATTAATTACAACTTTAATTATTAGTTTAATTAGTTGCATTGTCCATCAATGTTGATGGGCGGTTACTAGTGTTAGAAGAAGTATTCAACTCTTTCAAAGTAAATAGAGGTTGTAGTAGTTATATCAGATTGGATCACCAAAGGTATTATGGTGTACTAACAACATTGAATCATCAACTCATCTTGGCGGGAAAAATTGTTATAGAAGTCCAACTCATCAGTCTGATAACTAACTTTAGGAAATGTAAAAAAAAAAACATGTTATGCATGTATCACATGCTACCTCATATATATAACTAATAGTATTGTGTATTGTAGAGATATTGATTGAAAAACTGTTTTCATATATTAATAGAATTCTCTCTAAAATTGTTCTTGTTAATATCAAGATTTTCAATATGGTATCAGAGCAATCGCATACCATGGCTTCTGCTTCAAGTTTCGATGCTGTCAATGGCACAAATGGAGGATCAAGACTCTTATCACCAATTAAGCTGGAATTGATAGTGAAGCTTGATCATAATAATCATCTATTATGAAGGCAACACGTTCTAGTAGCCGTTAAAGGTAATCGACCTAGTTCTTTCATTAATCAAGAAGTTATACCACTTAGTCGATTAAATGAGGATGGATTTGTGAATGACCGATTCTTAGATTGGGAATAGCAATATCAAATCTTACTGTGTTGGATGCTTTCTTTAATAAGTTATGAAGTTTTACCACACTTGGTAGGATGTGCAGCAACATGTGAAGCTTGGTTAAGCATTGAACAATTGTTCAAGTCATGCATTGAAATTGCAATTGCAAACCTTGAAAAAGGAAGGCTACACAATGATTGAATACCTAACTAAGAAGAAAAGTATTATTGATGCCTTATCCTTTTTTGGTTATGTGATGTCTGAGGATGAGAAAATAATGGTTATATTGAGTGGTTTAGGGACTGATTATGATCCTTTTGTGATATCTATTACTTCGGTTCCTGTTAGCTATTCTATGTCAGAAATTATTGCTTTACTATTGACACATGAAGCTAGGATTGAGAAGAATACACGAGTGGAGAGTTTGAGTGTAAATATGGCGATGAATAAGAAAGTTTCAAGTGGTAGTACTAGTTTTTCTTGCAAAGAAAATGTTAATGCCAATGCTAATGGCTTTGGTGGAAGACAATGAGGTAGAGGTGGCTACAATTCTGGAGGAAGAAGAGGTCGTGGCAGAGGCAGGTCTTACAACAACAGGCCACCATGTCAAATCTGTCATAGACCTGGTCATGATGCCCTGAGATGTTATTGTAGGTATGATCAATCATTTCAGCCAAAACAAGTTAATTCACATATTGGAAATGGAAATGACGATGCAACACCTGGTAATATGACAACTATGTTTGCTGGTCTTAAGACAAATTTTGCACACTCACAATGGTACCCACACAATGGTACTACAGACTATTGTACTCCGGATGCCACTAATCTTGTGAATAAAAGAGATTATCATAAAACTGAGAGGATCTATACGGGCAATGGTGCAGGTTTGACCATCTCTTCCATTGGTTCTAACTCCTTTAATCTTGAAAAGCATGCCTTTTTACTTAAAAATATTCTTCACATTCCACATATAACCAAAAATCTTCTTAGTGTCTCTAAGTTTGTTAAAGATAATCATGTTTTCATGGAGTTTCATTTTTCCTCTTGCCTTGTGAAGGATCAAGCTACGGAGAAAATTCTTTTTTAAGGGGTCCTTAAAAATAGGTTGTACGTATTTGATCTGCCTTTGAATAGTTTAAATACATCATAAGAGTCTTCAACAGTTCACACTTCTTCACAATACACAACTTTTTCTGCTTCAAAATCAAATAAATCTCTTTCTTGTACAACTTCAAAAGAGAGCAAGTTTTCTATTGTTGAAAGCAATACATACTTTCCTTGTGTAAATAATGTTGTCAAAATCAATAATACTTGTATTGGTAATGATCTGAATTTGTTTCTTTGGCATTTGAGATTGGGGCATCCTGCCATTTCGGTTGTAAAAGAAATACTGAATAAAAACAACATTTTCTTCTCTAATTCCAAGTCCTTTTTTTTGTCATGATTGTCAAGTTAGCAAATCACACATTTTACCATTTCAGCATTCTAACACTGTCTACACCAGCCCTCTTGAACTCATTGTAGTTGATGTATGGGGTCCTGCTCCCATTATATCTTTAAATGGGTCACGATACTATGTAAGTTTTTTGGATGCATACACTAGATATACTTGGATTTTCCTTTTGAAATCCAAGGATGAAATTTTCAAAATTTTTAAAATGTTCAAATCACAAGTGGAGTTGCAGTTTTCTTTGTGAATTAAAGATATACAAACTGACAATGGAAGAGAGTTCATGGTCTTAGCACCCTATCTTGCAGAATGTGGTATCATTTTTAGGCACTTATATCCTTATACATATGAATAAAATGGTCTTATAAAAAGGAAGCATCGGCACATCATTGAGATTGGTCTTAGTCTCTTGTCACAAGCCTTTTTGCCTAGCAGGTACTGGTCTGAAGCATTCATTACTGCCACTTATCTTATTAATAGAATACCTACATCAGTTCTACAAGGGAAGTCTCCATTTGTGTGTTTATATGGAAAGGAACCTAAATATTCTGTTCTCAAGGTCTTTGGTTGTCTGGTTTTTCCTCATATCAGACCTTACACCAAACACAAGCTTGATTTCAGAAGTGAGCATTGCACATTTCTTGGATATTGCAATCAATATAAAGGACACATGCTTGAATTCCAAAGGCAGACTCTACATTATTCAAAATGCAATTTTTAAAGAAGATGTATTTCGTTTTGCTAAGTCCACTTCACAACCTATTTGTACTTCTCAAGTCAAATCAGAGACACAATCAAATCCAACTGGTGTGTTATTACTTCCTCCTGTTATAGCTAGTTCCTTCAGTTTTGTTCAATCAAGCTCACAAACTTCAAGTTATGTTTCTGTTGATACTAGAACTCCACTCTCAGCCACTCAGCAACCCACCTCTTCTCCAATTGATTCTTCATCGTCATTGTATCCTCCATGTCAATCATCTAAGGCAACACTAGTTTCAAATATTCCTCTCTCTATTAATACTCATCCTATGATAACGAGGGCTAGGGCAAGCATTAATAAGCCCAAAGTATGGACAGCACAACTTGGTGATGATGAACCGGAATCATTTTAGCAAGCATTATCACATCCTTATGGGTTTGTGGCAATGAAGGACGAGATTCAGGCTCTTAAACACAATTAGACTTGAACACTTGTTTCCCCTCCACCTAGAAGGAAAATCATAGGTCATAAATCAGTATTCAAGACCAAACGAAATTCAGATGGGACTCTTCTTCACCATAAGGCTAGACTTGTGGCTAAAGGGTTTCACCAGCTTGCAGGTTTCGATTTTCAAGAGACGTTTAGTCCTGTCATCAAGCCAGTAACAGTGCGTATAATCCTTTTTATTACTGTCACAAAAGGATGGCATTTGAGGTAGCTAGATGTTAACAATGCCTTCTTTAATGGCATCTTAGATGAGATAGTTTTTATGCATCAACCACTTGGATTTAAGGAGGGGAATGGTGATCAAGTCTGCAGATTGCACAAGGCTATCTATGGCTTGAAACAGGCTCCTAAAGCTTGGTTTGATAGGTTCAAAAAGACACTCATTCAACTTGGATTCACACCAAGCAAAGCAGATCAATCTATTTTTCGTAAGTTCACATAAAGTCTCAAAATTTATATTTTGGTCTATGTGGACGATATTATCATCACAGGCTCTTGCGATCAAGAAATAGATTACTTAGTTTAACAATTGAGCCGTGCATTTGCTCCTAAAGACTAAGGAAAATTGCATTACTTCCTAGGAATAGAGGTTCAAAAGACAGACACTAGGTTGCATTTATCTCAACATAGACATATATATGAGCTATTAAAGAAAACAAGAATGGAAAATGCTAAGTCATTCTTGTCTCTTATGGTAGCTAGCATAGGTGGACAGTTATCTGCATATAGAGGTAATCCCATTGAGAATGCTACTAAATATAGATCAGTTGTGGGAGCTCTTCAATATGTGACAGTAACCAGACCTGAGATTTCCTTTGCTGTTAACAAGGTATGTCAATTTTGTGCAAGCACCATTAGATGAGCATTAGAAGGCAATAAAAAGAATACTAAGATATCTCAAGGGTTCTTCTACTCATGGTCTTACTTTTGACAAGCCAAATAACATGAATTCAGCATACAACCTGGTTGGATCAAATCTAGATGATAGGAAATCAACATCTGGTTTCTGTGTATTTCTTGGTTCTAATCTTGTTGCTTGGAGTGCAAAGAAGCAACACACTGTCTCACGCTCATCAACAGAATCTGAGTTTAGAAGCTTAGCTTCCACAGTGGCTGAAAGACATGGATTCAGTCCCTTTTTAAGGAACTAAGAGTTCCTCAACTCAGAGTCCCTACAATTTGGGTTGACAATCAAAGTACAATAACAATGTCAAACAATCCTGTTTTGCATGCTAGAACAAAGCACAGAGTTGGATCTTTACTTTGTTAGAGAGAAAGTCATTCGAAAACAAGTATTGATTAATCATGTTCCTTTGATTGGTCAAGTGGCAGATGTCTTTACAAGGTCATTAGCCACACCTAGGTTTCAGTTCTTAAAAGACAAACTCAATGTGAAAGATCCCACATTGAGTTTGAGGAGGAATGTTAGAAGAAGTATTCTACTTTTTCAAAGTAAACAAAGGTTGTAGCAGTTATATCAGATTAGATCACTAGAGATATTATGGTGTATTAGCAACACTGAATCATCAGCTCATCTTGGCGGGAAAAATTATTATAGAAGTCCAGCTCTTCAGTCTGATAACTAATTTCAGGAAATGTAAAAAAAAAAACATGTTATGCATGTATCACATGCTACCTCATATATATAACTAATAGTATTGTGTATTGTAGAGATATTGAGTGAAAAACTGTTTTCAGATATTAATAGAATTTTCTTAGAAATTGTTCCTGTTAATATCAAGATTTTCAATAACTAGAAGAAATTGTCCTTTACATTTTTTTTATTATCGTAAATCATTGGAGTTGAATTCAATGACTAAATTTTCGTCTTAGTATTTATCTTAATTTTATATTAATGAACCAACCTTATAAAAAAGTGGCACCTTCATTTTATTTTATTTATTTAATTTTAATTTGTCTGAATTTCTTAAATTATAATTATTATATTTTAATTATCTTAAGGGTAAAATGAACCTTTTGTCATCAAGTTTAACAAAAAGGTGCCAAACGAGGAAATTGGCCAATTTGATAATGGAGTGTACATGTAAGCTTCAATCTAATTAATAATTTAATATTAATTTATGACTATATTTGATTGATGAGAACTCAAGCCTAGTGGCTCCATCAAAATGACAGTAGATAAGAGTATCTCTTTTATGTGCTTTTTCTATGAAAATCGTTTAAACCATTAAATATCATAATATTATAACATGAGAAACAAATAACCTGGTTGATAAGATCTCTATTAAGAGGTCTTTGATTCAAAATCCGATCAGACTAGAATCACATGTTATTTATTTATTATTATTATTATTATTTGAGAAACACGTGTTATGTATTTAAGGAGGAGATAACCAATTAAAATACATACATTTCTCATAATAATAAGCTAGTAATAGTCTGCAACCTAATTTTATGCATTAATTAATTATAATATCATTATACTCTCTCTCTATATATATATAAAAAAAATGAAAATAACATCTTACAAATTATGATTTAGTATGTCAAAGTACATTTCACTGGTTTCCTAAAAAAAAAGAAAGAAAGAAAGAACGAAATAAATAAAATAAAATAAAAAAGAAAAAAAGAAAACCAAAGTACTTCACCTCATAAATTAGAACTAAAATTGAGATATAAATTTTAATAATTGACATTAATCCACCTTCAAAATCAAGCGATGCTTTTTCAGTCATATATATATATATATATATATATATATATATTCAAAAATAGAAATGCAAGTACCGTAAAAGGATTAAACTAAGATTTTCTGAATAAATACTGCAGTTTGTATTTTTCTTTTTTTTAACTGTATATACTCATTTACAACTCTAAGGACGTCAAAGATTAACTCTCTAGGAACGGTCTGGACAACAACAATTACTACCAGCACCTACATGTATACAAACTAGGGAGATTTACAATTAATAGATTGCCTACACTTGTGGATTAATTCGCAATTGTTCAGATGGTGGACTTGGGTACTCGAAACTGTGACATTGCTTCTAGGGAAGCGTCGGGCGTGCTTTTCCTCCAGTGAAGCAAGCATCTTGGTGAGTGATATTGCAGTTCGTATCTACTACAAGATTTTGCATATGGATGTATGGATGATTAAACTTATCTAGCTGGCTGGACAGACATGTTAAATTGTCATAATCATCTATGATAAGAAAAGTATAATAATAATTCATGACGGAGAAAATAATAATGCTCTCGAATGATGATCAGAGCTCTCTGCTCTTTGGGTAAGGTAACCCAAGAACCTACAGACAAATCGAGATATATTAATGGAATGAAGGCACATACGTGCAGGGCCTCCCACTTTCGGCTACAGCCCTCTATTTTTTTTTTTTTAACTTGCGATGTAATTTAAACTTCTATTTTTAATATTACATTTCTATGAAAATAGTCTTAAGCATAAATATTATAATATTATAATATAAAAAATAAATAACTCCGCTGATAAGGTTTTTATAAGAGTTCTTTAATTCAAATTTCACTCACGGTAGTATTACCGGGTATTACAACCAATTAAAATACATGCGTTCCTCATATTAAGCTAGTTATATGCCGCAACCTAATTTGATGCCCTTTTTTGTGTGGCAGGTTCGGCTAACATGAATATTAGAAGTGAGACCAGTGACTCACGCTAATGCAGATCAAATAAAAGAGGGCGCTCACGGTACACTGGTAGCAGAAAATACTAATATTGGAGTTTACCACGATCACTTCATGAAGTACTACTATTTTGACATTAAGGCTGCGTTTGGCACGCGGGATTGGATTGGAATGGATTGGATTGAATTGGAATGGATTGGATTGGATTGGATTGAAAAATCACAATCTCATGTTTGGTAGAACTTAGGATTGGATTAAAAATTATCCTGTATTACGTTTGGTATAGATTGGGATTGGATTGGAATACAATTAATTTAAAATTTTTATTATATAAAATTAATTTCATAAAAAAAAATCTGAAAAAAAAATAAATAATTTCACATTTCTTTCAATATCAAACTCAATAATCTCCCACAATTCAACATCAATAACCACAATTCATCAATCCAATTCATCAATATCATCATCTTACACAACAACAACAATATTTTAACATCATCAAATTATCTTAACATCATCAAATCATTAACAACAACAACAACAAAAAAAAAAAAAAAAAAAAAAAAAAAAAAAACAGAAGATCGACCATCTGTTCTGGGTTCGGTGCCGAACCCAGAACCAGATGGTTCTGGACGGCGACGACCCCGGGTTCGTCGCCGACCAGAACCATCTGGTGGTTCTGGGTTCGGCGACGAGCCCAGAACCATCTGGTTCTGGGTTCGTCGCCGAACCCAGAACAGATGGTTCTGGGGTGACGAACCCAGAACCCAGATCTGGGTTCATCGCGAGCCCAGAACTGGGTTCTGGGTTCGTCGCCGGTTCTGGGTTCGGCGACGAACCCAGAACCATCCCAACTCGGGAAAAAAAGAAGAAGAAGAAGAAGAGGAAGAAGAAGAAGAAGAAGAAGAAGAAGAGAGGGAGGAGAGGTTTGATGAGAGAGAGTGTGACAGAAGCTGTGAGAGAGAGAGAGCCGGGGAGAGGAGAAAAAAAAAAGCAAATCCAATCCCATCCCATGCAATGACATGGTTTGAGTGGGGATTGGCAAATGACAAAAGAATGGGATTTGGAGGGAGGTTGGGATTCTTGAATCCCAATCCCATTCACTCTCCAAACATAGGATTTGGGAGTTTAGGATATTTTCAATCCCAATCCCATACCAAATCCCATGCACCAAACACAGCCTAAGGGTGTTGCATCCCAACTCCTTTTGTCAAGACCAATTTGATGACCAAACTTGCAGACCACAAATGGCAAGACACCAAGGAATAGTCACTGGACAGTTGAAACAGGTACAGTCGAGAAGACTGAAGTTGATGCTAGAAAAATGGTCATAAAACACCCTAATCTAGCACCTGGTTCTTTAACATTTATGTTCTTAATATCAAGTTGCTAACAAGTTTGGCCCAATAGTTGATGCAAGAATGTGGCAGGGAACTAAGCCCATGGAGCTCTCATCGGAGAATCCGAATAAGAAAACCAAACTTGGACGCTTGGTAGGTTACTGCCTGATGCCCCTCACCACGTTTCTTCACCAGGCCGCTTTCAAGTCTAGATGATTACCAACTATAAAGTTTGAGTGACCCTGACACCATATAACAAGTCTTAAAAATTTGCCGCTGGAGACCACGTACGTTGATCGAAACCATGGAAATGACACCTTGTTTACATGGACCAACAGGAATTGGTCGATCTAGAACAAGGACATAGTGCTGTGGTACACAATGAGAATTCATCACGTTCCTCGCCATGAAGATTTTGTTGATAAATTAAACATGATTTAAAGCATACATGAATCATGAAAAAGTTTTAATTATGGAAGTTTATATTTATTTAGAGTATTTATATATTTAGAGAGCTATGTATTTAGATAGTTTATGTCATTTAATATGGTGCATGTGTGTGAGAGTTTATTGTATTGTATTTATGAGAATTTATTCATAATCCTCTCTTGAGTCCTATATATACCTAGATGGTATAGACATTTGAACATGTGTGAGGAAACTTAAAAATTAAGAGTGAATAGTGATGGAAGACAAAATTGTATCAAGTTAAAAGAAAAGCTAATAGAAATATATTTTCCTCCAAAAAATATTTGTTTCTTATTGAATTTGATTGAATTCTCACTACCAAATTTTCAACAGATTTTCTATTAATGCCGAGCGTGAGCGGCGGGATTGAACGTCAACTGACCAACTTCTTTGAGTACAATCCTGTGGTTAAAGTGATACCTCCACTGCACGAACCCTGGGCTAATAGCACCGTCAAGCCATTCAGCATTTTTCACTTTTGGTGGGGTGTCCTTTATTTAAGTTTGTCATCTTAATTATTGTCTCGCAAGTTTGTTGTGATGCTTTATTACTAGCCAGGGAGCAAAAGTCCCTTAGTCGTGACTCATGAGTGTTACTGATATAGTGTTTTCGATTAGAAATTAAAGAGTGGATTGCGATGCTATTGATGAAGGCTATCGCATTTGAATATTGTAACTTGTAAGCAATCTGATCATGAGAATGGAATAAAAGATTAAACGAATAATTAATTATAATTGTAATTACAGTCTACAGATATCACTTACATTAAAAAAAAAAAAAAAAATTATTAGAATTGGTAATAGCTTTCAATATATATATATATATATACACACACATATATGTATGTATGTATTTATGTATTTGTTTATTTATTAGTTGACGTTGGATTATGAGCATACTAACTTATACGTTGGATTATGAACAATATAAATAAACCAAAATTATATTGTTCTCTCTACTTCCTAGCATTTGTGCCACTTGAATCATGGAAGGCCCCATGATTGGGCCTGGATGAATGCATCAGAACCCAACGTTAGGCTTTACCTCAATGGACAATATACATATTATAATTTAGGGATATTTGTAAAAACTCCCCTGAAAATCAAAATAATAAGAAAATACCCTCACTTTTTAAAATATTAGGTAAACTACCCCCCACCGTTAAAATCCGTACAAACCGTTAGACATTCCATCCACAATTATTAAAAGTCCAAAATGCTCTCAATTTTAATAAGTTGATGAGAAAAATATTATAAAAAAACCCCCCTGAAAAGCAAAATAATTGAAAATACCCCCCCAAACTGAGGGTATTTTGGACTTTTAAACAATTGTGGATGGAAATCTCTAACGGTTTGTACGGATTTTAACGGTAGGGGGTAATTTACCTAATATTTTAAAAAGTGGGGGTATTTTCCTATTATTTTATTTTTCAGGGGGGTTTTTACAAATATCTCTATAATTTATTATAACAAATTTTAAGGAGGTGAAATTACGAAAGGGTTGTACATAAAGTGTTACTGGGGTGCAAATGCGGTCACTCTAGGTCAAATCTCTTGAAATAGCTCAGTACTTAACAACTTAACCTTTTCACGATAAAATTCATTTTTTTTTAATTTTAACTGGTTAAATTAGAAAGGAAAGGTGATAATAATTATTAATGGATACTATAAAATTAGACCCAAAAAAATTATTTGTAAGCACAACACAAAATATATATACACACACAATTAGTAGTAAGCATGTTTACTCTACTGTATATTTCATTTATATCCGGCTTTACTATTTTGACCAATTTAGCTTTCAATCTGCTTAGCACATCTATGCGTCAAACAAATACAACAGAAACTCATATTCGCAAGATCAACTTGAAATCATATTCATATATTGAGAGAATACACACACATATATACATAATTTAAAAAATAATAATTAATATCTATATTAGGATGTGCACAAATCAAGGCAACCTTAACAGTTTCGATGAAATAGAATTTCCACTCTTATTAGAAGGTAAATGCAACATCGAAACCCAATTCATTTGTGTTTACAAAAGCCCTGCAGCCTAATTATACAAAAATTTTAAGTAAAATAAAACAGTGAGGCAGTCTATCAGCTGCCAGTGCATATATTGTTTGCATTCGAAAAAGTGTAATTAAATTTGGATATATAGATATATATATATATATCACATTTGATTATAAAGCAAAGGTGGAATCTCAACTTCCAGAGTACCTTCCAGCATCTGTACCACTTTCCTCATGGAAGGCCTCAGACTTGGGTCTGCATGAATGCACCATAACCCCACCATAGCCATTCTCTCAAACCTCTTGAAATCACTCAATACTTGGGGATCATGACTCACTACCATCTCAAGCTTCCCGGAGATCATACAATTCACTATCCAATCAGGAAGGAACAAATCATCCTCCTCACTCTCTTCCTCCACTCGATTCAATTCTATGTGCCTTCGACCGCATATAATCTCCAACAACATCACTCCAAAACTAAAAACATCCACTTTTGTCGTTACAGGCACATTCCTGAGCCACTCTGGCGCTATATATCCTACCGTGCCTCGTAGATTAGTATCAGTCCTTGTTTGGTCTCTGTTCAACAGCTTGGAGAGTCCAAAGTCGGAAATCTTGGCTGTGTAGTTCCTGTCAAGTAATACATTCTCTGGCTTAATGTCACAATGGATGATTTGTGTATTGCATTCTTCATGCAAATAAAGCAAGCCTCTTGCTATGCCAAGAGCCATGTCAACTCTCTGCAGCCAACCAGGACTCTCTACCTGGTTAAATAGAAATTTGGAAAGCGTCCCGTTTGGCATCAACTCATAGACTATTAGATGTTGATTCTTTTCAATGCAAAAACCCAATAGTCTTACCAGGTATTTGTGATGAGTTCTGCCAATTATTTTCAATTCTGTCGCGAATTCTTCTCTTGATTTTTCAATATCTTTCTCTATTTTTTTCACCGCAATCTCAACTTGAGCATCCTTTATATGTAGAATTCCTTTATAAACTTTTCCTGAAGATCCTCTGCCAAGGGCCTGACTGAACCCATTTGTCGCGTCTTGCAGTTCCTGGAATGTGAATTCTCGGAAGTTTATACCAATGGAATTTCCAGTTGGAGAGTACTTCCTTTTAATAAATCTTTGAGCTGCAGGATTGTAGTAGATGGCCGCGACTCCGAACAAGAAAGCAAAGACTGCACTGATTATAGAACCAATCTCCAGGAAAGCCCGAGAATTAAATTTCTTTTTCTTTGTTGGTTCTCGAATCTCAGTATTGCTCGTCTTTATTGGCACCTTCATTAGTGTCTTTACTCCTTTGGTAGAAGCACTTTTTCTTGCAGTCCAAAGAGGTAATCTCTTCTTCCGACATGTTGAATTCACCAAAGAAGCAGCCAAGCTATAGCAATCATCCATGACAGCCTTCTTGCAACCTTCCACGTCTAGGTCTTCTACCCGGGCCAAATCTGCAGTTAAGTCAGATGGAATATCGACATCTTCGAGTACCTCCACTGTAAAATTATGCCTGGAATGTTCCGCACAGTAATTCACCGCAGTTTCAGGGCGACACCCTTTAGACACATTGTCAGTATCCAGAGGAATGTAGCCTGGCATGCAATCACATGTCACACTTTCATTATCAGAGGACTTGCACAAACCATATAGACCGCAAATTGCATTAGCTAAGCAAGGATCATCGAAAGACCTCCACACTCTAGTCCAATTGCTGCCATTTTTTTGATGAACAAACTGTTGGAAATTGCCATGATCATCAATAGTTGCTCGATGATAGTAGTCTTCAGCTGGGGTTGGGATGCCTGTCGTTAAAGAATGAATACTAACATTAGAGCTATTAACAAGGTACATAAAACCACTGTGATTGAACACCAGTCTCAGATTGTCGCCTTGTGTTCTAGTGTCCCAATAGCCAGGATCCATGAAGCGATAAGCAGAGAGCACCAGATTCCCATCATCTTGCATTTCCAGCTTGAAATATCCTTTTGAGTAATCCATAGTTCCTTTTGAATTAGAGTAGAGCATTTGGCTTTTAGCTAGAACTTGTCCTGGTAAGATTGTGTCTGTTGGGGACCCAAAACTCTGCCAAACGGGAACTGAATCGGCGTCTACCAAGACAAAATTGCCATCACCTTGCATGTGGCCTAAACTTGCAGCAAACCCACCGTATATTTGTTGAACACTACCATTGCGGTAATTGAGCAAAAGCTGGCCAGCATTTGTTAGTTGGACTGTGGATTCGGGTTCTGCTGGATCGTCGCGATTAGCTGTCCAAACAAGAGTTTTCGCTGGTATTTTGTCAAACCAAATTCCCACAAGGTAGAGCCCTCCAGAGATGGGGTAGAACCCAAATGCAAAATCACCATAGAGGGAGAGCCAGGTCACATTGGATCCAGCAGTGATGCTAGAACCTAAGTTTATGTTTGGGGATTCTTGGCCATGAAGACCATACAAGTTCACAAGTAGTGCCAGAACACAGGTAAGTAGTGTCCTAACATCCATTGTGAATTTCTTGAAACTCAATGAATTAAAAAACAGGTTTATAGACGATGAGCCAATGTATAAACTCATGTCAATCAATATCAAAGAAAATTAATTTAAAGAATAATCTGAGGAAGATTCTATAAGACTAAAAAAAAATTATATTTCCATGGCTGTTAATTAACATATAGACTTTTCTTCAGAAAAGTTTGCGCCACTTGAAGTCTTTCTAGTTTGTTTGATTTGGACCAGTCAATCACAGACAACTACGCAGCCATTGAGAAAATCGTGAATGTTTAAGTCAATTAACTAGTGCTAGACAACTACACAGCAATTGAGAAAATTGTGGCCGGTCTATGTGTTTCATTAATATACAATTTCTCAGAAATGATGCAAGGTTGAATTTTCTAAGCAGTGGATCCATTGACTATAACTTTAGTTTTGAATTCTAATTTCTTATATTTTGAATTTTCTCTGCAGCAAAAGGGACAACTATTATTGTGCAAAATGTCGTGGAAATTTTCATTTATCAGTGTGCAATATGAAGCACACAATGATGTAAAATTTTAGTAATTGACAACTCCAACTTGAGATTCTTCAAATTACACTAGTACAATTATTATATAAATAATATTAAAAAAAAAAAAAAAAAGACACTAGAAGCTATCTTATAAGATTTGCGTATCAACCACTGGTGGGACACCAACATCCATAGTTCCTTCTAACATTTGTATAACATTCTTCATAGATGGTCGATGAGTTGGATTAGGACATATGCACCATAATCCTGTCATCGTCATTCTTTCAAACCTCCTAAAATCCTCCAAAACTTCATAGTCATGACTCACGATGGATCTTAAATCCCCAGCTTTAACACAACACACAACCCTATCCACTAGAATCATGTCTTCAACCTGTGTGATTTCATCAACCCGACGCAATTCTTCGTTAACTTGATGCAACCCTACATGTCTTCTGCATAAGATGATCTCCAACAACATGAGTCCAAAGCTGTAGACATCCACCTTGGTTGTAACCAGCGCTTTCTTGAGCCATTCGGGTGCAATATATCCCATGGTTCCCCTAACGATGGTGCTGGTTCAAGTTTGATCTCTCTTTAATAACTTTGCTAAGCCAAAATCTGCTATTTTAGCTGTGCAATTGTTATCAAGAAGAATATTTTGTAGCTTTATATCGTAATGAATGATTTGTGTTTCACACTCTTCATGCAAATATAACAGGCCTCTTACAATTCCAAGCACAATTTCGACTCTTTGGTCCCAACTGGAACTTCCATCTGCAAACAAGAAACTAAACAGATTTCCATTCTTCATGAGCTCATAAACTAAAAGCCGGTGATTGTGCTCATTGCAGAAACCTAGCAGCCGCATAAGATTCTTATGATGTGTCAGACCTATAGCTTGGACTTCAGTCAAAAAAAACCTTCCCACTCTGTTTAGTTACATTCTCCAATCTCTTCACAGCAACTTCAACCTCTTCTCCATCTAAAATTAAATCACCAGCATAGACAGTACCAAATCCACCTCGACTAATTTCATTCTTGAAATCATTTGTGGCTTCACGCAATTCTTGGAATGAAAATGCCCTCAAATTTATCTCAACTGACTTTGGCTCTGGAGACTGCTTTACACGTATGTAAGGCTGAGTCAGAGGGCAGTTATAAACAACAGTTACTCCAAAAATTAAAGCCAATATTGAGCATGATAAAAGGCATGATAAAATGCAAAATGTCGTGGAAATTTTCATTTATCAGTGTGCAATATGAAGCACACAATGATGTAAAATTTTAGTAATTGACAACTCCAACTTGAGATTCTTCAAATTACACTAGTACAATTATTATATAAATACTATTTAAAAAAAAAAAAAAAAAGACACTAGAAGCTATCTTATAAGATTTGCATATCAACCACTGGTGGGACACCAACATCCATAGTTCCTTCTAACATTTGTATAACATTCTTCATAGATGGTCGATGAGTTGGATTAGGACATATGCACCATAATCCTGTCATCGTCATTCTTTCAAACCTCCTAAAATCCTCCAAAACTTCATAGTCATGACTCACGATGGATCTTAAATCCTCCCCAGCTTTAACACAACATACAACCCAATCCACTAGAATCATGTCTTCAACCTGTGTGATTTCATCAACCCGACGCAATTCTTCGTTAACTTGATGCAACCCTACATGTCTTCTGCATAAGATGATCTCCAACAACATGACTCCAAAGCTGTAGACATCAACCTTGGTTGTAACTGGCGCATTCTTGAGCCATTCGGGTGCAATGTATCCCATGGTTCCCCTAACGATGGTGCTAGTTCGAGATTGATCTTTCTTTAATAACTTTGCTAAGCCAAAATCTGCTATTTTGGCTTTGCAATTGCTATCAAGAAGAATATTCTGTGGCTTTATATCGCAATGAATGATTTGCGTCTCACACTCCTCATGCAAATATAACAAGCCTCTAGCAATTCCAAACACAATTTCAACTCTTTGCCCCCAACTGGGATTTTCATCTGCAAACAAGAAACTAGATAGAGCTCCATTCTTCATGAGCTCATAAACTAGAAGCCGATGATTGTGCTCATTACAAAATCCTAGCAGCCGCACAAGATTCTTATGATGTGTTAGACCAATAACTTGGACTTCAGTCAAGAAATCCTTCTCACTTTGTTCAATTACATTCTCCAACTTCTTCACAGCAACTTCAAGCTCTTCACCATCTAAGGTTAAAGCGCCAGTGTAGACAGTACTAAATCCTCCGCGACCAATTCTGTTCTTGAAATCATCTGTCGCTTCGCGCAATTCTTGGAATGAAAACGCCTTCAAATTTATCTCTACCGACTTTGGCTTTGGAGATTGTTTTACATGTATGTAAGGCCGAGTCAGAGGGTGGCTAGAAACGACTATTATTCCAAAACTTAAAGCCAATATTGAGCATGATAAAAGGATTGCTAACAGGACAACCGAAGATGGAGAATCTTTTTTATCTTGTTCCTGAATACTCATCCTATGAACTTTAATAAAAGCCACTTTATTGTTAGTAGAAGGATAACTCTTTCTAGCATTCAACAAGGGCATCCTCTTCTTGATACATTGAGATTCATACCAAACACCAGCTGCACAAAAACAATCATCCATCACTGCCTTTCTGCACTCATTTACATCTGGTGTTGTGAACTGAGACATATCTGCCCACGGATCATTAAAGAAATCAGCATCATCAATTTCTTCAATCGTTAAATCTGAAGTTGAAGAGTTTGCATCGCAAAAATCCACCATCACATTGGGGTAGCATCCTCTGGAGGGGTTGTTTGGATCCACTGGTGAATAACCGCGCAGGCAATCACACGTGACTGCTTTATTGTTAGGTGAAGTGCAAAAGCCAAACACCCCACAAATAGCATTGACAAGGCAAGGTTCTGTGATGGCTTGCCAGACAACTGTCCATCCGTTGCCTCCTCTTTTCCCGTAAACCAATTGTTGGAGATTTCCATGGTCATTGATCGTTGCTCGATGGTAGTAATCTTCAATTGGAGTTGGCAGTAGCTCTGCTTTTGTCATATTGGATATGATTGCAGTGTTATTCGCTAGATACATAAATGCTGTACGGTTGTCGAAGATCAAACTGACATTTTGATTCCATTGGGTTATAGTATTCCAATAACCACGATCAGCAAACCTGAAGGCAGACAGAACAACATTTCCATCCTCTTGCATCTCCAACCTGTATTGTCCTGTTGAGTAGTCAACAGTTCCATTGACATTAGAATAAAGCTTCTGGCCTATAGTCAAAACTTGGCCTAATAAAATGGTATCCGTAGGAGAATAAAAGCTCTCCCAGATGATTTTAGAGGAAGAGTCTAGCAAGACAAAATTACCATCGTCTTGCATCAAAGCTGAACTTGTGGAAGTGCCATTGTATATGAAGAAGTCTGTCCCATTTGAATGTGTCAGAACAAGTTGGCCATTGAGTGTCAAATTAATGGTTGAACCAATTTGAGCTGCATCATCACGATTTGCTGCCCATACTAGTGTGCTCTCTGGGATCTTGTCAAACCAAATTCCAGCAAGATATTGACCATCAACAAGATGGTAGAACCCAAAAGCAAAATCACCGGAAGGTGATAGCCATGACGAATTACTGCCAGCAGTAATACTGGAACCCAATTCGATTCTATTAGTAGTCACCTGAGCAAAAGAACTTACAAAGAATGAAGATAGAAGAGACCAAACAAGAATTTTACTTGCGGCCATTGGTAAGAGAATAATTAGAAAGAACAAGAGAGAAATATTTCATAGATAAAGCATAAATGAAATATCTTCAAACACATACATATAAAGACTTGTCACAACCGCTGAAAAAGTCAAACACTTAAAACTTTTATGGTATATCAGTAGTAATGATATGTTGACTATTACTGGATTGTATGAGACAAGAGACAATTCACAAAGTAAACGGTTTGTGACAAAACTCTTTAACATCATCAGCCGTCTTGAAATTTATTCAATGCCCAAATCAATTGAGTATCTTTGACACCTAATATGGCATATATAAAAAGGTCAAAATCAAGGTAGGGTTATGGCTGCTTTCTGTCTTCCACGATATGAAGCTTTTTTTTTCGGAGATTGGGGAGATTATTGCTATCCAGGAAGCTTTGCAAATGGCAATATCTGCAGATTTGACAATTCAACAGGGGGAGCGTGACTCCTCTAATGCTGTGAGATAGATTAATTTGAGGAGTACTTTTGCTGCCAGTGACACCTTGGTTAATGATATTCAAGAGTATTTCACTCAGCTTGGAGTTCCTTCTTGCGTGTTTAATCCTAGAGAAACAAATAGAGCAGCACATGTGCTTGCAAAATATGCTATTACTTTGTACAACTGATGAATATTGGGCTATTTTTCGTCCCTCTTTTGTCAAGACTATTGTACAAGATAATTATATGAACTAATTTTTAGGGAGGTCCTCCCCTTACAAAAAAAAATATAATAATAACCAAGGGACGTAAATTAGGGGTGAGAAAAACCAATGCGAGGAAGAATCAACGCCGTGGTGCAATACAGGGAAGGCGACTATTACCAAACTTGGACCAAGGAATGATTAATATAGGGAAAGCGACTATTACCAAACTTGGACTAAGGAATGATTTTTAACAGCTAGAGTTCCTTGCAAGTGACAATCTGCCCAGAATTTGATTGAACTACCGCTAAATAGAAAGTTCATGCCACACCCAATTTATTCCCCAAGTGTTTACGGAAAACTAAATAAATGATAGTTTACTTAATAAAAAATAATATTTAAAATTAGTAAAAGTTATATTTTTATAAGAACTTGTTAGGACTGGCAATTTGAAACCCGACATGACAAGTCGACAAGAAACCAACATGATTATTACGGGTTAGGGTTGAGTATTAACGGGTTGGGTAAATAAACGGGTCAACTCGTCTAACCCGTTTAATTATCGGGTCGGGATCGGGTTCTATTTAACGGGTTACGGGTTGATCTGTTAAATAAGTGTAAAAAAGTAATTTTATTTTAGAGGGGTAGTCATGTAATTTTAGTGGTAGATATATATATCCTTCAAAGTTCAAACCCTAACCTAAACACAAGTCTCTAAACTTAATCTCTACACTTCATCTCATCACAAATTGTCATATAGTGGTAAAATTTTATTGGTTTTGATAAAATATTTGTTAAACTATTTTTTTCATGTATAAATGTATAATTTCTTAATTAGTTAACTTTTAATTATTATTTTTTGACAAATTTAGTTTGGCGGATGTAATCAACGTTTGATGTTGTTTTTATATTATAAAAGACTACATCAAAAAAAATTTTATGTTATTATTATTATTTTTTTAATATGAAGGACTATATTTGCAGAGATATTTTTATAATCATCTTTGTAAACATTTGTATTTTTATGGTTTGGATTGTATTTGTGGATGATTGTATTTTTTAAGTCTTATGTATCTTTATTTTAATTTTATTTTTTATTATATCTATATTAAATTTAAATGTATTAACTATCATTAAATGGGTCATAAACGAGTCGATTAAACAGGTTATTATTCGTATCGGTTAAACGGGTCACTAACGTATCGGTTAAACGAGTCATTAACGGGTTGACCCGTTAGTAATCGTGTCAGGTTCGGGTTGAGGGGGTTCAACCCGTTTCCTTATCGGGTCGTGTTCGGATCGTGTCAAAAATTATCGAGTCGGGTTCGAGTCATGTCCAACCCAACCCGTCAACCCGGATTGCCACCCCTAGAACTTGTATGTGATAAGATTTCCTAATTAGATTAAACTTTTTAGGTTATTTTATTTAAATTAAAAAGTATAAGGTGGTTTGATAAGAATAGAAAACCACACTCTATAAAATCTTTTCCCTTCTTCATTAAACGTTGAACACCACTTTTCAAAAAAAAAAAAAAAAATTATTTTTCCTCTTGACAAGTAACTTCTACAAGGTACTTTGAAAGAAAATTTAGTTTGAAAATCAAAAAAACTTTATAAGGTTTGTAATCATATTCTTTTTAGTATATTTTATTGAAATACTTAAAGAATTAATTCTTTGATTAAAACTATTTAGGAAGAAAAAGGAAACCCAGATGTATTATAATTTTTTTTTTTTTTTTATGTTAGTGGTGGTTTTTGAATTTTTACGCAAGTATAGACTAACCAGTGCCTATTTCGAAAATTATAAGTTATGTATGTGTTTGATTTTGATATTATGGTTTTCTATTTTAAAACTAGACCTTCTAACTTTTCAAATAAAATTGGTTTCGTAAAAATATCACAAATATATGAATTTTTATAAATTTTTCTTTCTGAGAAAAAAGTGCTGAAATTTTATAATATTCTGCACTGTTCTAGTTACGAAATATGTTTTACTTAAGATTTAATTCTCCAAAAATTCTCAAATTTTATATAGTTGTTTATAAAATATTAGGTATCAACTTGTAAAGCTTTATAATTTTTGAAACTGTATTTTAAAAGTTATGATTTTTCCTATTCGAAATGTTGAATCTATTTAATACCAGACAACATGTGTAAATCCAAATTCGAAAATATATTAAAATACTTATTCATGTTATTTTCCTTTCAAAATTTTACTTTAGACTACTACATAAGTTTATTTTACTTCTGCAAAATTTTAAGTGAAACGAAGGTCTATAAAATATTAAAAAAATCTTAATTGAAGTATATTCTGGTCTATCCACTGAAAGACAAACCAAAATACTTTAGAAAATAATTTTGGTTAGAGCACTTCCAGATTTTATTTAATTCTGAAATTTTTATCGTGCGATATGTGTATGTATAGCATATTTTTGGAAAATTTCATAATTTTTTAGATTGTTTACAATTTATTAAAAATCGTAAACCTAATACAACACAAATTTCAAAACAACATTGGTTAGCTCTAATTTTAGGTTTTCGATTTAAGGGATTATTCAATAACCGTAATTTTAGTCCTAAGATAATATTTTGAGTTTGATTTATATGTGATGGTGTTAATTTAGGTTAAGGTTTGGATCATTTGATTTGTGAAGAGTTTGTTTGTTTTGGATTTGTTAGAAGGTAAATATAGTAAATTATTTTTAAAATTGGAATCACAACAATATATATGTTTTCGAAATTATGTTTGGAAAATTATTATGCCATGAAAATATGTGACTAAATGGTACCATTAAATAATATTTTGTCGAGACTTACTTTTATTCTTTTCTACTAGTAGGCACCTCTGTTATATGTGTGAGTACTATGTGATATGTGATTTGTTATACGTATGGGTATATGAGAAGTGTCATTAGGGTACCCTAGGGACTAATGAGTCTTTACATTCGTGTGTCGACGAATCAGTGCATGTAAGAGGACTCATTGATGATCACAATGAGGGTCTGACTCTTACCTTCGAGCATAAGTATTCCATTTTTTGAAAATTAATTCCTCACTTACGCTTACCCTATATACATTAGTTGCCGACGGGTGACTTTAGCTCTATTATGTGTTATAAAAGTCCTACTATGTAGTAAAGTATGAAAGGAACCTAAAAATCTATTATGATATTTGATAAGCTTCCGATTTGGTAAATCTGATTATGAATATAAAATTTATAGTTTTTATATTTATGAACCATATATTTGTTTTATATCTGTTATGTTTAAAAAAATTACCATCATTTAGTGTGCTTACTGAGTTTCTAGACTCACTTAGTGTGTTGCGATTTCTTATGATTGAGATTCTAATCGCGCATAAGATGGATTGACATTTTAGCAGTGGTTCTTGGTTCTTTAGGAAATAAGCCTATATGTCATTTAAAAATTCTTAGAAACTTATTTAGTTTGATTAAGAACTTTGATAGTTGTATTTATTTACATTTTTTTATTGGATTTTTAGTAGTTATTTGATAGTATGTGAGTTCATATCTTGACTTTCGGGTTAGGCTATGACAATTCATTTCTAGCATTTTATCCACAATTAAACAATACTATAATTTTTTTTTTTTTTTTTTTTTTGAAGGACTATAAAATGTTTTGGTGGACAATACCTCTCATTGTGACATTTTGTAGCAAGGATG
Organism: Litchi chinensis; assembly: GCA_019925255.1. Taxonomy (NCBI): domain Eukaryota; kingdom Viridiplantae; phylum Streptophyta; class Magnoliopsida; order Sapindales; family Sapindaceae; genus Litchi; species Litchi chinensis. The sequence goes on from CM034461.1 coordinate 5,288,849, forward strand.
TGAGCTAATCGGGCACTAAAATAAAAAGCATCACTGAATCAACAAGAAATGAAAATGAATTTATAATGTACTTAGTTTGGCATTTATTTGATCATTGTAAAAAATTACAGCATATGAAAAACGTTAATTTATTACAATGATTAGATATTAGGCTACTAAGAGCTGGAACATCCAAGATCTTATTTGATAGTTAGAAAAAATATAGAATACGTAAATTATCTAAAAAATAAATTTGGTGAGACTACAAACGAAATGAGTTTCAAGAGAAACAATGGCCAATTAAAATTTAAAACATACAAGTACATTTTAAACTTTCCTTATATTACATAATGCACATTCCTTGCGCATTATGTAACCGTGGATGAACCAATGTATAAACTCATATATCAATCAATATCAAAGAAAATTGCGATAAAGAATAATCTAACTGTTGAAGATTCTACTAAAAAAAATCTATTTCCTTTTTTTTTTATTTGAGATTAAAAAAAAAAAAAAAAAATCTACTTCGATGGCTGTTAATTAACATATAGACTTTTCTTCCCAAAATTTGCGCCATTGTAAGTGTAACACCCCAATTTGCCATGAAAATCAGTATAATGCAATCTTCAATCAATCATTTAAATCTTCAAGACTAAAACACAATTATTAAAGAATAATTTCACAAAGCATTTATTTCAATAATACAAATTTGTCTCAACTCCTTAATAAAGTCTTAACAACTCAAATTCATGATCATTTGAAATCAATTCTTATAATTAAGTCATAACCAATAAAATAAACTCAAGTGGTTCTTTAATGATACGAAGAGATATAACTACAATAATAGAGCTAAAATACTCCTCCAAGTGACACCAATATCTCAAGGTCATCCCTCATGACAAATAAAGCCTACTAATTTATAAAAATAGTAGAAATGAGGAGTGAGTCATCAGCTCAGTAAGTAAATATCATTCATTACAATATAGTATATAATCAGAAAGATATATTATAATTTTGTAAAATACCTTTACAGTAACAATAAAACCGTAATTTCATAGTAATTGAAAAACAACGAAATAGCAATATTAATAAAACATTTAACATTACAATGTGGAAAACTTTCAATTTTTAAAATCGATGTTAATAAAACAATAAAACATTTAATATTACGATACATAAAACATTTATTATTTAAATCGAAGTCAAAATAACAGAAAACATTTCATATACGAATTCAAACAAAGATGGAAGTGGCTCTTGTCACGTAATGTCATTCACACATGTGATCCCGGTGTGGGGCTAATTCAATTAGAATCTATAATCCCAATACGAGGTCAATACAATTTACACCTATAATCCCAATACAGGGCCAATATAATTAATGTTGTGCAACAATAAATATTCTAGCTAGATCAATATGATACAATTATGACACCTGTAATCACGGTGCCTAGGCCATTACAATTAAATGAACTGCGGACAGATAAATCAAAACGTTTTTATTACAATTTTGATTACAATACATATCATGCTTTTCAAATATGGAGGAATACTTTCATACTTTTCACATTGGAAGATAATATTGTTCATATAATTCGAACAATGTACAAAATACATATATTCGATGATGCAAAATTATTTAAATAAAATGTAATGAAAAGTAACATTGAAAAACTCAAGATTTCATTTGATTGTTTAAAAGAATCAATCAAAATATTTTTGAAGTTGAACATATATATATTAAGGTAATGTATAAGGTTTACTTACCTCTTATGTTTATCCCAATATAGAAAATAATTTTACGAATGTACTCCCTCTTATTAACCTAAAATCACATTACGAAACTCATAAATTTATAAGAAATTGTAACTTATTAAATTAATCTAAGTCCAAATAACATTAAAATCCCCTTATTGTCAACATTGTCTAACTGATGCAGTCCATTTTCTCCATTTTTAATAAATTGCATATAAGACCAATCATCCCGAAAATGCATATATATGTTCTAAAGACTCAGAACAAATACATAAAAATTTATAGTCTTATATACCACTGTTAATCTATCAACTTAAACATCTGAATCCAAATCAAGGTTGTATCAACATCAATTTCGAAACTGAACAGCCATTGATATCCGAATTTTTAAAAATAAACCACTTCATAAAAATCATTCAAACTTTAATGGTTTACAGAGGACTCATATTTGTTCACACAGAAATTTAATAACACCAAAATAACATCAATTGCTTGTCCGAAAATTTCAAGATTCAAACTAGTTCTGTGCTGTTTAAATTTTTATTTTACTAAGTCAGAGGTAAACAAAAATTCATAATTAATTACATACTTATCATATGACCACAAAATTTTTCAAAATATAACCTAACATCCTAAGAAGCATTTGTACCGAATTTCATAATTTTATACCTTCATTTGCCTCTTCAAACAATTACACAAAATTGACAAGTCTGATAGGAAACAAAATGATCCAGTAACCTCTATTTCTCCTAAAATTCTACAAAATCTTATTCTTATTTTGAAATAACTCCAAACATAATAACATTGACTCTATAAGTCCAAAATATCAAAAGGTTTCTAATATTAATAAAAAAAAGAAGAAAAATAGAAAACCTAATCGATTCATAATCAACCTTAATCTTCAATCTTGCTATGATTGGAGAGTTTTACTTTATTCATGGAGAAGAAAATTTTTTTGAATGATTTATGTATGTTTTCAAGTGAGAGAAGTGGTTGCTAAGAATAGAGGGAAAAAAAAAAAAGATAATATATATGTGACACTTCAAACCCTAATAATGATTAGGAGAAAAATATATGTTATACATATCTATATATATTTGCCATTTTTTTTCCTTTAATCCTTCCTTTAAATTGATAGGAAAAATATATTTTTTCCATCAATTACTCCCTAATTGACAGTCCATAAATTTGATTAATTGCCTGCTGAAAAATTTTAAAAACTTTCCACTATACTAAGTCTTCTTAGTTTGTTTGATTCGAACCAATTAGTCATAGCCGGTGGTTATGTCAATTAACTGGTGTCAGGCAGTTACACGGCAGTGCAGAAAATTGTGGCCGGTTTATTGTTTCATTAATATATAATTTCTTGTCAGATATGATGCAAAGTTTAATTTTCTAGGCAGTGGGTCCATTGACCGCAACTTTAATGTTGAATTTTCCAATTTCTTATGTATTGAATTTTCTGTGCAGAAAATGGAACAACTATATATATATATATATATATATATATCATACAATACACATACTATTTACTAGAATAGATAGTGCTGCCGAATTTTCTAGGAAGACCCTATTAAGATGCAGTCAGGAACGCAGATTCCCTGAACTGGAAAAATAGTTCCCAGGAGAAGGAGAGAAGGTCCCACACATAAAAGGAGAATACTACCACTATTAAATTGGATTTTGGTGAGTCAAACCTGGGTGTGCAAACACACCAAGCTGGCCTTGCTTCCATGAGGCATTGGGCCTTTGCTCCAAAAAGGGACAACTATTAATGTGCAAAATGTCATGGAAATTTTCATTTATTAGTGTGCAATGTGAAGAACACAATGATGTAAAATTTTAGTAATTTACAACTCCAACTTAAAATTAGAACACAACAAAAGGTCACTAGTACCGATTAAAAAAAAAAAGAAAGAAGACACTAGTAGCTATCTTATAAGATTTGCGTATCAACTACTGGTGGGACACCAACATCCATAGTTCCTTCTAACATTTGTGTAACATTCTTCATAGATGGTCGATGAGTTGGATTAGGACATATGCACCATAATCCTGTCATCGTCATTCTTTCAAACCTCCTAAAATCTTCCAAAACTTCAAGGTGATGACTCACGACGGATCTTGAATCCCCAGCTTTAACACACCACACAACCCTATCCACTAGAATCATGTCTTCAACCTGTGTGATTTCATCAACCCGACGCAATTCTTCGTTAACTTGATGCAACCCTACATGTCTTCTGCATAAGATGATCTCCAACAACATGAGTCCAAAGCTGTAGACATCCACCTTGGTTGTAACCAGCGCTTTCTTGAGCCATTCGGGTGCAATATATCCCATGGTTCCCCTAACGATGGTGCTGGTTCAAGTTTGATCTCTCTTTAATAACTTTGCTAAGCCAAAATCTGCTATTTTAGCTTTGCAATTGTTATCAAGAAGAATATTTTGTAGCTTTATATCGTAATGAATGATTTGTGTTTCACACTCTTCATGCAAATATAACAGGCCTCTTACAATCCCAAGCACAATTTCGACTCTTTGGTCCCAACTGGAACTTCCATCTGCAAACAAGAAACTAAACAGATTTCCATTCTTCATGAGCTCATAAACTAAAAGCCGGTGATTGTGCTCATTGCAGAAACCTAGCAGCCGCATAAGATTCTTATGATGTGTCAGACCTATAACTTGGACTTCAGTCAAAAAAAACCTTCCCACTCTGTTTAGTTACATTCTCCAATCTCTTCACAGCAACTTCAACCTCTTCTCCATCTAAAATTAAATCACCAGCATAGACAGTACCAAATCCACCTCGACTAATTTCACTCTTGAAATCATTTGTGGCTTCACGCAATTCTTGGAATGAAAATGCCCTCAAATTTGTCTCAACTGACTTTGGCTCTGGAGACTGCTTTACACGTATGTAAGGCTGAGTCAGAGGGCAGTTATAAACAACAGTTACTCCAAAAATTAAAGCCAATATTGAGCATGATAAAAGGCCTGCTAACGCGACAACCCGAGATGGAGAATCTTTTCTATCTTGTTCCTGAATACTCATCCTAGGAACTTCAACAAATGCCACTCTATTAGTGGTAGAAGGATTACTCCTCCTAGCATTCAACAGGAGCAGCCTCTTCTTGATACACTGAGAGTCATACCAAGCACCAGCTGCACAAAAACAATCATCCATCACTGCCCTTCTGCACTCGTTTACATGTGCTGTTGTGAATGTTAGAATTCTTTATATTTATTAATATGGGCTTACATATTTAATAACAACTATATTATGAGCTATCTATTTTAATAGGGTCAAATAAGTGATCTATTAATTGGGCTCTAGAAATATCTATTGGGTATGGGCTTTAATGTGTAGAAACCTAATACTAATTAAATTAGAGTTAATGGAAACCTAATTAGGTTAGTATATAAAGAACATAATTAGGGTTATGATCCCCAAGTCAAATCAACGTAACATTGCTCTTTTTTCTCTTCCCCCATTCAAGAAGAAAAATACAGAGTAACCTAAGGAGATTTGACTGTGAAAGACTCGATCCTACTCAGGTTTAACAATATGGATTCAGGTATGTTTTCTTTAATAATTCTTATTGATTTAATATGAGTTTCCAGATTTTGATATAGGTTTAACCTATTAAAGTTATTTCTAATAATTGGTATCAGAGCATACTCATATTGAATTATTGAGAAATTAATTGGTTTAATTATGGTTGTTATCGCGGAACTTTGAATAATACATGTATTATTTGTTTGAGTGAACGCGGAATAAATATATATTTTGTTTAAAGTTCTTGGATTCAGATTGCTCGTGTTTATTTTGGATTATTAAAAGCATGAATATATATATTTAATCGGGATTCTCAGGTCAATGAAAGCAAGACTGTATATATGACCAAAAAAAAAAAAAAAGGATTTGCGTTAAATACATATATATACATATATATATATATTGAATCGGTTTGCTTTAAATATATGTATATATGGCAGAAGCTGTTGGCGTTTTGTTTTGTTTATATTAAGGCCTTGTTTGTTACCTAGGATGGGATTGGGTTTGGACTAATTTTTTGTCCAAACCCATGTTTGGTGGTGGCACATGGGTCTTCACAAAATTATCCCAACTCTCATTTTATCCCATTAGTTTGGGAGAATTTTAACCCACTGAAGATCATGGGTTAAAAAATTATCCCATCTCTCTTCACAATTTATCCAGCCCAACCAGTCCAAAATTGTATCTCATATAAAAACACTTCACTTTGGTTTCTCTTTCATCAGATACAAATTGTATATGATACAAAAGCTTCTCTCACCTCAAGAACCTCAAGAACAAATCTCTGGTTTCTCTTTCGTTAGTGCTGAATTGGTTTATGGTGAGTTGCTACCATCTTCTTCGATTTTTTTTTTTCAATAACATAGATTACTGCTTTGGATTTCTTATTCAACCATTAAATACAAAAATCTGGTAAAATCATGTCCTAGTTTTCTATTTTATCTTTCAATTTATGGTTTTGTTGTTTGTTTATGTAAGATTTTGGGGGTGTGATGAGTTATTGATTGTTTGGTACTGTTTTGAAAGTTAGGTATGTTGTTTACTTTGTGGGCATTTGGATTGTTAAATTATTGAAAACTAGATTTGTTGTTTATTTATGTAAGATTTTCACAAAAGTATGAGATAATGATGATGTTAAATCTATGGGATGAATTTTGTTTGTTAAATTATTGAGAACTAGATTTGTTTGTTTATTCTGAATGATATCAGTTGATAACATCTGTCCACCTACAGATTTGCTTGAATTAATTAGCTCAATGTTTGACATTTGTTTTGATTTTATTTTCTCTAAACAATTTTTATAACTCTGTTTCCTCTGCATCTTGGTGTAACCAAACAAAAATACCACATGATTAGGTACTTGAATACTTCTATATTGAAAGCAAAAAATTTTCCTTTCTTGCTTGACTCTCTAATCTCTATACATGAATTATAGTATTTTCATTGGTACTCATAAAAAAGCTAATCACATTAACCCACCAAGTCAAGTTGAAACTGAAGTATTCATTATTTGTCTAAGTTTTCTTCATTTTTATCTAGAGCTGTTGGGTAATATTTCTGCTTTTTGGACTCCAGTGTTGTTTCTTGGTTCATTTTTCATTATTTTTGTTGGAAAAATTGTCTACCATTTCCATGCTATTGCCTTTTTTTTTTTTTTTTTTTTTGAAATAATGCTATTACCTCGTTGGTGAGTTCTGAGTTTTAAAGTTGTGATTTTACCTTGTTATCTGTCATTATTGTAGTTCAATATAGGTGTGACATGATTAAACAATCGTTCACTCATACTATTTTTTTACTACATGTGACATATTTTGTGTAGGAATTATGATGGCTATCACCTTATTTGACCTTTATATGTTAAAAAAAGTTTATGGTACATTTGAGGAATAGGATATATTCACATCTATATAGCTTTTACAAATCAATTCACACTTTTAAGTAGACACATGCACAAGGACTATAAATTGTTAAAAGTATTGAAGGTGTTCTGTTACATATCTTTTCTACATAGATTATTGGTAAAAGGAAAGGGGATTGGACTTAAAAGCATTCAAGAAATGGCATATCAATTAAATAGCTCACAATATTTATTTTCCTTATAAATTATTCAAATTGTATTTTTGTTTAAATGAATGACAAATGCTTATTTTTTTATGAACTAGTTATGGATGAGATGGATCAACAAGATATTATCTTGTTCATAGTTGTGCAATTATTACATTTACAAAGATTGTTTCTGCTCGCAATGTCTTCAATTATGCATGATATGACAGAATATCGATATAAAAGACGATTGTTAAGTAACCGTACGTTTGTCAACCGTTCAACTCGTCTTGATTATATAAATAGTATAATTAGCAACAACGATATGGAGTGCATCCATCAATTAAGAATGGATAGAAGAACTTTTGCTGTACTATGTGAATTGCTCCGTAACACTGGGAGGTTGAAGACTAATGCTTTAGTTTCCGTTGAGGAACAAGTTTGCATATTCTTACATATACTTGCCCACCATGTTAAAAATCGAACCATTCGAAATAGGTTTCGTCGATCCGGAGAGACAATTAGTCGATACTTTAATTCAGTTTTATGTGCAGTTTTACAACTACACAATGATCTATTAGTTTCACCAGCTCCTGTGCCTGAAAATTGTACTGATGAAAGATGGAAATGGTTTAAGGTAAGTAATACATATAATTATCAATTAATTTTAGTTTATGTTCCCATCATACATTGCCCTTACATTATGGTTTATTTATAGAATTGTTTGGGGGCTTTGGATGGGACATATATTAGAGTGCATCTACCTGAAATTGACAAACCACGATTTAGAACAAGAAAAGGTGAAATTGCAACAAATGTATTAGGTGCTTGTTCTAGGGATATGATGTTCACATTTGTTTTCCCGGGATGGGAAGGTTCAACTTCAGATTCTAGAGTGCTTCGAGATGCATTATCTAAACCAAATGGATTGAAAGTTCCTACTGGTAAGCATTAATAAAATTATTACTATAAGAAAAGATGTATACCAATAGTTATACAAATAATTTTTTTTTAATTTTTTTTCAAATTTTTGTGAATATTAGGTTGTTATTATCTTGTGGATGGTGGATACACAAATGGTGAAGGTTTTCTAGCACCATATAGAGGAACACGATATCATTTATCTTAATGGAGAGTTGGTTGTGCCCCTGTTAATCATCAAGAATATTTTAACATGAAGCATTCATCAGCACGAAATGTAATTGAGCGCTCTTTTGGACTACTAAAACTACGTTGGGCTATCTTACGGAGTCCATCTTATTATCCTATAAAAACACAATGTAAAATCATAGTTGCATGTTGTCTTTTACATAATTTTATTAGAAGAGAAATGTTAATTGATCCGATGGAGCAAGAGCTAAATGAAGTCAATGAGGATGAAGGGGATAATGATGTCATTGGACAAGTATCTTCATCACCGCAATGGACAACATGGAGAGATAACTTAGCAATGCAAATGTTTAATGGATGGAGAGGAAGTTGATCTACTTAATCTTGATTTGCAACTGTTTTTGTACTTAGACTTTTATGTGTGACTTGTGGGTTTTATGTACTTGGATTTTATGTACTAATGCATTATCTTTTCCTATATCTTCTTATTTATATATTATTTAAGTACATAATTTTACTGTTTTAACATAGATTATTTATTAATAGTCAACATGATTATATTTAAATGTATATATGTTTTATATTAGTTTGACATTATTATGTTATGTTTAGCTTTTGGTATTTTTTCTCCTATGTTTAATTACAATTTATTTGTAAGGATATATAATAGTTTGGCTATTTTTATTTGTATTGTGGCTATGTGTGCACAGGAATGGATGTTGGAGGTTCTAGTCAAGCAAATGAGCAAGATAAGAGAGCAAGTAGACGTGTGTGGACAAAAGAAGAAGAAGAGGTTTTATTAGGTATCTTGGATGAAATTGTAGCAAGTGGAGGTCGTGCAGATTGTGGTTCTTTTAAAGTTGGAACGTTTAAAATTATGGAAGCACGATTAGCAAATATTCTACCGAATTGTGGTTTGAGAGCTAGCCCTCATATTGAGTCAAAGGTGAAGAGTTGGAAGAAAGATTATGGAGTGATATATGACATGAGGAATACTAGTGGATTTGGTTGGAACCATGAAAGAAAGTGCATTGAAGTCGATAGTAATGAAACATGGAATTCATATGTAGAGGTGATACTTACTTTTAATTTTTTTTTTTTTTAACATAATTTAACATTATAATGAGTTTTTTTTTTTATTCTTTTTGTAGCACCATAGACAGGCGAAAGGATGGAGAGATAAATCTTTTCCTTTGTATGAAAGGTTGGAAAACATTTTTGGAAAAGATCGTGCTACTGGAAAAACAGCATATACTCCAGATGACCTAGCAGCAGATATGGAGATGGATGACAACTTTGAAAATGAAGTTGAGATGTTTGGAAATTTTTCTCCTATGTCAGGTAACCAAACCGATTATAACCAATCAATGAATCGACCTTCATCTCAATCTTTGAGTAGGAAAAGGTCCCGATCTGGAGATCCAATAAGTCGGAATACTGTTCAAGTTACAAATGTGCTGAAGGAGGCAATTGACAAAACAAATGATACATTGGACAAGTTTTGTCAAGTATTAGCAAACAACAAAGTAACTGAAAATGAAAAACTAGCTGTTGATTTGCGAAAAATGAATCTTCCTCTCTCGGATCGCATACATGTTTTGGATATGCTTATGCAGAAACCAATAATTGCAGAGACTTTTAAGGCACTAGTTGATGAGGAGGAGAAGTTGCAGTTCGTTGCATCACTTCTTAGCGGTGCATTTGATGAATGATCTATTATGTGTGGAAATAGTTATGCAAGCTAGCTTTTTGTTCACAATATGTGCAGCTTATAATTAGTTTTTGGACTTTTTTACAATGTTTACTTGATGGTTACTAATATTCATGACTACATTATTATAGGTAGTTAGTATCCACTGATATGTTCTTTTGTATATAGGTAACCATCCATGATTGATGCAACTTTTTGGTTGATTGCATCAACAATTAATATCATGTTCAATAGAGATATGTGACTCTTGTAATGTGATATGATTAATTTTTGAAAAGTGTAATGTTATATAATTACTAGTTATAGTCGTATATTTTAGTTTTTATTTTTATTTTTTAAATATGTTGTCTGAACAGTAGATTTAGTATTATTATGATGTTATTTAATTTTTTGTTGAATAGTTATAAGTTACTTATCTTTCTAATTACATATATCTTCGTCAAAGACATGTCATGCTGTTTATCTCAATAACTCGATACAACTTCTACATCGATAACATATATGTATCAACTTTTTTGTGGAATTAAGTTATAAGCAGAAATACACTGGGTTCATATTGTAAAGAAAAATGAGATTTAAATTACTATAAAAAAGAAAAAAAATTATCATTTTTATTTAAAATTTTATATTTTTTTTTGCGGTTAATAGATCTATAATAAAAAGATTTATTTTAAAAATTTTATAATTATTTTTGCCCATCAATAGATCTATAATAATTTTTTTTTAACTTTCTAAATGAATTTTATTTTATTGACACCAATTTAATTTTCTGAATTATCAAAACTGACCTTATTATTATTTTTTGAAAATTCAGGATGGAATTCGTAATTGAACAAATTTTTTGGGGTTGTTTCGTAATTACAATATTTATCATAGAGGGCGCTTCTTACCCAAGAAGCGCCCTTAAAGATATTTTCTAAAATTACATAATTACACTTTAATTTTCTGAATTATCAAAACTGTCCTTATCATTATTTTTTAAAAATTCAGGATGGAATACGTAATTGAACAAATTTTTGGGGTTATTTCGTAATTATAATATTTATCATAGAGGGCGCTTCTTACCCAAGAAGCGCCCTTAAAGATATTTTCTAAAATTACATAATTACACTTTTAGTTTTATGAATTATCAAAAATGACCTTATTATTATTTTTTGAACAAAATTACCCCTCCCATTCCTTCAATATCAAAATCCATAACCTCCCACAATTCATCAACATCATCAACCACAATTCATCAACATCATCAATCTAATTCATCAACATCATCATTTCCCACAACAACAACAACATTATCAAATCATCATAACATTAATAAACAAAAAAAAAAAGAACAGATGGTGGTTCTGGTCGGCGACGGGTTCGTCCTAACATTATCAAATCATCATAACATTATCAAATTTCATTTTATATTTAAAAATCATTTAAGCATAATTAAAATATTATTTCAATTATTATCCTATCCAAACTTGTAACAAACATGAGATTGCATTATTTTGTCCAATCCCATAACTTACCAAACACAAGTACACACTATTTTTAATCCTATCCTACATTACACCAAACAGGGAATAACTTTTAAATTAATTCAATCCAATCTAATTCAATCCCATATAAATAATCCAATCATATCCCAGATAACAAACGAGACCTAAAGGTTCTTTTTGGTTGCCGTAAACATACCTATGACAGTGGTTGATAATATATAGGCCCTGTTTGGGATCCATCAGGAAGAGCTTATTTTGACTTCTTGAAGCCAGAAGCCATTTTGCTACCCGTTTGGCTGAATTCAATAAAAGAGCTTTCTGTCTTAGGAAGCTCTTCTACCCAAAGCTACTCTATCCAGCTTCTCTTGGAAGCTCTTCTTGGAAAACACGGGAAATCAAAATTTAGTTTAATGAAGCAATTTAAACATTTTAGCCCTTAATTCTCTTCTGCTTCTCTTCTTCTATTGTCAAAAGCCAGAAGTAGAAGCTATCCCAAACGGGCCCATAATATATATTATATATATGTGTGCGTTTACTGGCGTCGTAAAAGTTAAAGGTACTTTTGTGTTTGTTTATTATATATATTTTGTTGAATCTGTGTCTTTCGTTTGGTGTGTTTTATTTGTTTTGGCATAAAAGTCAATGTTGCTTGTTTGTTTATTTTGTTGGCGTGAAAGACAATAAAGTCATATATAATATATTTAATCAGGTTTGCTTTAATATATATTTATATATATATATATATATATATATGTGACAGTAGTATGAAAAGCATATATATATATATATATATATATAGGTGTTTACTAGTTTTGGCGTGAATATATATATGCATGACATTAAGACCAATGTATTGTTATATATATATATATATATATATATACATAATCAACAATGCAAGCATAATGATTAAATTGATGAAAGTTTTGTTTTGATTTGGAAATAAAAATCTGTTGATATATATATTATGTCTAATATTTCAAAATAAATTGAATTGAAATTATATGTTGTCAAAGTAACCTTTATAATTAAATTTGTTTATTTTGGAATATTAAGATGTGTATGTCTATTGTTTATACGAATAATGACCGGCCCAAAGGAATGTTATTATTTGGCCAAATAATAAACGTACTTGTGGTAATAAATAGGTGATGATTGTTAAGTTTTCCATATGAGTAATAAGTCGGTCCAAAGAAAGGCTTACTACTTGACGTGATTAATTGACAATATTTGATTACTATACGGAGAGTACCACTTACAATTGATATTTCTGTCCAAAGACTAAATATCAATGTTGTGCTAGGTATCTTGTTTTATGGCCCACCATTATGAGAATAGTTTAATTATATCATGTATGAATTTATTAATTGAATATTCTTATCTTGTGATATGATTATTAATTGTGAGCTTGTATTTGATTTTGTTCTCGATTCAGTTACTACTTCTACTTCAACAATAACTGCTAATATCAATTTCATTCCTGTGCTTAATGGCACGAATTTTAAGAATTGGAAAGAGAACGTTATGATTGTTCTCGGTTGCATGGATCTAGACCTTGCGCTTCGGGAAGAACGACCCGCATCTCTTAATGATAATAGTACCGCTGATGAAAAGGCGAGTATGGAGAAGTGGGAACGTTCTAATCGCATGTGTCTTATGATCATGAAACGTTCCATTCCGGAAACTTTTAGGGGCTCTATGTCCGAAGAGAAAAATGCTAAGAAGTTCTTTGATGACATAAAACAGCGTTTTGTGAAAAACAAAAAAGTTGAAACAAGTACCCTTTTGGCTAACTTTGTTTCAATGAAGTATAAAGGTAAAGGGAACATAAGGGAGTATATCATGGAGATGTCTCATATTGCTTCCAAACTAAAGGCACTAAAGTTACAGCTGTCTGAGGACCTGCTGATGCATTTAGTTTTGATTTCTCTTCTTGCATAATACAGTCAGTTTAAAGTGAGTTACAACACTCAAAAGGATAAATGAACTCTTAATGAGTTCATATCTCACTGTGTGCAAGAAGAAGAAAGATTGAAGCGAGAAGATACTGAAAGTGCTAATTTAGCAATTATCTCTAAGGACAAGAAAAGAAAAAGAGGAAAATAAGCTGCAGTTGGAACATCATAGCATAAGGTGCAAAAGAAACAGGATAAGGAGTTTATCTGTTACTTTTGTAAGAAAGCTGGACATATGAAGAAAGAATGTCCCAAATACGCCAATTGACGTGTCAAGAAAGGTATGCTTCTCAATTTAGTTTGTTCTGAAGTTAATTTAACTTCTGTACCTAAACACACTTGGTGGATAGATTCTAGTGCTACTAATCACATAAGTGTGTCTATGAAAGGTTGCCTGTGGAGCCGACAACCAAGTAATGCTGAAAAATTCATCTATGTGGGCGATGGCAAAACAGTTGCAGTAGAGATTATAGGAACTTTTAGGTTATTATTAAAGACTGGTCATTTTTTGAATTTGGAAGAGACTTATATAGTACCGTCTTTTAGGCAGAATTTGGTTTCAGTTTCTATTTTGGACAAATTTGGTTATTCTTATTCATTTGGAAATAATAAATTTAGTCTTTTTCAATATTCGAATCTTATTGGTACTGGTTCTTTATCTTTGCATGATAACCTATATTTGTTGAATACAATTGTCACAATTAATGAAACTTTGCATATAAATTCACGAGGTACAAAACGAAAATTAACTGACAGGGATTCCGTCACACTATAGCACAAGCGTTTAGGTCATATCTCTAAACAGAGAATTCAGAGGCTTGTGTCTGACGGGATTCTTGATTCCCTTGATTTGACAGATTTTGAAGTTTGTATTGAGTGTATTAAAGGGAAACAAATAAACATTAGGAGATTAAGTGCCAATAGGTGTTCTGATGTCTTAGAACTAATTCATACTGATATTTGCGGACCATTTCCTACAACTTCTTGGAATGGTCAACAGTATTTTATTACATTCATGAATGACTATTCAAGGTATGGGTACCTATATTTGATACATGAGAAGTCTCAATCCCTGGATGTTTTTAAGGCTTTCAAAGTTGAAGTTGAAAATCAACTTGGCAAGAAAATTAAAGCTATCAAATCTGACCGTGGTGGTGAATACTATGACAGATATGACGGATCTGGTGAACAACGTCCAGAACTTTTTACGAAATTCCTAGAGGAATGCGGTATCGTCCCGTAATACACAATATCAGGCAAACCTAGCATGAATGGTGTTGCTGAAAGACGAAACAGAACGCTTAAGGACATGGTAAGAAGTATGATCAATCATTCATCTTTACCAGAATCCCTCTGGGGAGAAGTATTAAAGACTGCAGCATATATCCTCAACAGGGTCCCAAACAAAGCGGTAGCTAAAACCTCTTATGAATTATGGACAGGCAAAAAGCCTAATATAAGACATTTACATATTTGGTGTTGTCCAGCTGAAGCAAGGCCTTACAGGCCAAATGAAAATAAACTGGACTCAAGAACTGTAAGCTGCCATTTTGTTGGGTACTTTGAACGCTCAAGGGGTTTCAAGTTTTTCGATCCCACTACTAGAACATTTTTTGAGACGGGAAATGCAAGATTTTTTGAGGAAGTTGAGTTTGTGGGAAGAGATAAGATTAAAAACATTGTCTTTGAAGAGGAATTTATTTCTCTTCCTGCTATTGTTATTAATAATGATCAGACTTCTATTCCTGACATTGTTTAAAATGCAAATCCGGAATATCAAGACAATGTAGACTAGCTCCCTGTGCAAAATGAAGAAATTATACCCGAAGTGCAAACTCAACAACCTCAAGAGGATGTGCCATTGAGACGATCCACTAGAGAAAGGAGAAGTGCGATTCCAGATGACTATATCGTTTTTCTCCAAGAACATGAAGTTGATATAGGAGTGGTGGAAGATGATCCAATCAACTTCCATCAAGTCAAACAAAGTTTTAATTCTCAAAAGTGGATCGATGCTATGAATGATGAGATGAATTCCATGAAAAACAATGATGTTTGAGATCTCGTTGAATTGCCTGAAAGTGCGAAACCTATTGGTTGCAAATGGATATTTAAGACCAAAAGGGATTCAAAAGGCAATGTTGAGAGATATAGGGCTCGTCTGGTTGCCAAGGGTTTCACTCAGAAAGAAGACATTTATTACAAAGAGACTTTCTCTCCGGTTTCAACGAAAGACTCTTTCAATATTATAATGGTACTTGTGGCTCATTTTGATTTAGAGCTACATCAGATGGATGTAAAAACTGCGTTTCTCAATGGTGACATTGACGAAACAATATATATGATGCAACCAGAAAACTTTGTATCTAGTGACCCAAAGAAAATGGTTTGCAAATTAAAGAAATTCATCTATGGTCTCAAACAGGCTTCCCGTCAATGGTATCACAAATTTTATCAAATCATTATCTCATATGGATTTGAGGTAAATAAGGTTGAAGATTATGTATATCATAAGTTCAGTGGGAGTAAATACATATTTCTGGTGTTATATGTCGATGACATACTACTTGCTAGTAACGATATAGGTTTATTGCACGAAACCAAGAGATTTCTGACAAAGAATTTTGAGATGAAAGATCTTTGGGACGCCTCTTTTGTATTAGGCATACAGATACATCGAGATCGAACTCGAGGTATCCTTGGGTTATCACAAAAGAGCTATATCGAAAAAGTTCTTGATAGATTCGGCATGAAAAGTTGTGCACCAGAAGACACCCCAATAGCTAAAGGAGACAAGTTTAGTCTCAGTCAGTGCCCTAAAAATGAGTTGGAACGAAAAGAAATGCAAAAGATTCCTTATGCATCAGCTGTAGGAAGTCTAATGTATGCTCAAGTATGCACGCGTCCGGATATTACGTTCATAGTGGGAATATTAGACAGATATTTAAGTAATCCAGGGATGGATCATTGGAAAGCAGTCAAATGAGTTATGTGTTATTTACAGAGAACAAAAGATCACATGCTCACATATCGGAGATCAGATAATTTAGAGATCATTGGGTATTCTAATTCCGATTTTGCTGGATGCCAAGACAGTAAAAAATTCACGTCGGGCTATATTTACCTACTAGCTGGAGGAGCTATTTCCTCGAAGATTGCTAAGCAAACACTCATAACTTCTTCCACTATGGTAACTAAATTCATAGCTTGTTATGAGACATCTAATCATGGAATATGGTTTCGAAATTTTGTCATGGGGCTGCGAGTTATGGATTATATAGAAAGACCATTAAAGATATATTGTGACAATAATTCGCTTGTGCTATATTCCAATAACAACAGAAGCTCTATGAAGTCAAAACACATAGACATCAAGTTTCTTGTTATTAAAGAAAGAGTTCATAGTCGTCAGATGGCTATAGAACATATTGGGACAAACTCCATGATTGCGGATCCGCTTACTAAGGGATTACCACCCAAGGTCTTTTATGAGCACACTGCTCATATGAGTATTGTTTTAGTTGATGATGTGCATGTTTAGTGGGAGTTAGTATTTTGATGTTCTTTGTTAAAAACATATTTATTTTCTGCAGAATAAAGTATAAAGTTCAGTTATAAACTCTGAATATTATTTGTGTTTGATCTCACTAAAGATTAAGGTAGGACCAGTTGGAAATAGACATGTTTGAGATCACATTGCATGTAATTTTCATGCTACGCATCCATACTTGATCTATGTCATTAAATATGTTGGTGTGGTGACCATTGATGGATCTAGTTACGAATATATGTAACAAAGGTCGCTTTGATTTCATACTAATATAGTTGATGGATCAGATTGTAATTAAGGAGATATTTCAGGACAGATAGCTTTTCAGTACACACTTAAGATTATAGATAATATAATTGTTTCAAGAAACATATGTAGCCCAAGTGGGAGATTGTTAGAATTCTTTATATTTATTAATATGAACTTACATATTTAATAACAATTACATTATGGGCTATCTAATTTAATAGGGCCAAATAAGTGATCTATTAATTGGGTTCTAGAAATATCTATTGGGTATGAGCTTTAATATATAGAAACCTAATACTAATTAAATTAGGATTAATGGGAACCTAATTAGGGTAGTATATAAAGAACATAATTAGGGTTATGGTCCCTAAGTCAAATCAACGTAACATTGCTCTCTTTTCTCTTCCCCCATTCAAGAAGAAAAATACAGAGTAACCTAAGGAGATTTGACTGTGGAAGACTCGATCCTACTCAGGTTTAACAATATGGATTCAGGTATGTTTTCTTTAATAATTCTTATTGATTTAATATGAGTTTCCAGATTTTGATATAGGTTTAACCTATTAAAGTTATTTCTAACAGTGAAATGAGCCATATCTGCAAAACCATCATTGGGGAAATCAGCATCATCAATTACTTCAACTTCAACCCTGAAATCTGAAGCTGAAGTATTTGCATCACAAAAATTCACCATCACAGTAGGGTAGTATCTTTTGGAGGGATTGTTTGGATCCCATGCTGAATAACCAGGCAAGCAACTGCACTTGACTGCATTATTGTCGGGTGACGTGCAAAAGCCATAAAACCCACAAATAATATGGACAGTGCAAGGCTCCGCGATGGCTTGCAGACAACAGTCCATCCGTCGCCTCCCCTTTAATTGTGAACCCATTGTTGGATATTTCCATGGTCACTAATTGTTGCTCGATGTTAGTAATCTTCAATTGTGGTTGGCAGTCTGCTCACAGTCTTGTTTGTAGTGTCATTCAGTATATTCAAAAATGCTGTACGGTTGTCGAAGATCAAACTGGCATTTTGATTCCCTAGGGTCTCAGTATTCCAATAACCACGACTAGCAAACCTGAAGGCAGACAGAACAACATTTCCATCCCCTTGCATCTCCAACCTGCATTGTCCTGTTGAGTAGTCTACAGTCCATTGGCATTAGAATAAAGCTTCTGGCCCATAGTCAAAACTTGGCCTAATAAAATGGTATCCGTAGGAGAGTCAAAGCTCTCCCACATGCTTTTGGAGGAAGAGTTTAGCAAGACAAAATTACCGTCGTCTTGCATCAAAGCTGAACTTGTGGAAGTGCCGTTGTAAATGAAGAATTCTGTCCAATTTGAATGTGTCAGAACAAGTTGGCCACTGAGTGTCAAATTGATGGTTGAACCAATTTGAGCTGAATCATCACGATTTGCTGACCATACTAGTGTTCTCTCTAGGATCTTGTCAAACCAAATTCCAGCAAGACATCGGCCATCGACAAGAGGGTAGAACCCAAAAGCAAAATCACCGAAAGTTGATTTCCAGGACGAATTATTGCCAGTAGTAATGCTGGAACCCAATTGGATTTTATTAGTAGTCTCTTGAGCAAAAGAACTTGCAAAGAATGAAAATAGAAGAGACCAAACAAGAATTTTACTTGCGGCCATTGGGACTATGAGTAGAGAACAGTAAAAAAGAACAAGGGAGAAACTGTCAATAATGTTTAGGGGAAAGTTAGCCTTATAAAGAAAGGGCAAGCAAAGCTTGTACCAGAGGTACCCTCACGAAGAAAGTTATCACCAAGTTAAAACAATGTATAAACTCATATATCGATCAATATCAGAGAAAATTAATTCAAAGAATTACCTAACATTTTTTGTAACTTTCTAAAAAACGAAACTATTCCGATGGCTGTTAATTAATCAAATGACTTTTTCTCCCAAATTATTTATCACATTTTGGCTTGAATAAAAAAAATTATCAAAAAACATTCAATACATTTAAAAATAAAAATGCAAAGCCAAAATTATTTCTCACTTTTTGTTTTGAAAGGTACGGATATTTCTGTTTCATTTTCCTTCTTCTAGTTTTTATGCCAAACAACATTCTAAAAGTCATCATTATTTTGTTTTCAGGTGTTTTATTGTTTATGTGTTAGTCAATTAACTAGTGCTAGTCAACTGCACATCAATTGACTAGCACTATTTACTTAACTAGTGCTAGTCAACTGCACATCAATTGAGAAACTTGTGGCTGGTCTATGTGTTTCATTGACATCTAATTTCTTGTCAGATGTGATGCCAGGTTGAATTGTCAAAGTAGTCGCTCCATAGACTATATACTTTAGTGTTGAATTTACTAGCTTCTTATGTGTTGAATTTTCTCTGCAAAAGAAGGGACAACTATTGGTTTGCGAATTACCATGGAAATTTTCATCTATTAGTGTGGAATATGGAGAACACAATAAAGTAAAATTGAGGAATTTACAACTCCAACTTAAAATTAGAACACAAACAAAGGACACAAACTTAAAATTTTCATCTATTGAGGATGGAGCCAAAATTTTGATTTTGGGGCTAAAAGGAAAATTTATTTTAATTTAATGCAAATCAAATGTATCTATATAATATAGTAAAATGGAGGATTGAGAAATCTCTCTCCTATTTAATATCATCTATTAATAATTAGTTTTTTAATTCAATAAATAATCTAATTAAAATTTTAATTTAACAAATAATTCTTTTATTTATATAATTAGAATTAATAAATTTTAATTTACTATATAATATAGTAAAATGGAGGATTGAGAAATCCCTCTCCTATTTAATATCATCTATTAATAATTAGTTTTTTAATTCAATAAATAATCTAATTAAAATTTTAATTTAACAAATAATTCTTTTATTTATATAATTAGAATTAATTATTAGATATTAAAAAATTAATAAAAATTCTTTTATTTATATAATTATAATTAATTATTAGATATTAAAAAATTAATAAAATTTAATTTAACAAATAATTCTTTTATAATAATTAAATTAAAATTCCTTCTATTTATGAATCCATATATTATTAATTGATCAGTTGTTAATTGAATAAATAATTTAATTCTAATTCTAATTTAACAAATAATTCTTTTATAATAATTAAATTATAATTATAATTTAACAAATAATTCTTTTATTTAAATAATTAGAATTAATTATTAGACATTAGAAAATTAATAAATTTTAATTTAGAATTAATATTAACAAATTAAGTTGTTGATTCAACAAATAATTTAATTAAAATTTTAATCACAATATATATTGATCAACAAAGTATTAATGTACATGTTATATTTATATTTTGAATTAATTAATAATTAAAAGTATAATTTAACAAATAATTCTTTTATTTATATAATTAGAATTAATTAATAAAATTTAATTTAAAAGTATGATTTAACAAATAATTCCTTTATTTATATAATTATAATTAATTAATAAAATTTAATTTAAACAAATGTATATTGATTAAACTTTTAATTAAAAAATATATATTCATGAACATGTTACATTTAACTAAAAACTATGATTATATAGATTAGAATTAATTAATAAAGTTTAATTTAGATAAATGTATATTAATTAAGTACAAATACAATGTATATTGATTAAATTTTTAATTGAACAAAATGTATATTGATTATATTTTTAATCCATATTCAACTAATAATTCTATTATTTATGAAGCATTAAACAATACAATGTATTTTGGTTAAAAATTTAATATTATATGTCACGTTTCATTAGAACCCATTATTATGTTATTAGAATTAATTAGAATTAATTTATAGAATTTAATGAATTCATAAAGTATATATATGATGAAGTTTTTAGGCTTCACAAATAGGTATACTACAATATGTTCAAAATCCTTCTTTGTCAAATCTAAATTGTTCCTAAATTTTCATTTTCATGTGTTGTCAATTTTTAGTAGATTATAAATTCAACAATGAATAACCGAAATAATAGTTTGTCTCATATAAATAAAGAGAGAGATGATTGGAAAATCACGGTAAAAGTATCAAGAAAGTGGGAATAAAAAAACTTCTACTTAAATGACGTGTATTCTTTGGACATGTTACTATTAGATGAACTGATACGTTTTCCTTAATATATTGTCATTTCATATTTTATTTTAATTTATTTTAAACTAATTAAACTTTTTATCAGGGACACAACATTCATACTTCGATTCAAAAATTCTTAATATCAAAATTTTCTAAATTGTTGGATGAAGGAAAGGTTTATTCTATGAAGAACTTCAAAGTTATTGATAACAACGGTAATTATAGGTCAGTTTCACATCAATTTAAGTTACTTATTTTGCCTACAACAATCATCAACGAATTAAGGGGAGATTATAATTCAATTCCTACTCATCAATTTGAATTTCAAAACTTTGAAGATTTGGAAAAGAGAGTAGACAAATGCATACAACTCACTGGTAATATAATATTATTATCTATTTCGTCCACACACTTACATACATACATGCAAACATATTCTACAACAAATTTAATATTTTTTTCTCATAGATGTTGTAGGCCACCTTACAGCGATGTCTGGTGTCGAGAATCAAAAAGTTAAAGGATCGTCTTCAATATGTTATAAACAAGTTATTCAAATTCAGGATATCAAGTATACAATTCAAATACTTTTTATTTGTTATTACAGTTTTATAATTTTAATGTAAAATAAATCGATTTACAGTGGAAATAAACTTGAAATAACACTTTGGGGAGAACGAGCTCATCACATAGATGAAGACATGTGTGACAAAATTTTGAACCCACTAATTGTGGTAGTCACATCACTCTAAATTGAAATACCTCTAAACATAGCTTTAATACATATTTTTATTTACAATTAACAAACAATAAAAAATTTAAAAGTATTCACATTATGTGTTTCATAAACTCCACACATCGTACGGGTCTAAAAACTAGTTAATACTTAAAACTAAGTTACTAAAACCAAGCTTATTTACTATAGTGATATTAAAATTTAATGTATAAATAAACACTGATATTATGATTTTACTAAGCCAAAATCTACTATTTTAGCTTTGCAATTGTTATCAAGAACATTTTGTGGCTTTATATCATAATGAATTATCTGCGTCTCACACTTTTCATGCAAATAAAACGAACTTCTTGCAATTCCTAGCACAATTTTGATTCTATGGTCCCAACTAGGAATTTCATCTGCAAATAGGAAACTAGATAGAGCTCCATTCTTCATAAACTCATAAACTAGAAGCCAATGATTGTGCTCATTACAAAATCCTAGTAGCCGCACAAGATTCTTATGATGTGTCAGACCAATAACTTGGACTTCAGTCAAGAAATCCTTCTCACCTTGTTCAATTACATTCTCCAACTTCTTCACAGCAACTTCAAGCTCTTCACCATCTAAGGTTAAAGCACCAGTGTGGACAGTACTAAATCCTCCGCGACCAATTCTGTTCTTGAAATCGTCTGTCGCTTTGCGCAATTCTTGGAATGAAAATGCCTTCAAATTTATCTCTACCGACTTTGGCTTTGGAGATTGTTATACATGTATGTAAGGCCGAGTCAGAAGGTGGTTATAAACGACTATTATTCCAAAAATTAAAGCCAATATTTGGCATGATAAAAGGCTTGCTAACAGGACAACCCAAGATGGAGAATCTTTTTTATCTTGTTCCTGAATACTCTGATACTCACCCTAGGAACTTTAATAAAAGCCACTATATTGTTAGTAGAAGGATAGCTCTTTCTAGCATTCAACAAGGGCATCCTCTTCTTGATACGTTGAGAGTCATACCAAACACCAGCTGCACAAAAACAACCATCCATCACTGCCTTTCTGCACTCATTTACATTTGGTGTTGTGAAATGAGCCATATCTGCCCACTGATCATTGGGGAAATCAGCATCTTTAATTACTTCAACTACAATCCTGAAATCTGAAGCTGAAGTATTTACATCACAAAAATCCACCATCACAGTAGGGGTTCCTTTGGAGGGATTGTTTGGATCCAATGGTGAATAACCAGGCAAGTAATTGCAGATGACTGCATTATTGTCAGGTGAAGTGCAAAAGCCAAACACCCCACAAATAATATATTGTGGACAATCTATCCGGAATTTGATTGAACTTCTGCTAAATAGAAAGCTCATTTCTAGCATTTTATCTACAGTTTAACAATCACTACAAAATGTTTTGTCTGACAATACCTCTGATTGTGAAATTTTGTAGTAAGGATGTGAGCAAATCGGATACTAAAATGAAAAGCATCACTAAATCAACTAGCAGTGAAAATGAATTTATAATGTATTTAGTTTGGCATTTATTTGATCATTGCAAAAAATTACAGCATATGAAAAACGTTATTTTTATTACAATGATTATATATTACGCTACTAAGAATTGGAACATCTAAGATGTTATTTGATAATTAGAAGAAATATAGAACACATAAATTATCTAAAAACTAAATTTTGTGAGACTACAAACGAAATGAATTTCAAGAGAAACAATGGTGAATAGCGAATTAAAATTTAAAACAAACAAGTATATCTTTAAACTTTCCTTGTATCACATGATGCACATTCCTTGTGCTTTGGACAGATTAACAAGTATTGGCACACTACTGATTCAGCAGCGGATTGCTATCGAAAAAGTTTGCTGGGCGTAGCTCGAATCCACCGTGAATAGTCGGCATCACCGGAAAATCTTCTTGGTATGGAATGTGATGGAATCCAACAGTGTACCACATAACTATGTCTCTGTTCTCAATCACTCTGTTCCTGCGCATACATTAGCTATCTCTTGTTAATCTGTTAGTTGATGCAACAACAAAGCCAAGTTCATCAATATATTTAAATTATAACAAATTCCCTCCAAGCCCACAAAATCACCAATTCATTGCACCTGGTAACTAGAACTAAAATAACACCTTATATTATCTAATCTGAATATAATCAAACAACCAAATCACAACATCATTTTAATGGGTGCATGTACCGCCCCAACCACTATATAAAATATCTCTTGTTCAAAATTGAAATCGATTAACTTTAATACGATTGATTATAATAAAAATAAAATATGATAATAATTGATTTCTGTAAATACGATCAAACAGATACCAATGTGTTGGACTTTAACAACAGGAGTCAAAATTAAAAGTTACCTATAACTCCAAATTGCCAATCCATCATCTCCGCGGCTCCTATCAGCGTAAAACCCACCAGCCCACCTCTCTGACTTGTTATAGGCAGTTACCCACACTTGATACTTCGTATAAGCAGCTCTGATCTGTGGAAAATCATCATCTGACAATAGAGAAACTGTCGGTTGTCCGGTGATCAGCCGGTAACCCACTTGATTTCCAACCTTGGTCTTCTTGTTTGTATTTACAATCAACAGCTCGGCTGGCTCTAAGCCGAGTCTAACCCTAGCATCGGCTTCGCTTTTTGCAGTTTCTCTAACGACTGTCCAATAACTTTTCCTTGGAGAAGCATCAAGGTTCGTTACTCTTGCCGTTTGTTGTTTAGCTTTGACGAAGGAGTTGCTGTTACCATCGACGTCCAAGTCAAGGTAATAAGTGAGGAAGTGATCATGATTAACAGCGACAGTGTTCTCTGCCACCAAGGTGCCGTAAACGTTTTCCGTTATTTGGTCATTATTTGTATATGGTGTGGCCTTCATTTCCAAAATACCTGTCAGATCCACCTGGCAAACAAACGAAAGATACTATTGAATTTAGAAAAACAAATTACTATTATTTATTTAAAATTTAGAAAGACACACACAAAAAAGAAAAAAAGAAAAAAGCTAAATTGGATTTTGTTATAGGATCTCTCAAAATCTACTTTTTATGAAATTTGATATACCAAATAATCTACTCAAATTAAATATTATATTTTAAAAATTATACTCGCAATTCAAAAATTAAAAATAAAAATCTCCCCAACAACATGAATAGTCTAGATTATAACAAAATCTAAAATCCCATGTTAAAAATATAATACCAAATATAATATGTTTAATAAAACTTTTCTAGCTCATTGTATGTAATACCCAAATTTTGATGGAAGTTTTTAACTTAAAATTCTTATAACACATCAACACATTAATGATTAAAAGTGCATGTTAAATCCTCTTACCCCAACTTTAATAGAGCCACTTCTTTTGAATTCCCAATCAAGAAAGTAGTCATAATTGCCAACTGTGGCCACCATTCTAACTACCAAACTTGTTTGTGGTTGTCCACTTCTTATCTACAAAATCAGCCAATTGACATCAACATCAAAATGAAAAGAAAATAATAATATTGTCAAATCATATCTACAAAATCTGCAAACTTAATGTTGAGGTACCACCTTACCACTTTTCCAGGAACATTAATTTCAGTATGTCTCCAAGCTACATTACCAGAATACCTCTCAAAAATGCACATTACTTTAGGAAATTGCACTGCCTGCCCATCTGCTCCGGCCACATACCCGTCTATATACTCCGCATTTCCAGGGCAGTCAATCATCGGCTGCAGGCTGGAGGCTGCTCTCCCAAGCCCGAATTCGCCAGAGTCCATAAATGTCCTGAAATACCATTCACTTGTAGGATCCATGTATGGAACAAATGTCTCAGAAACATGACTTCTATATAGCACACGACGAGACTTATTCATTCTAGCATCAAATATAGAAGCTGTTGATACGACAATTCCTGCTCGAGCATCGAAACTTAAATGGAAAGCCCAATTGGCCCATCTGATTTTGTGTCCTTCTATCTTGAATCCCCTGTTTGTTACATTACATATGATCGACTCAGGATTGGACTGTGGTGATTGATAATTAGTACCCTCAGGTTTAGGCAGAGGAAGTCTGAGTCTATCAATGTACATTGTGATTTGCATTTTATCAACATCAACCAGCATACTGATTCCCTCAATAGGCCTTGCAAAGATATTAATGGATCCTCCGCGATAGAAGCATACGACTCTGAGAGCCCTTTTCGTGACCTCTTCTCCATACCAACCAATTGTAAATGGTAGGCAAGAAACTTCTGACAGATTCAAGCCCCGTTGTGCGATTGAGTTCCTGAAATTCGGATAAGTCAGAGGCAATTTGCTAGCTTTGAAAAGCTCACTGAAGGTGACTGGAGGATAACCATGACCTGTGTAGATGTTGTGTGAATTGATTGATCCTGTGGTCAAGTCCACAATGAGTTCATATGTCTCACCGCCACCTCGAATAACCACCTTAGATTGACGAGGAAGATTGGAGTCGTTGTGTTCATTTGAGGATAGCCAATTGAGAACTTGTGTTTTGTCTGGTTCTTCAAGATCAACAGAATGGAAGGTCAGGTTAGGGAGGGTACCAAATCTAGACTTCTCAACTATGAGCTTTGTTTGGTTGATTTCAGCTGCATTTAGAGGGTCTAGAGGATGATAAAGGCTTGTTGTGAAGCAACACTGTAGAAGAAAAGCTAGAACTAAAATTGAAATAGTCATGGATGCTACTTTGTCACCTCCAACCAATTCTTGAACAAAAAATTGGAGTCCTGCTTCTAGACAACCAACTGCTTGCCAGTATATAATCGAAAAAATGTCAGTCTTTGACTTTGAGTTAAGTAAAAACATACGCATAGGTTTTAAAATCATTTAGAAACTTCTCTAACAAATGTGACTTAATTTTCAGATAAATCTAAAAAAAAT
Organism: Litchi chinensis; assembly: GCA_019925255.1. Taxonomy (NCBI): domain Eukaryota; kingdom Viridiplantae; phylum Streptophyta; class Magnoliopsida; order Sapindales; family Sapindaceae; genus Litchi; species Litchi chinensis. The sequence goes on from CM034461.1 coordinate 5,315,995, forward strand.
TTAGAATAAATAGCGTGACTATTTAATTAAAATATAGAGGCAATCAATGATTTGATTCTTGTATAATCTAATTATTACTATATAAATTTTTCAACATCTCTTACCAGGTACTTCCTTTTGGCAAATGTATATTATAAAGCACTGTTGTGATTGCTTGACTCTACTATTTTACAATCTGGAAATCTTGATTTCTAAGCAGGAAAGCACTACCTCTTTTAATTTTTTAATAGTCCTTTTCTTGCATTGAGAGGAAGAATAATCAACTTGCTTTACTTTTAGTTATCAAATAAAAATAAGTGCTTTATGACAAGTTTTAGCTACTACTTGCTAAGTTAAAACCAAAAAGTAAAAGGTCAGATTCAACAATCTATTAAAAAACCATGTGCTGTATTGACATTGGACCCCATATTAGAATTTAAGCGAATCACATCGAAGCCATGTGCAGTTAATTGTGCAGTGAATTGATGCCAGTTTTCAAGTAAACAGAAAATAAATTATGGCTGCTTAATTTTTTTTTTCAAAGTAATTAAGCAGAGGATTTTTTAAGGCGTTACAGACAAAATGAAGTATGGAAGGACAAATTGGATTTAACTTATGAAGGGGGTCAAAAGGTGCAAGTGAAGATGAGAAAACTCTGTAGTTAATGTAAGAAATGGTAACAGTAATATTGCACGTCGTCCAGGGGAGTAAAAGAGAAGAAAAAGGCCACCATTACTTGAAACCTTTTTCGTGTCTTTCAAGCAAAATCCGCCAATTCAGATTTTAAGCCAAAAATTACTAAATTAAGTCAAATAATTATGAGGTGCTTTGACTCCAAGAACTTGATTCATTAAAAAAAATAAAAATAAAAATAAAAATGAAATCTGGCTGTCCAGAGCTCAAAGGCCCCACTTGCACAGCTGTGTTAACAGTTTAGTAAAAGCAATCCAAATGTGAACTGATTCATGTATGTTGCAGTGGAAAGTTTTAGCGTGTTAATGATGCAGATTTTCATACAATTACTAGAGTCTGTTAGTATGTTACACATGACAAGCCACTCATCAATCCATGATCAGGATTTTCTTTCATAATTGTAATGTTAATTATAATTGAAATTTTTGCCAAATGTCTCTCTGCAACCACTGAGGGAATACAATAGTTGCATCACACAGTGTACCTTATTACATTGAAAAAAAAATGGGAAATTAAAATTTAAAATCATACACTTATATTGCTTATTTGGGTTTTGGTTATGCCCAAAATATTACCTTCGGCTAAGTAGTTATCATAGCAAGCTTTAAAGTATCGATCCCACAGAGAAGTGAACAACAAGAAAAATTCAAAACAGTAAGACTTTTTAAAAATAAAATAATAGAGAACAATTGAAGAGAAAATTATTTGAGAATTTTTAATTGGAGAATGAATAAAAATATAAATATGACAACTAATAGAGAAAATAGTAAGGCTTTGAGGATTACTTAATTGTTTAATTATATATTATCAAGTTTGATTTTAAATTGCTACTCAATTGCATGTTTCACATCACAAACAAACAATTGGAAAATATGAATTTAAAGATCAAATAAAAACACAATGATAATTGCATAACTGTTTACATTTACGAACAAACTAAGATATAATTTATAAATTATTTAAAAACGACAATATATCAAATTGACAATACTGCAGTAAAAAATCAACTTATAAATTTATCGATCCAAAAACTATGATTTTAACATGAATCACAAAAAAAAAAAAAAAAAAATTGATTGAATTTATATGAAATTGTAAAATATAATTTCTGAATTAAAACTTCAAAAAGAGTTTAACATAGACATTGAAAAGCTTGAAAATAAACAAACTTAAATAATAGTAACCTTACAATTAAGGCCACCTCTCAGTCTCACTTTAATTTTAGTCTAACTTGCTCATTATTTCACCCATTCTATAAAGAAAGTATGAAAATAATTTAGCAAGACACTTTCTTTCTAAAATACTGGTTTTCTCCTTCAAATTGGTTCCTTGTTATGTTGCCAGACACCCTATTTATAGAAGCAAAAAGCTTCTCCATAAGATCTTCACTTCACCGAAAAATGAAGGTTTTCAAAATTCAAATTTAATTTCAAAATTCAAATAAACAAGATTTGTTTAAAATCTTTCTATCTTGCTCACAAGTTTGACCCAATCTATCACCATAAATCACTACTATTTCCAAAATTTGAGAGACAAATTAAATTCCAATTCATTTCCACAAATCACTCCATCAATCATATCTCATCCAACTTTTTTCAAATTTGAAAGTCAAATTTTATCCCTCATCATCTCCACAAATCACTTGACCATTTTTCAAATTTGAAAATCAAATCTGGTGGGAGTGTATAGGCCATAAAGCTTGGGATTGGAGAAATTTGGGGTCTGACTATATTTATGTTTAACTGCTAAACCCTAGTAACATTTAGGTCTTCTGCACTTGAGCTGATGTCTTTTAAATTGAGCTTTTTTATTTTATTTTTGAAAAACACCACAAGCCCAAAATAAGTACTCATAAATTATGTCAAAATTATCAATTTTATGAGCATAAAAACACATTAAATCAAATGATCAAACCAAATACATTCGTAAAAATAATCAAATAAAAATGTTTAATAAATAACATATTTTTGACAAATGCAATCAATTTTCTAATATTAAAATTGTATTTTTACGCTCTAATCGGGTTTGAAACCGAAAAGAACCCTTGTTTAACATGTTTTGTGTTGCCTCATTTTTTAACCATGATATGCATTTTCTAATGGGTTCCAATGTCACTTGTATAGTTGATTTAATCAAATATTATTATGACATGCAGTAATCACTTTACCTTTTTTTTTTTTTTTTAACACGATCTACAAATCTAAGAATTTATAATTTATCAATTATAAATTTTATTAATAAAAATTAGAGCTTTCAAGATTTAAATTTGAAACAACATAAATATACTTTAATAATCATAAATTTAATTTTTTTATATAAAAAAAGGGGATTTGAACTTGATATTTCCACTTCATGAAAATGTAGTTACCTTCAAATTATGCCCTTGACCATAAAAGTTTTAGTTGTAATAGCAAAACAAGTAAATTAAAATAATATTTAATCCTCTACATATCATTTTTGGGAGAGATGCATTTTATTAAGGTTTCGAAGCCAATTTAATGTAAAACTATTCATAACTAAGGCCAAATTGACATCGATGTATGCAGAAACAATGTTAAAATGTTAAAACCAAGCAAAGATCGTTAACCGCATACAAAAACAATAAACTAAACGATATATGCCGATGATAATGATGACGCTGCTGATAAACATTAGGATGATAATAAATTCCGCTAGAGAACAAGATAACGCTTTAATTGAACTCAAATTATGAAAACTTGCCTTGTATGTCCAGTAAAGGTATTAATTCTCATCACTGTTTTCTTTTCCTAAAGAGCAATTGTCTTGGGCGGCTTCCATGTTACTTTCTTTGAAACCAAATAGAAAACATTAAGATATTGAAATTAACCATCCACATGTTTTTAACATTCGAATTTTAAATTTCAGCCATCATTTTATTTACAACTTTCAAGACAATAATATTATTTTATTTTTATGTGAATTTTTCATAAAGAAATTTATTAGACAAAATTTTGTATTTTAAAAAATGTGAATATTATATTGTCATAAAAAAATAAAATAAAAAAATTGAGTATTCTGATTATAAACATAATCTGCTGATAATTATATATCTCTATAAACGAAGGATTCAAAGTAAAATATAAATAACTAATTAAGTTAATGGTAGAACTACATTTGAAACAACCTGATGTTATTTCATATATAATATGAAGTACTCTTTTGCTGATGATGCATGAGACATAAATTATGAATGACTGAATGAGAATGTTGGTTTACAAATAATGCAAATTCCTTCGATGATCTTTTCCAAAACAAACAAAAAAAAAAAATGAAAATCCCTTCAATGATATATCAAATTTCTACAATGCATTACATACACTATACATAGACATATAGAAGTAACTAATGAGGAGCAACCAGACTACTGGTATCTTTGGGGGGTTTAACTTTGAGCACTGGATTGCTCTCAAAGAAATTAGAAGGCCGCAGCTCAAACCCTCCACTCAATGTGGGCATTACCGGAAAATCTTCTTGACATGGCACGTGATGAAACCCTAATGTGTACCACAACACTATGTCATCATTTTCTATGTTCCTGTTCCTGTATTAACAACAAAAATAAACAACACTATGATCACGAAATTTATTCAAAAATTCTCCACGCAAACGTCTAAAATTATTACCTATTGCTCCATGCAGCCAAGGTATCGTCCCCATGGCTTTGATCAGCGTAAAGCCCTCCTGCCCATTTTTCAGACTGGTTATACCGTGTGACCCACACATTGTACTTAGTGAAAGCCGCCCGCATCTGAGGATAATCATCGTCGGATAAGAGGGGCCCCACCACTTCCCCCGGGATCAGACGGTAGCCAACTAGGTTACCCAACCTTGTCCTCTTATTCGGATTCACAAACAGCAGATCAGCCGGCTCCAAACCAAGCTTGATTCTGGCATCACACTCGGTCCTAGCCGTCTGACTATCAACCTTCCAGTAACTCTTCCTAGGTGATGTGTGATTGGTCACTCCAATGCACTGCATTTTAGACTTGACAAAGGAGTTGGCATCACCGTCCACGTCAAGATCAACCCGATAGATGAGGAAGTGATCATGGTTCACACCTATTGTGTTTTCTGATAACAATGTACCGTAGACTTCCTCTTCGATTTGATCTTTGTGAGTGTATTTTGTTCCCTTCACTTCCAGCGTCCCGGTGAGCCCCACCTATATAGAAAAACAAGAACATTAAACTAATTAATCTCAACAATACCTATATTTAAATTATGTCACGATAACAGTTGTGAATCCTTAAATTTTAGTACATAAATGGAAATGATGAAATTGATTTTTGTAATTGTATTTATAAAATGTTTAAGATTTTATAATAATAAGGCTATAGGTTTTGCTATCTTGCTAGTTGGGCAAGGTTATTAAAGAATATTAAGAATTATTATTAATAAATAATCTTATTCAATTAGTAAAGTAATCAAACTCTAAAAAATAAATAAATAGTGTTACCATTAAAATTTACCTTGACTTTGATGCTACCACTCTGCAAGAATTCCCAATCATTGACGTAGTCATAGTTGCCTAAAGTTGCTACATTCCGCACCACTAGGCTTACATCTTGCCTAACCTCTCTGACCTGCAACAAACAATTTAGATCAATTGCATGTGTATAGTTCAATGTTAAAGGTACGTGTATCCATTCAATATAACAACTATATAAAAATATTTATATAAAGTATATATAATTTTATTGGATGAACGTATATATGTATACTAGTTTTTTGTTTTTTTTTTTAAGAAAGAATTTTATATTTAATGTATACCTGTTTCCCAGGAACAGCTTCAGTGTGACGCCACATGACATCTCCGGCATACCGTTCAAAAATGCAGAAACCATTTGGTATTTTAATGGGAAATCCACCCTGGCTGGCAAAATAGACGTCAATGAAAACTGCATTTGGCGGGCAGTCCCTTAGTTGCTCAAGTGACACCGCGCATAGACCGTACCCGTATTCGCCGGCGTCAAAAAAGGTTCTGTAGTACCATTCCTCTGTGGGATCCATGTAGGGCACGAAAAGCTCAGATACATGGGCTTTGTACACTACTTGACGATATTCTTGCTTCTCTAGATCGTATATCGATGCCAAAGATACTATTGGTCCCGCTCGAGCATCGAAACTTAGGTGGAATTCCCAATCGGCCCACCTAATTGAATGAATCGATCAAAGTTCTTAGAAGAAAAAGTGGAAATTCAAAAACTACGTCTATTTCAAAACCGAAATTCATTTTTATTCTTTACAAAATAAAATTTGCTTTTGACCCTCAAGCAAATATACTACACCCAATACCCCTGATTCCCAGAATACTCCTCTTAGTAAAATTTTAAAAATACTATGATGGAAGGAGCATAACGAGAGACTGTCATATAACACTTACATACAGTCACGCACAAGCGTGACGAGACAGCCTCCCGTCACTCATTCTCGTCACACTCAAGCGTGATGAGAGACTTTCCCGTCATACTTGCCTTGGGTGTGACAGTAAGGTCTCCCATCACGCCAAATGTAACGAGAGGCGCTTTCATCTCTCTCAAGGGTACTTTGGTCAATCGGAAGTATTGAATGCAATTAATTTGTTTGAGGGATTAAAAATAATTTTTTTTTTTTTTGGAATAAACTAAAAGCGAATTAATTTTTTTTTTAATTTGGGTAATTTTGACTTATTTTCAAAAAAAAAAATAATAATGAGTACACAACTTTTGATATAAAAAGTAGATTATTTGCGTCAAAATTGGGTTTTTTGAGACACCATTGCTATGGGACTTAAATCTAGATATTTTAATAGTCAATAAACAATGGCCCAAAATTTGATCTAAAATCTAAAGAAAATAATTTTTTTAATGTTTTAAATCATATCCAAATTATTCATATAATCTATTTCTTTTTTTCAAATATTCTAATGTAAGAAAAATAAAAACTAAAAACTAAAAAACTTTACATATATATAAACAAGTCATGTTCATAGGTAGATGATTCTTATGAAAACATAATAATAAATTCTATTAAATAATTAATTTCCATAAAATACTAAAACAGATAGATGATGGATCCCAAGTGTTGTTATTCCTCACTTTGCCATCATTCCCCATGAGATACAAACTATACCACATTTTTATGAGAGAATTACTGAGAATCCTCCCAACATATAATTTATTACAATCGGAAACCACTTTTACGTTTTATAACAATGACCTCCCCTGTTCTAACTATTTGACCATAGTTGACTGTGATGGTTAACTGTAATAAGGGTATTTTGGTCAATTTATCTGATTTTTATTTTTCTTTTAAAATTAAATTAATTAATTAATAATTTAAAAATTAAATTATTTTAAAATTTAAAAAAATAAATTTTAACTATAAAAAATAATTTAAAAATTTTTCAAATGGATCTATATCATCCATCTTAAAAATGAATGGTCTTGATCAATTTTAAAAAAATAATAATATTTCAAAAAAATAAAAAAAAATGATAAAAAAATGATGATGGTTCATCAACATTTTTCTGGGTTCATCAACATCAACACCAACATTTTTCTGGGTTCATCAACATCAACACATGCTTGATTCATCAAGAATAATCCATCATCATCAATTATCAACACAAACAATCATCAACACAAATAACACAAACAAAAGTCCAACATCATCAATCATCAACACAAACAAAAATCACTGTCATCTTCAAACAAAAACCACCACCATCATCATCAAACAGACTCAAGAACATCATCAACACTACCTGAAAACTCAAACAATAATACAGGTCTGGGTTCCGATCTGAAAACCCAGACACTGATACGATTTCGGGTTGGAAACGGGTCTGGAAACCCAGACGTCGTGTCTGGGTTTCCCAACCTAGACGCCGTCGACGTCTGGGTTGGGAAACCCAGACCCCAACCCAGACGCAACGTTTGGGTTTCCAACCCAGACGTTGACGGCATCTAGGTTGGGAAACCCAGACTCGACGTCTGGGTTTCCAACCCAAACAACGTCGACATCTAGGTTGGGAAACCCAGACCCCAACGCAGACGTCGATCTAGGTTGGGAAAACCCAGATCGACTGGTGAAGAAGGAGAAGAAAAGAAGAGAAGAAGAAAGAGAAGGAAAAGAGAGAGAGAGAGAGAGAGAGAGAGGTGAGAGATTGGGCGTGAAGAAGATGAAGAAAAAGAAGAGAAGAAGAAGGAGAAGAGAGAGAGAAAGGTGAGAGACGGACAGATTTAATAAATAGAAGGGTATTCTTGTCTTTTTACTCGTTTTTGTCATTTTCCAGTTATTTCAAACGGTCAACCATGGTCAAACCGTATTATAGGGGAGGTCATTGTTACAAAAAGTAAAAGTAGTTTCCAATTATAATAAGCGATATTTATGGAGGCTTTTCAGTAATTCTCTCATATTTTTATTGTAATTGTCCTCCACTGGGTTTCATTAATTGTTGTCCACACGTAGTCATGCATCATGAACAAAAAAAAAATCATTAATTTTTATATTAAAAAAAAAACACACACACACGCACGCACCCTCGTTAATTTTATGTAGATTTTCATAAAATATAACCTATTTGATTGGGAATTAATCAACCTCAATTATAAGTTAAAACAATATAAATCATATATACTTATACGTGCTGAACTGTTATCTACGTAACAAGGAAAATACAATCCTTCCAAATAGGGTAAAAAAAAAAATCGCAGGGAAGACCATCGTACATTATAAAATTTGGAACAGATTACCTTATTATGTGTCCATCAACCGTGAAACTTGGGCCGTCAGGTTGAACCACCGTGATCCCCTTCAAACTAGGCCCGAAAGGAGGCTTCATCTTGGATTCTCTGTAGTCAGTCCCATCAGCTTTCGGTACAGGCACGATAATTCTGTCCTGATACCCTATGATCTTCATCTCATCAAGGTCAACCATCAAGGTGACTCCCTCGATTGGCCTCATGTATATGTTCACAGTCCCATCTAAATAGAAACAAAAAACCTTGACAGTCCTTCTATTCATCTTCTCCTCTATCTCACCATACCAACCAACACTACCACTCTCACATATAACCTCTTCAAGCTTGAGTCCTCTCTTCCTGGTCGAGGCCACGAATGGCGGGAAAGCGTAGGGCAACATGCTTGCATGGACTTGATCATCAATAGTGAGAGGAGGATAGCCATATCCATGGTATATTTGATTGGATATGATAGACTGCTTCGATAAATCTACGATGATTTCGTGGGTTTGGCGTTCTATACGTGCCATAACGAAGGCTTGGCGAGGTGGCCGGTTCGTGGTGTTGTTGTTTCTGAGCCATGAGAGGACCACTTGTTTGCTTGGCTCTTCTAAGCCAACATATTGAAATGTTAGGTTGTGGACTGAGCTAGGTGGGTGTGCTTTGGCCACTATTGTTCTAACTTGGGTAAACTCTTCTGGTGTTAGAGAGTCAAGTGGGTGGTATTGGTGACTTGGAATTATGATGAAGAGAAATTGAAGAAGAAAAATAAAAACGGTATTGGATTTAGAAGACATGGTTGTGAGTCTTGTGATAGGATCAAAAAAAAAAAAGATTTTATCCGTGTCTTTCTTTTATAGAGTTTCGATCAATCAAAGACCTGATAGTTTGAACTGAAAAATGGACAAGTAAGAAATTATATCACTTCTTGATAGAAGATAAAACCTGTTTTGGATGATGGTATCTATTTTTGCCGACTACACTGGCTGTGCCTCTGAACACTTGCAAGGCAAAATTTTGTTATCATCTGTTTTTAACGTTTTTGTCACAGTTTAATTATTTGATGGAATCATGTGAAAATCTTGTCTTGTCTTGGGTGAAATATCATACAAAATGTTGTGATTAGCAGCAAGGTTTTTCTTATGACGGAGAAAAAGAGAAAAGGATTGATAGTCCATATCGAATTAACAATTTATTTTATAAATGGAGTTGGATCTATCAATCATGTTTTAGCCATGGACTGGTCTTAAAAACTTGGCTGATTTGTGAGCAACTTTTATTACAAGATAATTGAGATACTAGGCATCATTAAAAGAACTTAATTAAAAAACAAAATGTGATAATTTGTGTACAATTCATTCATATTAAATTCAATTCTACTCTAATTGAGTAATTTAAATTTTCTTTTATAATTCTAGGTGCCAAACCGGATGAATATGATCAAGTGTACCACCTCGCCTAATTGGGTGGGATCTCTTATGGTAAAGAAATTTGAATTATTTGGTATGCAACACTCACATTAGAATTGGAAAAGGTTGAGTTTACACTTTAATTGATTTGGAAAGGTTTTGGTTTACATTTCACATTGTTGAAATGAAACCAAAAAGTGAAAGAATCCTGATATTTACGGTTTTTAGTAAATCAGACAACAAATTAGTGACATGCCATGCCTCAAAATCCTATTGACTAACATTATAAATTAAAAACAATGAAGCGTGTGAAACCGAAAGAGTAAAATCCACACCTTAATTAATTTAACTGAATAAACAAATAATAGTAGGACGATGTTTCAAATGTAATTGATTTCTGATAGAGTTGTTTGCGCCCCCTCATGTAAGTGATGGAGATAGACATTTCTCATATATTGCAAGAATAAATTTTTGGATTGTGTATTAAAAGTGCTTAATCTCTAACATGGTTTTTCAATTTCAAATAGTTTAGAAATAAAATTCTGTTTTTTGTGATTGCAGCTCCACCGTGGAGGTCATCATGTAGAATTTGGATCTTCCTACATTAATCATTTTGTTGAGCTATATAAATCTAGTAACATATATATATTTAATGCTTGGGATTCATTTCTTTTTGGTTTTTCATCTTTCCGATTTCATTTTTAAATAGGTTATCATTAAATGTTTTAGGTCCACAAAAAAATCAGGATAGAAAGTAATTTTAATTTCATAGAGGCAAACTAAAACAGGCCGAACAAGCTCGTAAACAGGCTATAAAGGTCGGGGCAACGCATGACAGGCCCAATTGACTTGTTAAAAACTTATCGAGTCAGCCCAGCAAATGCATGAATGAGTTGCATTACGCATTTTCACAGCTGAGCATTTTCACGTTGCCACGTGATTTTTCCTTCTCGATCCTTCTGGTGAGCACCGCAAGCCAGTCTCCTTCCATCGAATTACGAATAAGTAGTGGATAATATTTTTCATTTATTACATGAACATTAATTCTCTTCTTTCATGTCAATATTTAACTGTTAAACAAGAAAAATTCAGTAACAAAATTGAGCATCAACTACAAATTTTATCTAAAAATGAAAACAAAAAACTACAAATTTGATATTTCAAAAAAAAAAAAAAAATTACAAATTTGATCATTAAAGGATGGTAACTGGTAACTCGACCCACAGTCTCTGTCACTTTTCTAAATTTTTTTAAAAAAATTACTATTAAATTATCCCAACTTTTAAATTTTAAATATTTTTAAAATATCTCTTATTTTCATATTAAGTATTCAAAAAATATCTAAAAAATAGAATTCATATATTAATTACAGGAATTGATAGTTTACTTTTCTTAATCCAAATTTAATTTTAAATTATTACAATTCAATAAAATTTGTATAAAAATATTTTAATTATAAATTTAAACTAATACTAAACTTTTCAAAATTTTATTGAAATTCATGTTCAAATAACGTGATATGTGAATTATCAAAATCTTATAAATCAATAGATTATGAAAATTAATAAGATTTTGACAATTCACATGTCACATCATTTAAATATAAATTTTAACAAAATTTTTGAGAAGTTTAAGATTACTCATAAATTTAAAACCATTATTGAAAAATTAAAACGGCTATTTAAATTCAATTGAAAAAAATGTATAATTTTAATTTCTCCTTGTAATTTGGTATAACAGTAAAAAAAATAAAAAATCTGACTTAAAAAATCTCTAAAAGATCCAATAATTTATAAAAATAGTCAAAAAAATCCTCTTTATTTATAAAAATAGTGAAAAAATTCTATCATCAAGCTCTTTTTTTTTTTTACTATTTTTATAAATGATTTTTTTTTTTTTTTTTGCTATTATGTCCAATTATAGGGATTTTTAATATTTTTGAAATTAGAATTTTTGTTGATATTATTCCAAACTATAGGGGCATCTAGAATTATCCCTTGAAAAAAATAGAAAATAAAAAAGGGGGGAAAAACAAGGAAAAAGGAAAGAAAATTAAGATAAAAAGTTACAACAGCCCATATCACATTTCCCACAAAAATAAAAAATAAAAATAAAATCTACCTCTCTCCGTGTATCTCTCTAGGAAGCTCTAGAACAATAGGAGCTTTTGTTTTTTCAAAAAAAAAAGCGGCTTTTTAGTAGTTTCCAGCGTGATCAGTATCTCCTTGAACCCAACAGACATTCGACTCTGGCACCTTCTAAGACCATTATCTGCAGCTTTGCTTCTTCACTCTATCAACACTCTCTTGCAGTGAGTTTTCTTGTTTCCCATTACAACATTCTTGCTTTAGTGTAGTACTTTCTTGTAGCTCATTTAACTGTGTGCTCTCTTTAACTGTTGACTGCTTGAATCTTGCGTGAATTTCTTAATGTTTTAAGTTTCTTTTTTATGTTTTGAATCGATACCCAGAAAAGTTTATGGTCTTTGTTGAACAGGGTTGATCTTTGTTTTGGTTTGTTGTCTGACTATAAGTTCGTTGTTGATCAAAGCATAGGTACATTTCTTGTCATGAAACTTTTACTCTCTTGTGACCTGTTTGTTTATTGTAATTCTATTTTTTTTTTTTTAATTTAGATTTCTTGATATTCAACTTATGATCTTGTTCTGATGAGATGGTGCCAAAACTGAGATTCTAGTTGGATTTGATTTTCTTGATGTTATCGTCACTTTCTTGAACTATCAATTTGTTTTAGTGTTTGCAAATGACATGAAAGTTATCATCTGTGGCATTGCCCTATAAGTTGTTGCATTGGTGAAATGAAAAGATAGTGGACAAGGTTTTTTTCTTTTTTTCTGAAATCTTTTTCGTTAGTTTCGGCTGTTGAATTTGTGTTTGGTGATCTCGTGATGGGTGGTTTTCTTCTTGGAATTTGTTGAACTATGGAAGAGTTTGGTCTTCATTATAATCGTTGATGTCACATGTATATACAGAAGGAAACAAGTGTGCTTCTACTTGTTGGTTTTGCTAAGTGATTTTTTTTTTCTTTTTAACTATATGGTTTGGAGCCAAACCGCCTTAGAGGTGTTTGTGGAAAGGCCTGCATGAACTATAATCTGCTGTTAGATTTAGAGGGTGATCTTAACTGTCATATTTGACTTTCTTTTTTTTTTTTTTTTTTTTTTTTTGGGTACTTTAGATGTGGCTATGCAACATTTCTTGTGGTTTCCTTATGACCTGTATAAGGTCCACTAGGGGATGGCTAACTGAAAAGAGAAATGAAGATCAAAGTACCAACAGGATTATAGCTTGAATGTAAAGGATTCTCACACTTGAAATATATGAAGATGTTCTGCCTCTCAAATACAATGCTAGGGGCCATTTATGGAGAAGAAGGATTTTTATCTTCTAGTATTAGGCGACTTTGTTTTCTACATTAAGGTGTTAAATGATACTTCGTCTAGTGTTTGGTTGTTAAATAGTCAAATTTACACTTAGGTAAATCTTTTATTGGCTAGATAAGGGATATAAAGGGAAAATGTCACCTTAAGACTTTTTTCTCATTATTCTGTTTGTTCACAGGAGTCTAGAGAGAAGTTACCTCCAAACACAAGATAAAAGTTTGCATGTTAATGGGGAAGAAGTGTGGGAAAAGACTAATTTCTTGACATCTTCTTTTTTCAACAGAACTAAGAATGATTCTGGCCTTCCATCTTTGCTGTGTTTAATGTGTTGTATATGATTTACCTACCCAATTTTTCTTCAATTAAGAAGTGCTGAGTAAGTTCGGTCATTTACAATATTTTTCAAAGTGCAGGCATGGCTGAACCAGCATACACTGTGGCATCTGATAGCGAAACCACAGGTGAAGAGAAATCTTCCCCTGCTTTCCCGGAAATCGCAATTGGAATTGACATCGGTACTTCACAGTGCAGTATTGCAATGTGGAATGGCTCCCAAGTCGAGCTTCTTAAGAATACAAGAAACCAGAAGATGATGCGGTCATATGTCACCTTCAAGGATGAAGTCCCTTCTGGTGGAGTCAGCAATCAACTATCCCATGAGCATGAAATGCTATCAGGAGCTGCAATTTTCAACATGAAACGCCTAATGGGCAGAATTGACACTGATCCAGTTGTCCATGCAAGCAAAAGCCTTCCATTTTTGGTGCAAACTTTGGACATCGGTGTTCGCCCATTTGTTGCAGCCTTAGTAAACAATGTGTGGAGATCCACCTCTCCTGAAGAAGTCCTTGCAATTTTTTTGGTGGAATTAAGAGCTATGGCTGAAATACAGTTGAAGCGGCCGATAAGAAATGTTGTTCTCACCATTCCAGTTTCATTTAGTCGGTTCCAACTTACCCGCGTTGAACGAGCATGTGCTATGGCTGGCCTTCATGTCCTGAGACTGATGCCTGAACCTACAGCTGTAGCATTGTTGTATGCAGAGCAGCAGCAACAGACTGCCCATGAAAATATGGGCAGTGGAAGTGAGAAGATTGCACTCATTTTCAATATGGGTGCTGGGTACTGTGATGTAGCTTTGTCTGCGACAGCTGGAGGAGTTTCGCAAATAAAAGCCTTAGCGGGAAGCGCTATTGGAGGAGAGGACTTGCTTCAGAATACGATGAGCCATCTCTTGCCAGACTTAGAGAGTCATCTCTCAAATCATGGTATTAATGAGATCAAATCAATGGGGCTCCTTCGAGTTGCAACCCAGGATGCAATACACAAGCTCTCGACACAAACCAGTGTTCAAATTGATGTCGACATGGGAAATGGATCAAAGATAAATAAGGTGGTCACTCGGGAGGAGTTTGAGGAAGTAAACCAAAAGATATTTGAGAGGTGTGAGAACCTTATAATCCAGTGCTTGCATGATGCAAGGGCAGAGATAGAGGATATAACAGATGTAATACTTGTTGGTGGCTGTTCTTATACTCCCAAGATAAGGAACCTTGTTAAGGGTATAAGCAAAAAGGAGGAACTTTACAAGGGTATGAACGCACTAGAGGCAGCAGTTTGTGGGGCAGCTCTGGAAGGGGCTGTGGCTTCGGGCATCAGTGATCCCTTCGGCAACTTGGACCTGTTAACTATACAAGCTACACCACTCAGCATTGGCATACGTGCTGATGGGAACAACTTTGTGCCCATCATACCTAGAAACACTACAATGCCAGCACGGAAAGATCTGGTCTTCACAACTGTCCGTGATAACCAAACTGAGGCGCTTATTATTGTCTATGAAGGTGAAGGAAAGAAGGTGGAAGAGAATCATCTGCTAGGCTATTTCAAGATCACAGGAATCCCTCCAGCCCCCGAAGGGGTACCCGAAATAAATGTTTGCATGGACATTGATGCCTCAAATGTGCTGAGAGTTTTGGCTGGAGTCATACTTCCAGGGTCTCCACATCCTGCAATTCCTCTTATGGAAGTTAGGCTGCCAACAGTTGATGATGGACACGGTTGGTGTGCTGAAGCTCTACACAGGGCTTATGGGTCTACTCTTGACCTAGTGACAGTGCAGAAGATATGACGGTGGCATGTAGTTGGCCTTTAGTCTCATGATATGTTTGACACCCCGCCCGCAAACACCCCTCCCCCCCAAAAAAAACAAAACCTGGAGATGGACAGACCGAAACAAATATTCAGCGTGAACAGTTGTATGTAGTATAGTCTGTTCGTGCTGCAAATATAGACTTCGTTTAATGGAATAATACATGTGAGCTTGGTTGTTTGAATTTTGTTTGTTCATGTGATAAGTTTTATGGTGACCAAACTGTTTAAAAGAGTACAGGAACAGGTTTTAATAAGAAGAATGATGTAATATGCCAAAAAACAAACAAACAAACAAACAAACAAACAAACAAAAAAGAAATAATAATAAGGTTGTATGACTCTGTTACTTGAGGTTCTTTAATGGCCCTTTCCATGGTAAGATAATAATAATAAAAGAGTGGAGGTCTTGTTTAGCACATAGGATTAGATGGGATGGAAAGGAATGGGACATGATTATATGAGATGGGATTTGATAGGATTAGATGAGAGTAAATTAATACTATATCATATATGATGTAGTTAGAATTAAATTGGATTGAATTTGACTAAATTAATTTAATATTTATGTAAATTAAATTTTAAATTAAAATATAATAAATTAATTTTTAAATATATTTTTTATTTATTATACATATCGTAAATATATTACATATCATGTAGTTTATCATATATTTTGGATCAAAATATCTTAAAAGTGGTCTGAAACTAAAGCTCCTAGAAATGAAAAAAAAGTTCACATTGCGTGAAAAAATTATTTTTAATTCAAAAATCATATATGCAGATCAAACCATGGATGTATGACCCAAATGTATCAAACTTTTATAGATTGGATGCCACCGACACCAAAAGTCATCTACAATTTTTAAGTGTGTTTGACATAAATAAAAATACAAATCTAAAATTTAAATAAACAAACATAAAAAAATTATTTTAAAAAATTTTAAACATATAAACTTCATAAAACTATTAACTAAATTTATAATTATTAAATATGTTTAATATTATAATAAATTATCATATTTTTTAATAAATTAAATTAAAAAAAAAAAATCCCCGCGTCGGTGAGATTTTAAAATCCCACCGACATTGGCGGGTATTTAAAAGCCCAATGATATGGATTTCTTTTGTGGAGTTCGCATAAATGCCAATAGTAAATTTCTCATCCAAAGTTGCTCCAAACTATGGCTTTGATAGGCTGGGAAAAAAAAAATTATCAATCCTATTGCTTGTTCTAGCTGCCAAACGCAGCCTGAAAGTACTTCAGAATCAAATGAAGATGTCCTAAAATTACACCGATAGCAGTAAAGATACTTTTAATTATATGAATATGTTTGAAGCGAAGCGAACAAGTGCGAGTAAACAGTATTTATTATGTAGCTTGAATTTGTCACATAAAAGACAAAACAAGCAAATTGTAATGTTTCAACTCAAGTGGATCTAAGAGATTAAATAAAATTTAATTTATTATCATTAATTTGGTCTGATTTAAATTTTAAAAATAAATGGATATTGGATAAATATTCACTTAATGGATATTTTTAAAAAAAATCAAGAAAATGGAGTGTTATTATATTGATAGTTGACAAATTTTTAATGAAAATGATTGAGGTGGTGCATCGTATATATATACATATAATGGTTATTGTAATGATCAACACATGAGATAAAGATAAGTAAAATGAAAATAAAATGAATGTGCGTGTTGGCCATATATATATATGTATATAGATATAAAATTAAGAATCATGTGTTAGTTGGGAATCATGCAAGTGCATGATAAGGCAAGAAATAAAAATAAGGATCAAATAAGTGTGGATGGGAGAGTTGAGATAATGGACTAATTTTTAAAGAAAAACAAAGACATATGATATGTACAAATATAGTTAACAATTGAAGTAATAAAGGGCATAAAAAAATAGAAGAGAAAAGCAAACAAATCAAATAAGAATAGGTATTAGTCAGTCAACGCAAGTCAAAAATGGGGATAAAAGTTTGTGACAAATAAAGAAAGTGGGGATGGTTTTATTTTAAATTGGTAGCAAACAAAGAAAGTGGGAATGATTTTGGTTTTAATATATATGAGACCAATATTATGAGAGGGTGCATGACAATCAAATGGTAGCAAAATTATTTCGGATAAGTGTTATTCATATATATATCTATATATATATATATATTAATTCACACATAAAAAGAGATTGAAGCCGGGCATTATATATCTGTATACATTATTAAGCAAACAATTAGAAGCACAACACACATACAAGTTCACCAGTAAGAAAAGAAAAAAAGAAGAAAAAGAATAAGAAGAAGAGAGAAGAAAAATAAAAGAGAATTTTACAAAGGTGTGTTGGTTGAATTTTTGGACTCAGATAACACCTAAGATAAGAATCTATTTTACTAGGTCATTCTCAATGAAAAATTATAAAACTTTACATGTGATTAGGTTTATATGTCTACTGTTCATATATTAAATTTTGTAATTTTCTTATAAAAGAATTAAGATATATAAATTTCGGCTTGGACAGTGATCAAAACCAAAATCTATAAGATAGACTTCTAATTCTTAAAGTTTTGACAATTTTGAGCATACTACAGATCGTGGAATGATCTGAAAATTTTTCTATAAGTTATGTTATATGTTTTCTATTACTATATTAGATTTTATGATTTTTCGATAACTATAGGATTTATTAAAATTCATGAAATGCACTATGATATAAAATAATGTTTTATGGATATATTTCATTAGGCTGGAACAAATGAATGTTTACTCATGCTAGCCGTCACGATTTTAGTTGAAATTTTTATTGGAGCTTGTCGACGTCCGGAAATGGTCAATCCAGAGATTCAAAGATCCAAACTACGAACATGGTATAAAATGTGATAACTATAATAAATGTGTAGTAAATGAAGTTTAAGGTTGGTATGTTGTATTAAAAACAGAGAAATATTGGTTATGGTATATGAATAGCAGTAATTGAGCAATTAATAAAGAAAGAAGGGGGAAGAATGAATGCAAGCACAAGGATCTTTACGTGGTTCAGCGACTGCGCCTACGTCCACGGGTCACTCTAAATTGATTCCGACAGAGTGACGGTATATTAGTGTTGTTAAGTTTTTTGATACAGTAAAAATCTTCCTTATTTATAGAGATTGAGAGATATCAAAGAGTGTTATATACGTTATGTAACACCCTCCTCTCGATCCTCGGTGTCCTGGATACTGAAAACCGAGGCGGAGGACGTTACGGCATTTTCATTATTTTTTTTTTCTAAAATTCATTTACTAATTTAATATAATTTATTGAAAATTTGGCAGAGTTTCCCCTGTTTTATTGAAAAATTCAAAATTTAAAACCTATATAATCAAAAGAAATACTTCTAAAATATTTTCACTTTCTCAACTGCCATAATTGGACACTCCGTCCGTCCTCAAATCACTTCAACACACAAATTTAAAGTAATCATACATTTTCCTCACATAAAATTTCGAAACAAAATAAACACAATTACTTTAAAATACAACTTCTAGTTTCCCCATTCTTTGAAAAAACATTTAAAACATAATACAAATCATATACATTTAAACTTTTCTAAATCTCTCATAAACATGCAAATGCAAATACAAAATATAATTTCAAAAACTATATATATATATATATATTTTAGTCTACCAAATATATATACACCTCAAAGATGTTTATCAAAATGGTCGGAGAACAGTTGTGACTCGCGGATCACACTAAGGACTATCTTCTGAATTGATTCTGCTAAAAAACTCAGCTCCCTTCAACTACTTACGCATGGAAAATCCAACGCGCTAGGCAAAATAGCTCAGTTGGTATACACAAAATAATATCAATCACAAAATTTCCACAAACATAACATATAAAATATATCATTTCACAATTCAATTGATGTTTAACATAACATATAAAGTAGACAACAATTCCACAATCATAACATATAAAATATATCATTTCACAATTCAATTGATGTTTAACATAACATATAAAATATACAACAATTCCCAAATTATGTAAAACACTTTTTGAGCGTATATTTTCAAGATAAGTCGTTTATCAACTGTTATAGTATTATAAGAGCATTTCATAACTACTGTCATGATATCATAGATCGATAACGGGTTTCACACATTCCTCCGACATCGGGCACTCGGTACCTACCCGCCGGGGTTCAACATTATATTCGTATCAATTTCAGGACTGGACAATTGGTGCCTCTCAAGGTCCATTAAGCACATCGGTATATAAGCGAAACGGTGCAATACTCCTAACAAATACCCTATTGGCATGCCAACTATCAATCCACTAAATTCGAACATAAGGGGTTTTTTAAGCGAAAATGTTATTTTACTTTGTTTTAACCCATAAAATATCTTCCATCACCACCCTACCAACACATACATATGATAAATAATAACTCATCACATAAAAATCACATTATCGCAAAGTTACGAAACAAAATATTAAATTTTAGCTACTAAAAAAAATAAATTTCGAAAATAAATGTTTACCAACCTTTTAGAGTTTATACACAAGCTCCTAACACTCCAAATAGAAGCTCAAAACTTCTCCTTACCCTTGCTAGTCTCTCCACATCCTAATTGATCACCTAAGGTTTAAAATTTATACTTTAAAGCCATGAAAAGCAAAATAACTTAATTAAATACAAAACTCACTAATTACCCATGCATGTAGATGTATTTACATGCTTAAAAATTTATTTGAATACAAAAAAAATCACAAAACAGCACCTACCTCACTTTATCCCTTGAGATTAGAAAATACAACTTGAGTTTTATGGGGTTTTTGTAAGAAATAAAATTATAGATATGTAGAAGGCTTAAAAGAAAGATGATTTGTGTGATTTTTTAGCTTGAAAAAAAAAAAAAAATTTGAAGAAATTACAGCAAGTCTGGTCGGCAAAGAACAAGGAAGAAGAAACTGAAATTTTCATATTTTAACCCCCTTTTTAAACTAATATATTTTCTAAAATTATACTTTGACCCCATAGCTTTCTAAAATTTCATTTGAACCCAAAAATCTTAACACATGCCCCTATTCTATTGGATAACAATAACCACTCACCAATAATAAATTTTCATCATCAAATATTTCTCATTAAAATCCTAATTAAATCCTTTTTCTAAAAAAAATTACTTTCAAAATAAATTATTAAAGAAACTATTAAAGTTTCTAACAATTAACTATATTAATTCACTAATTATATTAATTATAAATAAACTAAATTTTAATCCTATTTAATGCAATTATATTCTAGATTTAATAATATTATTTATACGAAAATAAATATCAGAATGTTACACATTATAAATCATGGTTATTTCAACTAATTCTAACATGAACCATACTACATTTATTGTAAAGACAATTATTATTCTTTCCATGCACACGTCTGCATTAAATACATCAGGAGGAGTCTTCTCTTCATTAAATGTGTAGCCGCCGCCTCCTTGCTAACTGTGTAAGTGACACCAACGAGAAACTAGGGAATTAGGTAGAACTAATGACTTGTTGCACAATGTATCATTTGGTGCAAGCTCCCAGGTCTATCAAGTTGCGTGAGCTAAATAGATGCTGAGCTGAAATGGAAGTGTGCTCAGGTTGTCTTGGCATTACGCGAGCTCTGAGCTCAGCGAGCTCGCTGTAATGATCTGAGAGTTGGGCCTTCTGGACCTTTATTCCTGTTCATATTTATTAGGTTTTTACCAGCCCATTTATCCAAGTCGAGAAAACGGGCATAACAGAGGTTATTTAATATGTTTAGTTAAAATTTTGATTGATTGGAGACCTAAAGTATTAATTAAAAATGTTTAGGTTGACAGTATTATGACTAAAATTTTGAAGCAAAAAGATGATAAAATTATGATTTAATACAATAAGGTTATTTATGTCCAAATAAATTATTATGGGGTTGTATTGTGACAATTTTTCCACTTCTAATTGAATAGGGCTCGATTGATTTTTGGACATATAAATAAGCGGTTTTGAATTGTTCCAAGTAAATAAATTTTTCATGACATTTTTTATGTTTATTTTGTAGTAACAAATTTACTCTTTATATTGAATATTTTCTATTTTAATTATTGTCATTTATTTTAAGCAAAGCATATTTTATGCTTTAATTATTGTTTTCAAAAAATGTTTTCAACATATAAATTTTGAACATTCTTTTACAAAATATACGTAAAACTTATGTTTTTATTAAATTGAGTTTTTCAATGTTATTTTTTATTATATTCTATTTAAATGATTTTGCATCCTCAAATATATGTCTTTTGTAAAATGTTCGATTATATTAAAAGTATTTCTCCGTATTTAGAAAGTATGATATGTTCAATAAAAAATATTTTCCCATATTTAAAAAGTATGATATGTATTGTAATTATAATTGTAATGAAAACATTTTTGCTCATTATTCGTAGTACCACTACCGTTATTATTGTCCCAGCTAGGTTATTTTGTGCACACCTACTGTACCGAGTCACACGGGTAAATGTGACATATCGTACCGAGTCACATGAATACATGTGACCTACCGTTATCAAGTTACACAGGTAAATATAGCATACCATTACCGTAAGCATTACGTAACATAAATTACTTATTTTTATTTAATAAATGTTTAAATGTTAATGACTACTGCTATAATTGTATATTGTACATTTGCCAAAAATGTTATAAGCTTATTATAGTTTTTTAAATGTCATGTGAAATTTACTTATTAAGTTGATGGATTATCCCTCGTCTCTATCATTTTTGTAGAGTAGCTATAATTATGTCAGGATATTGATTATCATATCTTTTAGGGAGTGGTTACATAAAGGAATTAACAACTAGAGTATGTGATCACTGATTAGAGGATTATTGTTCCCTTTAATTTTATTTATTTATAAGGATTGATTTTCAATTGGTTCTTTGTTATTATTAGAATATTTTATTAATTGTAGCTTGACTTTAAGTGTTTGATTAAATAAAGTACATCCTGAAGTTTAAATTTTATTGAGCATCATTTCAGATTCCTTGTATTGGGATTTGGGGTGCTTCACAAATCTTCCATGGTTACATTCAGGGTTTAAATTACAAAATTAAAACAACCGAAATTCCAATTCAATTGTGCACATTAATAATGCTTCTCTGCTAGTTACGCAATTATATAGAGACTAACTATAGAGGAGTTATCGGATCCGTTAAATTATAATCCAGTTATTCAAATAATTGAGAAATTTTAATTATAAAAAGTAAAAATTTTAAGAAGAGCGAATTATCTCCCTCTAAATATCCCCATGTAACTGTTAGCTTATATACTACAAAACTCTTCCCTCATAAATCATCCCAGTTCAAAATTATTCGAAATGATGTTTGAATGGACTACTGGTCAGTTACTTTTGTCAGGCATGTTAATCACAGTCACAACTCAGCTCTTCATAAATTTTATGCTTAAGTAGCAGAATCCTAATAAATAATTAACACAGTCTGCTTTATTAAATTTGGCAATGAAAAGCATAAAACTAACTTTAAAAAAAAAAAGAAACATAAAAATAACAAGCGACTGAACAGGTAGGTAATTAATGAGCTAATCTAACAATATTTTCCTATTAATTGCCAACAATTGGTTTCTATACCATATTTAATATGCTAACATAGCAGAATCCTAACAATAATTAACACAGTCTGTTATATTACATTTGGCAATCAAAAGCATAAAAGTAACATATTCACAAAAAGCATAAAAATAACAAGCGACTTATAAGGTAGATATTTAATGTGCTAACCTAACAATATCTTCCTATTAATCAATTGCCTACAATTCATTTCTATATCATATTTAATAAGCTAATATAGCAGAATCCTAACAAATAATTAACATAGCCTGTTGTATTACATGGTTGGCAATCAAAAGCACAAAAATAACTTTTTTCACAAAAAGCATAAAAATAACAAGCGACTTATAAGGTAGCTATTTAATGAGCTAAGGTGGCAAAATTTTCTCCTACTAATTGCCAACAATTAATTTATATACCATATTTACTAATACGTGTTTTAGCTTCCAATACTTCAAAGTGCTTTGACAATTAGGAGTTTCTTGTTCTATTTATTTCATCAGTGTTTTCAACCGTTTGCCTAGACATCTATCTAATTGTTGTGCCGAAACAAGATTAGGTGAATTACTTCGCAACTATTGAACAGGCAATCTTCACAAGATGATGACCCCTACATCTAAAATACGGGCTCTGGTGCTTGCTATGGCTGTCTTTTGCCCCTCCATGGTATTTTGTAAGTGGCCTAATCTTATCTCCCTCAAACATTCATCAATTTTTAGTTAAGATGACATCACTAGTTTGTTGACAAAGAATACTCATCTAATTTTATATTGATTCATATTTGAGTCACTCCCATTGCAAATGATATCTAAGAAAAAAATTTGTGTTAAATACGACATTTGATCCAAAAAATGTTTTAAAAAATGGGTGCAATTAGTTTTTAGAATTGTTTTCAACAAGGTTTCTTGACACAATCAACAAATGGGTACCTTTATCAATTTAGTTCATTTGGTTCTTGTATGCTGGTCATGTATAATATGGACATGATTTTTTTTGTTTTCCTTTGGTGCAGGTGGTGATGCTGGAATCAACTATGGCAGGAATGGAGACAACCTCCCTTCCCCAAAAGAGGTCATCGATTTCCTTGTCAAAGACTTGAGTTACAAGATTTCTTTGATCCGGGTCTATGATGCCAATACTGACACTTTAGAAGCCTTAAGTGGAACCAATTTGGTTGTGACAATTAGTGTCCCAAATGAGGCCATTGCACATGTAGCCTCCAGCCAATAAACTGCTGATAAGTGGTTTCAAGACCACATAAATGTATACATAGCAAAAGGTGTTAGAATCCGATATGTTTGTGTAGGCAACGAGGCAATTCCAGGCGTTGTTGCAAGCTATGTTGAACCAGCAATTCGAAACCTTTATACTTCAATAAGGCTAGGAGCTAAGATAGATTACATATTTGTCACCACAGCTGTAGGACCTAATGTTTTGGGCAGCTCTTTTCCTCCATCAACGGGCCAATTTGCACCTGGTGTTGATCAAATCATGAACAGTCTGGTACACTATTTGTATAACATAGCCTCACCACTTTTGATCAATGTGTACCCATACTATGCATTGGTCAGTGACCCTGAACGTATTTCGATGGACTATGCCTTGTTTCAATCCCAAACGGTTGTGGTGAAGGATGGAAATTTTGAGTACAAAAACTTGTTTGATGCTATGGTTGATGCATTTGTAGCAGCAATGGCCAGGGTGGTAGGGACTGACAACTTCAAATTGGTCGTGTCAGAGTCCGGCTGGCCTACTGCAGGTCACGATCCCTACTCTAATATCGAAAATGCGGCTATTTACAATAAAAATTTACGAGAGCATGCCATTTCGATCGGAAGAACCCCAAGGAAGGCAGACATGAATATGGAGGTCTACATATCTTCAATGTTTAATGAGAATTTTAAAGCTGGCGATGGACAATATTTTGGAACTTTTTACCCCAATTTCACTGAAGTGTACTCTTTGTGGAGGGGCTGAATTCAGTTTTGCAAATCCTGATTATGATCATCTGATGGATTAGAGTGAAATTCTGTCATTATAATTATAATAAATGTTTCCTGAGATCCTTTATTCTCATTCATGGAGATCCTTTATTCTCATTCATGTGCAATGTTCCTAAAATTATTTGTTGGAAGAGTTTTAAATTGTAGGGATGTCATCAGAAACCCTCTAAAATGCAAAAATATTGTCAAACCAACATTAGTTTCAAAAATTACACCCAAAAAAAAAAAAAAAAATCCCTACCATTAGTGGGACAGTGGCTTCATCCAAAATAAACCGTTTTAAACCCATATATGAAAAACACCAAAATACCTTATAGATTAATAATATTATTAAAAATATAAAAATAAAAATAACATTTAATAAAACACTTAATTACCGAACTGCCCTTACATAGCTAAATTTTATCATCACTTGCTGTCCATCACACCAAATGCATCATTATCCATCGTCCATCACACATAACCACCATCATCACCATTCATTACACACAATAATCATCAAATTAAATTAATTATTAATTAATCATTTAAAACAATTAAACTTAAAAAAATGGAGGTCCCAACATTTTCAAAGGAAAATTAAAAATATATTATTAGAGGTGGAGTTCCCACCAAATCCCAAGTGGAATCTTCATTTAAAAAATGAAAAAAATAAAAATAAATAAAAAATAAAAGTAGAGACTTTAGATGGGATCTACGCTGTTCATTATCTTGATGAATGGTGAAAACCCATTTGGGATCTCCACTTATTAAATGGACGAAGACTCAAACCTGGGTCTTTGTTTGAAGGAGAAGAAACGATTATAGAGAGAGAGAGATTGACGAGAGGAAAGAAAAAGAGCGATAAGCGGCGAGTGGTAAAAAGGTATAAAGAGCAACAAAAAGGAAGAGAGAGATGACAATGAGGAGTGAAGAGAGAAAAAAAATTGGACTTAAGGTTTTATCTATTTACCAACAAAATAATGTACTTACCCTTAGTTACTAATAGAACTATAACTTTTAGTCTTACACCACTAGCCGATTTCAAACAACTAACATAGGAGTTTTTTTAGTACTACTTATCAAACCAGTGCAGTTTGACAATATTTTGCATTTCAGGGGGCTTTTTGATAATTTCCTTAATTGTATCATGAAAAATTATCTCACATTGACATATCACATGGTTCCATTTCATTAATTTAAAATTTATATCAACACAAAATGAGATGATGATTAATTATAGAAAAGAAAATCAAGAAAAAGTTAAATTCATCGTTCTTCAACATATTCAATGAAAGTACTATTAGTATAATTATCTTCTTTTTTTTTTCACACTGGCTTGTTTATTGAAGGCAGTTCTAAATCACCTAAATACGATGGTTAACAAAGAAAGAAAATAAAATCTAAGAAGGAAAACTACAATCTTTCTATTTCATTTGAGGTAAGAAATTAAGATTTATTAGATGATTATTTAACTCGTTACCCAAGAACATTTTCTTGCTGAGTACTATCAACCTATAATTAAAATCAATAAATTTATAATTAAGGATGCAGTTGATATACAAACTTCTATAAATTAATAAATAGTAGTAATGAGAGGCATCAACTTTTTAGATAAATAAATATTTAATTACCGATTTACTCACTAATTAAAACACACACTAATTTCATATCAACACAAAAGCCAAACTTTGCTCTAGAATAACCAAAATCACAAAAAGAAGAAGAATTTTCTTCTACTAATCTCCTCTTCATATCATTTAATTTGCACGAATTAATCTGGAGACAAGTCAAGTGATTACCCTAATCACTATAACTATCCACTAAACTAAT
Organism: Litchi chinensis; assembly: GCA_019925255.1. Classification (NCBI taxonomy): domain Eukaryota; kingdom Viridiplantae; phylum Streptophyta; class Magnoliopsida; order Sapindales; family Sapindaceae; genus Litchi; species Litchi chinensis. The sequence goes on from CM034461.1 coordinate 5,342,843, forward strand.
AATTATCAAAGCCCCAAAGGATACACCTCATTGAGATCAGGGTAAAATGACCCAAAAGTTTGCTCCACCCAGCAGGTTTTTGATTCTCAATCAATGCGATTACATAAGTCTCCAAATGTAGGTCCAGTGTCCTTAGAGTCCCTCCAACTGTTTGTATTGTACATATTTTTTTCTAGTTATTATTATAAGTTTGTGCATCTCTAGTGTGACCTGAGGACGACCCGCGCGCTAGGCCAACCTGATTCCGTCACAACAAGTCTCACGTCCTTATTCCCCACTGTCCTTATCATTTCCGCCACAAAGCCATCCACCACAGCGTCGAAAAGGTTGTAGTATTGCCTGTCTCTATCTTGTACCACAGGTGTAGGTGATCGAAATGATGTCTATATATATATATATATATATACATATACATACACATATATTGATTTTACCATAAGTTTATAAATTTTAATGTAAATGCCTCCAAACTTTTAAAATTATGACAAATCAATCAAATTCGTTCATTGTATTATCTTTCTTAAAACAAATTATCTCTTCTATTTAATTCAAATATAATTGATGAATTTGATTTGTTTATCCTACCTTTTTCAAGTTATAAGATACTGATGGTAAAATTACTATATATATTTATATATATATATATATATAATGGCAAATGTTCCAAAACTAGGGCAAAATATAGGTAAACATTTCTCATAAGTGGTGGGCTACTATACAGGAAGTTTGGTTCATTATACCAGCCTTGAGGATGATGACAGGTAGGAGACGCAGAGGGCAGAGGATGCCACCACGGTGGAGACTATCTCAGTCCAGAAGCCAGGAGCCTTCTCGTTTTTTATAAGACAAATTTAAAATATATATTAAAAAAGAATAAAAAAAAAAAAGATAATTTAAAGAGAGGTCATCAGTTCAAACAAAATAATAGTGATCGAGATGAAGATACTTACAGTGAATAAATTGAATTCTTTTGAAGCTCAATTAATGTGCTTGATGGTACTTATGATTAGATCATACGGTTACACATATATATAGAGAGAAGTTGCAATCGCTGCCCAACTTATTAAACGTAAATTCTTTCTAAATTAAAGAGAATCAAAATTTTAGTGGAAAATTGACGTTTTTTTTGTTGTAATATTATTAGATACCCTATAGGCCTATATATATATATATATATATCAATATATATATAAACCCTTTGAACAACTCATTCGATTGATTATATATGTATGTAATATTATAGGGACAAATGTGATTGGGGCTCGTGTAATGGTATGGTAAGTTTTGCTTCAATTAAAGCACGTGTATTCTATTTGAAAAGATAAAATTTTTATCTTATTTATAATAATAGGGCCAACTGAAATAGTGCTAAATTTCGAATTAAAGCATACCTATTCTACTTGAAAAGATTTTATTTCTACTCTCTATTTATAGCTTTCTACACAAGGTTTATACACATTAACAGGACAGACTTTTAGGGGGTAAATCTTATCAAAATTTAGAAAGAAAAGACAACAGAAATAGAATTAATCTCTAATAAATAATAATATGATTGTGTATCGTGACACCATACATGCATCAATCATACATGCCATACTATAATTTGAACATTGGTAACAAATTATCTAGAGATATGATTGAGTAAAAGGTTTGTTAAAATCTGTCGTAAAGCATTATTGGAACAATTTGAAGATCTCCCGTTACAATAGTAGAGAGAATTCTTCTCATAGCTCATGATATGAGAGATATAAATTATTTGAACTTATGGTGTGTTTATTTCACTTAAATGAATCGAAATAGGAATCGCAATGATCTGAAATCGAAATGACTTGAAATTGAAATAATATATCAAAATCAAAATAAGTTGTTTACTTCAACTACAGGAATCGGAATCAGCAATATTCTCATTGAATTGTTTACTTTACTTTAAAATCGGAATGAATTAATTATAAGTTACAAAAATGCCCTTAATTAAAATTATGAATTAATTATAATAGTGTACAGTTTTTTTATTATAATATGCAAATCAAATAAAAAACTGCATATTACAATAAAAAAAAAATTGTATATTATTTTAATAGTCTATTAATCTAGTGTGTAATTTTTTATTATAATATGTAGTTTTTTTTTAATATCAAATAAAACAACTGCATATTATAATAGAAAATAATCGCATATTATTTTAATAGTCCATTATAATAATTAAGAAATTTGTGATAAAAAACTAATAGTATGCAATTTTTTATTATAATATATAGTTTTTTTAAATATCAAATAAAATAGTTTTTTTTTTTTTAAAAAATAGTATAAAAGACTTTCTATCTTGACAAAAGGAATGAAAATAAGATTTTTGAGTAAGTTGGAGGGAATGAGATTCTCATTCCACAATCCCAAATTGATGTGGGGTCCACACTTTCATTCCTATTATGGAATGAATTTTAAATAAGTAAACATTATCAATCAATCTCATTCTCGATTCTCATTCCCCAATCTATGAAGTAAACGCACCATTAGAGTACATTCCCAACATAACAATATTTGATATCCCAAATTTGACATCCTTTCCTTTTGGTTGTCTAGCTTGCATACATTTTCAATTCAAATTTCTTACCAACTCATTGTAGTTGATATTTATTATTTTTTTTTGGAATAATGGATATTTAATTAATATTAAGTGAATTAATTGATATTAAATGATTGAGTTCTACCATACGTAATAACCAGCATATGTATGAAATTTTTTCTCCCCTCTTATGGAAGTAGAAGTAGAAATATCAAGTGTAATGCCCGAATATTTTTGGGTTAAGGTTCTTAAAAATCTTTGATCAATGATATTAATAACTTTTTAATTGCCCTATAATTATGTAAAAGAAATTATAATGAGTAGTTGGCTATATTGAAAAATTAAATTTTTGTAAAGTTAATTATACAAGCTTTTCGTTAAGGATATATTTGTTGTCACAATTGAGTTTCAAAACTTTTACTATTAATTACTGTAATATATATACATACATACATATATATATATATATATATAGTGATGGAGCTACCCAAGTTTATTGAAAAAGAAGATATTTTTATATCATTTTTATTTGTTGAAATAATTTTTTTATTTTATTTTGAGAAATACAATAATTGTAGAGATATATCAAAATTCCAATAAATCAAGTATAAATTAAAGCCACAAAATATATAAACAAAACTAAAATATATATATCAAATAAAAGTCTAAGTAATTAAAGATTTGACGCCGAAACTATACTCCAACCAAAAATAAAGCTTCTGACTACATCCTTGTACACATTAATTCAGATAGTCATAAAACTGAAATGTTTAAAAATAATAAAATAGCTATTCCATGAATCGTAACGAATCTTTCCTTTAAACAAGAAAATTGTTTTGCTGAGGACACGAAAATAGAACAGAACAAAGAATAAGATACAAATCTGTACTGAAACACCCAATAAAATTTTGGCAGGCCATGATTCATTTGAATTATGAACTGTAACATGAAGACAATAATCATAAAAGAATTCCAATAATTATTCCAGCAGACGAAAAACAAAAAAAAACGTCAAACATCTCATCAAATTCAACAGGCATTCAAGAATCCGCAAGTTCGACACTATTTACTAGACATTTCCTGGTACTACAGCTGTTTCTTTCACTGAAGAACCCTAGATGGAAAATGAAAAATATAACGACGGTGATTCAGTCTATTACCTAAACTACAACGAATAAACTCCAAACAGTGAAGCTAGGCAGTACAAACAGCCGATTTGTCCACATCCGAAACCCAAAACCCCCAGCCTGAGAGATTAAAAAAAAAAACCCCGGAAATTACAGTGAAAAGAAAGCAATAAAATTCCAACAAGAAAACCCCAACCCCATGTACTCGCTAACGTCACCTCTAATGAACAGAACCTTGATGTGTTAACGACACTTGGGTACACGACAAAACACTCATAGATATTAGAGTTCATGAGTTTATATAGTTTTATAATTATACGTGTATGATTTTGCAGAGTTATTTTCAATTCCCAATAAGTCAATTTAAAAAATAAAATAAAATAAAATGAGTTCAATTTTAGTCTTCATTGCATAGAGAAATTGTTAATCAGAAGGTGGATCCATTTTGACTTCTCAAACAACAAAACACGACACATATTCCTACCAAAACCTTGCCAGTGTTGAAAGTTGAAACCTTCCCAACATTTTAAATATGAAACCAAAACCAACCATTGCATATAATACATACACAACAATACAATATTGTAAGTTTTCAAACTTGAATAAAGTCTTTTTTATTATAAACAAAAGTCCAACCAATAACCAAGTACGTAATCCTAGATTCTTCAACCCTCCCAAACTCAAAAAACAACTACGCAAAAAAAAAAAAATTATATATTATATTATATATAAAATATATGAATATATATGAACTTTGAATTGAAACATAGATTTGTTTTCAACGCTTTGGTTTTCTTGCTAACATTACATATGATTTCCAATGCAAAATGTTCGCCGTTTCGACCACGCTATCTTCCTCCTATGCTCATAGCTTTTTGGTCATTCAAAACACCAAAATGTAGACTTTTATACTTGTCTCCACAGAGCTCAAAATTGGACATGTCGCACAATCTCTCACACCCCACCTCGGACGTAGTCTCCTTCAATAAATTTTCTCTTGGTCATGCAAACTCGATATTTTTTTAATCACCGCACGAGGCATGCATGCATAGTAACAATTGCGCAAGAAAAACTTGAACATGAAACAAATAATCATAACAATAATAATCAATCAATTATTAGCATCAACAGTGTCGCTCATCGACACTCGGTTAATCTTTAGAAGATTAATAACTTCTAAGTCTATGTACTGCTCTTTTCTTTTCCTTTCTTTTTCTTTTTTTTTTTTTTTTTTGTGGTTTTAGAACCGTTGAGATACAGACACGTGGCGGCGTCTGAGGTGGGGGGAGACGATGGAGATGAGGCCACCAAGTGGGGGCCGCATCTTTGACCTGTAAATCATCTCATCGTACGGCCTCCTGTAGAATTTCAAAAAGGGCACGAACGACTCTCGAGACTTATCGGTCTTGATGCCCACGTGGCAGTCTCTCCTAAAAAACATGGCCGGTGATTGCAGGAATGAGGGCCGTGGGGTCCGAGGATGCGCGATTTTTATTGGTTCATTGGGGGTGCTCCGCTGCGGCAGCGGTGTAGATGGGAACAAGCTCTTCCTTGCGAGTCTAGGATTGCCGTTTATGCTTCCACGTGGCGTTCTAGCAGCCGGTGATGCGAATGAGAGGGACCGGGCATTGAGTGGAGAGATGAGCGCTGGGCCCAATGGGGAGGGAGTGGTAGGTCCTACTTTGGATGCTGACGTGTCCGTTAAAGTGAGGTACCACGGTTTGAGTGAGTCAAAGTGGTGGGACACCGTGAATGAAAATCTGGACGAAGAGCAAGACCCGATCTTAGCCGTTGACTGGATCGACGAGGGATCAAATCGGAGGGATGAGGCTCGCGGGTAGGCTGAGAAGTCATTGAACTCAAGTGACTCTTCAAAGTCTAGTGATGATACCACCATCGTGGCCGTTGATAGCTCAACAAACGGACGGACACCCTGCAACCACAAGACTCATGATCATCCCTATTGTTTAATAAGCACAATATGCGAATCACAGCATTTTAATCCTACATTTAATGTGTATAGTCTTGAGTTATTCCACAATACAATTTTCGTTTCAATTAGTTTATACGAATTTAATTGTAAGTACGATATAGAAGTACGCCAATTATAGTATGACAATTACAATAATTTAATATATATATGTATATGTATATATCAACACTTTAAATTTTATGCACATATGGGCACTAAATTCTACTATAAAGTTTTAAATTTGTAGCCGAAATATTTTTCAAGGATAACGATAGTCCAATAATTTTGAAATCATGCAATGAAATTGGTGTATAAAAGGGCCCACAAAAGAAAACAAGATTTGACTTGAGCTATATGAGCAAACTAGAAAATGCAAAGCCTAAGAGAGAGGGAAAATTGTACAGGTTGGTTGGCAAAACAGTAACAAACACTTCAGGTTTTTCAGTTTCAACAGTATTAGCTTTTGGACTAAAACAAAAAAATGTACATATGTTTTGGTAAAGCAGAAATTTGAAATTTACCTTCCAGAGATAAGAGAAGAGAGAAGGTGGGTCGATTACAAAAGCCTTGTAAAGCCTTCCTGGGTAGTACTCAGCCACGATTTTCAGTGTTGTCAGCAGTAAATTCATAAAAGCCGATGCTGATCTGAAAAAGCCTTTATAAAAAAAAAAAAACCAATTATCATATAAGTAGCATTATCATCAAGCTTGAACAAAGCTTAATTCAAATTAATACCCATTTTTAAATTCTTATTAATTAAAAAATTTTAAAAGCCTTCAGAGGGTGATTATTTATTTCAAGTTTCTGCTGACAAATCTAAAAAAAAAAAAAAGCAGAATCCTGGTTACTACTTGTGACCAATTCTAGGGAAAATATAATTCCAATTCCCGATAATACCCCTGAAAAAATGCGACCGATAATGAAGCAATGACTTTGACAATTAAGGGGCACTCCGGACATTGTCTGAACATTATCTCAGAACGTGCCGATGCTCTCCGACAAAGTTACCGCAGCATGAGAAAAAAACACACACAAGTGAAAATGACACAAAAACCCCCCTACGAAATTTCCAAGGTTTTGTAGGATTTTAAGAGGGCAGTTTAGTCAGAGCCAAAACAATTCGTACTCACTGGCGTCGAATAGTAGAACAAGCTGGTCAGTGTTTTTTGACATGGTTCCAATGGCCACCTCTAGAGTGAATACCAGCAAACGAGTGTACCTGCAATTTTCATAGGAAAAAAAAAAAACAAAACCAAATTACTTGTATCAGATTTCTTTCTTTTTCTTCTTCAAATCAGAAAAATGATAAAAAGCTTATTGTTAATTTTTTGTTTGGACTTTACAGTTTCTGTGAATGGAATTTCTGGTAATCTTGTTTAATCCTGAAAACCTGTAAATATACAAGACACAAAACAGGAAACACATATATTGCTCAAAAATTGACGTCATTGGTGAAGATGGAACCGTTCGTTGATTAAAGGAAAAAAAAAAAAAATTGAAGTGCGGAAATTGTACCACAACAGGCCTGGAGTCATCGTCGTGACCGGCCACATAAGCGACTCCTTCAGCGAGTTCGGCCGAGAACTCATCTGCTGTCAAGTTTTGATCTGCATTCAAATTGAGGGAAGAATCATTTAAAATTGAGAAAAGAGAGAGAGGGAAAATTTTATCTTTATTTTGAATAAATGGCTTCAATGATGACTAGGTGCATGTTCACTTTAACGCTCAATTCAAAGGCCAAACAAAAAGCAAGATTCCAGTATTTCTAAATTTTTACAAAAAATACAAAAAGAAAAGAAGATGCTAGCTAGTAACAGACACATAGAGAAACTAGAACCAATAAAAAAAAAAAGACTAGAACCAAAAAAAAAAAAAAATTGTACCAATTCCAATACTCTCTCTCCATGAAAGACAAGCCCGTAAGTGCTTCGCAGCCTTCTTTACACTATCACCTTTTGCTTTCAAGAACCGATCTACACAGGCGTTGTTACAGAACTTCTCCTGTAGAAGACAATGGCAACAAACATAAAACACCACCATCAAGAAAAGCCCTACTAGTACAAAAGAAAGAAAAATGATTAGCTTTAGCTGGTTAGGCTTGTTCATATTGATGGTGAAATCATGAATAACACTACAAAACTCCCAGAACCCACTATACATATATACACTAAAAAGCAAGTTATATAAGTCATGATGTGTTTTGAAGAACAGAGAAGCGAAGGACAGATAAAGAGACGAAACCCACCTGTTTAACAGAGAGTGGAGCTTGTTTTCTGAGGAGTTGAAGCACAGCTTCCACTCTCTCGTTGGCTTTCTGTTCTTGCAGTTCTTTCTTCCCCATTTCGAGAAAACAAAAATTATACCAGGTAATGATCTCAACAAAACAAAACCAATATACCAAACTTCTTGTTCACGCAACCATTAAAAACTTGCACTCGCTAGCAGTCTATATTGTTATAGAAAGCAATAGTAGTAGGCATGTAAGAAAGAGAGAGTGAGAGAGAGAGAGAGTTGATGTTGAAAATTGAAACCAATGGATGCTTTTCGAATAAAGAGAGACTGTGAAGAGGTTAGGCTTACCTATATATAGCAAACTGACGGCTATAACGCCGTTATATAGCAGACAAAAATATTTAAAAGTGAAGAGTTTGCAAGTTCGAGTTCAACGTCAAACATAACTAAACAGAGTGTTCCAGTGAAGGCAATGCATTTATGCAAATGCATGTATTACACTGACATCATGCATTGCCCTCGTCATGATTATATTCTTTTATTATTATTATTATTTTTTTGAAATCGATTATATTCTTTTATTCGTGATAGCTTTTAGTAACGGAAAACGTCGGCTAAAGTTGACACCACCCGTTACAGATCGCATTATTAGTTCCCTTTTTTGCCCCCCTTGGTTTTTTTAATTCTCCATCATATTCGTTATTAGACCATCTCCAACCCTGCAATACAAAATTTTACACCATTTTAATGTCAACATCAAATTTTTTTATACCAATTTTTTTTCACTCTAATATATATAATACAAAATTGATGTAAACAGCATCTTCAAAGAATATTCTATATATAATTCTTTAATCAATATATATTAAAGATTTAAACATACATTAAAATATATTCAATGTCATGCTCATTTTAAATATTTCAATAAAATATTTCAAATGATATAATTTTTTATAATAATTTAATATATATTCTTAATTAAAGTAATTTGTAGTTGGATACTAAATTTGATGTTATGAACGATGCAGCACCAAATTTAATGTTATACTATTCATTGACGCCAAAATATTATCTCAAGATAATAAATTTGATGTCTGAGTTGGAACATTAAACCGCATCAAAATGGTGCTCAGCACCAAATTGGTGTGTTGGTTGGAGATAGTGTTATATTTGTTGTGTGCAGATAAAATTATTAACCCCCCTTGGTTTTTTTAATTCTCCATCATATTCGCTACTAGACTATCTCCAATGTACAACACCAAATTTTACACCATTTTTATGTTAACATCAAAATTTTTTACACTAAATTTTTTTTCACTCTAATATCTATAATATCAAATTGATGTAAATAGCATCTTTAAAGAATATTCTATATATAATTCTTTAATCAATATATATTAAATATTTAAACATATATTAAAATATATTCAATGTTATAATCATTTTAAATATTTCAATAAAATATTTCAAATGATATATATTTTTTTATAATAATTTAATATATATTCTTAATTAAAGTAATTTATAGTTGGATACTAAATTTAATATTATACTATTTATTAACACCAAAATATTATCTCAAGATAATAAATTGATTTCTGAGTTGGAACATAAAACTGCATCAAAATGGTGCTCAACATCAAATTGGTGTTTTGGTTGGAGATAGCGTTATAATTGTTGCGTGCAGATAAAATTATTAAAATGTGCTCATCAAGGGTGCATTTCTTGCTGTTGTACATGATCATTTATGGGAAATGGACTGAGAGCCAAAAGGCTGCAGTGGCATGTGTACAATTTAACGACACAGAATGAGTACTTTGTGTCGTGGACATCATGGGGCCTCAAAAGATCATCAAACCCTTGACAGAGGATAATTTTTGACTTGGTATAATCATATCATACCTCTTTGAATTAATGATAAAAACACTGTTTCAAGTAGACATGAGCTTTACTTTAATACGGTGTTTTCTTTTTCTGTTTTATATAGATCTTCTCACACTTAGCTTAGATATCTACTAAAATCTACAAATAAATTTTACTAACGAACAGTTTAAAAACTTACTCCCAAAATTAAGAGAAGTTTGCCCATACTTTAATGGAAAAAATTACCCTTACCCTTAACGACATGGGCAAATGGGGTAAATGGGCACGACCATCGTGGTTGGCCCCAAGTTCACTGCATTATATGTTTTATGTTAGGATTTGGTGTTATAATAATGAACGTACCTATGTTTTTCCATCTTATACTTGAGATTATTGTATGTTTTCTTCCTCCTTGATATTATGTACAGTATATTTATGGTTTAGATTATGGTATGTTTTCTTCCTCCTTGATATTATGTACAGTATATTTATGATTTATCATAATGCATCGGCGCCATAACATACTACTTTCAAAAGTTAATCTACTTATGAGGTTTCACAGAAAATCAAATGAAATGCCCATTCATATATTGTATGATAATTTGTATTTCAAAATTCTACTTTTAAGATTTTATGATAAATGAAATAACCTTTAATATAGTGTAATACCATTTGTGTTGTTTTCCTTATATATATATATATATATTTTTTTGTGTTGTTCTCCTATTTTTTTATCCTATACAAAGTATATCTACATTTAGGATTCCTTTATTATATTTTAACGGATCGTTACATATCATTTCTTTAAAATATTCTTTTTATAAGAATTTATAATAAATAAAAATAACTATTAATACTCTTTATCGTAATTTGTATATTAAAATTTAAATGTTTCTATTTATAAGACTCCACAATAAATAAAATAACCGTTAATGCATTGTAAGTTAAAATTTTAAAATTTTGGCTTAGGAAAGCTTAAAATGAATAAATTGACCATTGATGATGCATGAAAGTTTGAATAATTCTCGCCCCAAATATTTCAAAATTAATTAAATAAAATGGCCATTGATAAACCATTTGACTACAGCATATTTGGAGTAAAAGAAAAAGGAGTTACTGATCTAATTCATGTTCCTTAATAACAAAAACTATTAAAACATGTTATGTTTTAAAAAACAAATACATATAATATTAAAATTATGTAAAATCTGATAAACGTCTTTGTTACATGTTTTTTTTTTCATTCTTAAAAATTGTAGTCTCTTTAAACGTAATTTTAAATTCCAACAAGTGAAAGTCAATAATTATTTTCGATTGAATCGAATTCCTTTGATAATGCATGTCACATCATCCTTGCAGCATTAATGGAGAATGGTCGATGTCCAGTTTGGGTAAATCCATGCATGGAAAATACACAAGTAGCATTAATTAACTAGACACCAATTGTTCAGGATTTTATGATTCTAGTTTTGTGATGTTCGTGAGTAGAATCACCGCGCTTTGTGATATATAATATACATAAAACATAGAAATAAATAAATAACACATAATTCAATAGGTCAAAACCTTGATATTTGTCTTCCTCCAATTATCAATTTATGGTCCAACTCCGTTGTTCTTACGGCGGAGACTTTTCACACGCTTGCCTTGCCACATCACCACCTTGTCCCAAACATTCTCCACGTGTTTTTCTATTATTTTTATTTTTCTAAAGTATTTCATTGTTATTATTTTATAACTTATTGTATAAAAATTATGTTAATTTTTTTCCTCGACTCTGAAAGTCAAAAGATTGTTTTACAATGTGGACCATCCTATTATTAATTAATGGTGTGCATATATATACGTTAGATCAATTCTATTCTTGTATAAATGCTAGGTCACTTCTATGCTTGTACATTATTTATTTTAAGGGTCTTACCTAGCTTTTTACTAAATTATATGTGAATTTGAGTGGCTTTGACATTTATCAAAGAACATGGTATATATAAATATAATATATATAATCAAATATAATTTGATGGTGAAAAATATTCATACAATTTGATAATGTCTCAAATTTAAATATCTATAATACACGTGACATTCAAAAAATTATAATAAAGTAAAATATTTGCCAAAAGCATATGACTTAAAATTTTGAAATCTCTTTTTAATACTCTTTATCAATATTTTTATATGATATATTTAATTTATTAAAAGAAAAAAGTACATGAAGATACTAAGGGAAAATTAGATTTTTCTACTACGTACGCTGAGCAGCGTGCAAATTAATTTAGTGATATTTGTCATCGATAGCTTATTCACTTTTATTATTTAAAGTGCAATGCAATACTTTAAATTCTTTAATAGGCTGTATTCATCACATCAAAAATTCTTAATCCATTCTTTAGAAAAGGTTAATCCATTAAATAGAATTACATTAACAAGTGCGTTAAATTTTTTATTTCATTAAGTATAATTAAATTAACAAGCATGTTGAAAAATCTTAATCCATTAAACAAAATTAAATTACAACCATACTAGTATTTAATAAGAATTCTTTTTAGATAAATGGTCGAAAATTAATAGAAAAAAAAATTGTTTTTATTCATTCAATATGTAAATACAAATTTTTCTTATCAATTGAAAAACTAAATAGAAAAAGTACTATAAATTTTGTATTTACTTTTCTTGTTTTTAACACGGGGCTATGCAATTCTCCAATGTATATAATAAAGGCAAAAACTTGGGTCCTCCCAAGTCAACTTTTGGGTACTAAAAAGATGTGTGCAAAATGAATATACCTGACGATCTCAGTTTCATGCCTCTGCAATTGCTCATAATAATAATGATAAAAAGGACTTGGCAATAGACACGCTCGACGGCGCGTGTCATCAGTGGATCCGGTAATTACTATAAGTAAAAGCAATTACTCGTCTTAACTAGACAATTAATTAAAATAAAAGAGGGTTTATGTTTAATAGTTAAATAAATGGTTGACAAATGTAGCCAAAGCGTATTTTAGGCTGGTTGGTTGGGGTCCCCAAAGCTAAGTTTTATCGTGTTAATTTAAATAAGATTATAAAGGGTGTCGTTTTGTGAAACATTTGTTTCATTTGTCTCCATTCAAATTGGATTCTCCTCTTTTTCTAAGTACCTTCTTTCTTTATTTAATTAATTCCCTCCTTTTTTCTTTTTGTTTTTTGAAATGTCCCTCTTTTCATTGTTGCGCCATACGTTAGGTCAGTAGATAGCAAATTTGTAGCAAAAAAATCAATTTTTATGAGATCTCTATTAATGTACTCTCTGCACTGAAATTATAAGTTCAAGTCATACAGTCAACTAGTAATGCTGAAATTTATTATATATGGGTTTTTACTCAAACAACTAATAATTATTGATAATATATAGTAAACACACAACTTTATTATTTTTCCCTTGTCAATTGTGGTAATATATGATGGAAATTAGGTAAAGAAATGAGTGATTTCAAATTTCAATAGCCTTTTTTCATAAAGTATAAATCCAATGTAATAACATCTAAAAACCGAGGATTTATTTCTTTAACATTAAAAAACAGACTTGAATTTTAATAGCACCTACTCAAGTAAACTTCTTAATTTGTCCTTCACTCATTAAATTTAAAATTTTCATGATTATGACCTGTTTCTTTCCTTCTTTCCTTCTTCACCTTCTTTAGTTATATCTTGTTCACTTTAACAATAAAACTTGCGAATTGAAGCCTCATTTTTATTCACAAATTTATGAAATTCACTCAAATCACTAAAGCTATCTCTTTTCAAACATACCCAATATTTTTTACAAAAACTTTATTGGTCTCTCAATCAAACAACATGATGAGATAAAAATCGATGAAGGTTAGATTGCACACCACTTCGAGAAAACTTCAATCTAGTCTCAAGTGATACCAAGATTTGATAATTTTTTAAAATATACCCGTAACTTTCATTTAAGTATCAATGAGATGAGCAAAAAACTCAAAACATAAAAAACTTGATGAAAAATTTAACAATAGTTCACAAAAAACATGGATTAGTTTGCGAAAAGAGACTTAGTTTGTGAAAAGATGGATTAGTTATCAAAAACATAACTTACTTCATCAAAGATAAATAGTTGCGAAGAAAATTTATTTTGAGGCTGAGCAACAGCTCGTTTAGTCAAATGTTGCATTAGGATTACCCGTCCCGGGTTCAACTCCAAAAGTTAGCATTTTTCACTAACCTTTTATTTTTTTTTTCATAAAAATATAAGACGCTTTTGTGTGGACTTGAACCTAGGTCTAGTGGGTGACTATTCAATGAAATAACCACCAACCATCACCATATTCTCCTTCGTATTTTCAAATAGAACCTTGGAAATTATTAGTAATACCGGCAAGAAGAATAAAAAAGCTCACTAAGGGCAATTTTATCCAAAAAAAGTGAATAATAAAATTGTGTCATTAAAACTCTTTTTAGTTATTTATTACTAGTCAAATAAATTCTTAGATTTTTTATTATATATACACATAAACTCTCAAATAAATTCAAATGAATCCAAAAGTTAATGGAAATAAATGATTTTAGTCACCTTAATGATAATTCATTCGACAGCATATGTAAATTTAGTTGATTCATTATTATTAATCTTTTTGAGAGGGATTTATTATTATTATTATTATTTAAAGGGAATTCATGATTGATTATTATTTCATTTATCACTTATTTCAAAGATTTTATGTAAAGTTTCTCACAAACTTCATGAAATTAATTGTGTAACATTCTCATAACAACAAATGATTTTTCTAACAAATTTATAACTATTCAAATCTCTTGACATTCAAGTGGAAATATGAAATTTATTACATGCCAAAAGGAAAGCTATGCAAAATGAGAAAACTCATGACCAAATGAGAAAATGTGCATGAAAATTGCGACGATGACTTTGTGATATAATGCTGTTGCCTTAATTCGTCACACGTGGCCCAAGTCTACTAAAGTTGCTTCTCTGCTTGCTTATTCGCCGAACCCTTTTACGGCCCCTTTTTTTAAATATGTGAATTCGATTTCAAATTTTGAAAAAGCACCCACCCTCCCTCCGTCCCTCACTAGTCACAAGTCACACCCCACACATGAGTTTGACACACCCACCAATCCATCACCATCCCTTCACCATATCGCATTTTTATCATGATTCAATCATTAACGTTTTTAAATTCAAAAACCCAATATAGCTTTCTTCTCTCTCTAGGACTTACTCTCTGTACATAAAAGAGATTTGATGATCATGGCGAAAAGGGTAACCATGGTTTTTATTAAAAAATTTGTAGTGGATGAAATTAGCAAGTAGGCAAATTGATTTGGGGTAGGGTCTCATTGTCTGTTTTTCTGACGTGTTTTTCGACACCAAGTAGTGAGGGATGTTGTCTGTATTGAACTAGGCCAAACTAGAAGTTAGTTTTGGAGGAATTTTAACAATCTTTTGTAGTTTACTTCTCATGACATGGGTGATTTTAATATTTGAAAGGGAAAAACTACAGCATAAATTACTGACAATGCATGAAATTAACTTTCTCGTGAGGCTAATAATAGTATTATATCACGACAGAGGTAGCAGAAGATTGAAAATTATTATTCAAGATTTAACGTTTAGTTTAGTACACAAAATTGTTGCTTTTCTTCATGATATTTATCACCTTTAAACAGGCATCATTTGAATGAGAAATTGATTGATTTTCATGACTAAAACTTGTAACCAATGAGGCTTTTTTTTTTTTTTTTTTGAAGTAAAATTGTATTATAAACAAACAGCCCTACAAGATAGGGACGCTAGAGAACAAATAATCTACACTAGAATCTTACTAGGGAAATTTCTCTTTCAAGGAAATGGTTAGGGAAACAAGTTTATGAGTCAAACAATTGGAAAATGGTTTGACATTTCATAATGTCTAACTCCTTACATAGAGCCAAGATATCATCAAGGACAAATCTAGCCTCACCATAAGAGATACAATAGGAATTATGTATTATTTTGGTAACCAATGAGACTGTTGGAGAATATTATTTTATCACTTTAAATGATATCTTGAACTTATCTTTTCACTTTACCTTTTACCATTTAAATATCTTCTGTCTAATAATTTACACATGCTTTAATTGTTTCATTTGAAATGCACTTATTTAGTTCTATTTTTTAAAAATATATATATTGGGTTATTTTAAAAATTATTTTTGAATGCTATCTAACAGTTGACTAATGTATCATATTGGTAAGTAACTAACCAAAAGCTTTTAAAAAAAATTAAAAAATTATATACACGTAGTAGTAGTTCAAATGTTTCCATAAAATATTTAAAACAGTTACTTCTATCAATATTTTCCTGATCACCTTATATTATATCCACAGAAAGAAGAAAAGTCAAGTGTGATTTGTTGTGTTAACGTTGTAAAAAGCAAAGCTGAGTTGTCAATGAGAGAGTGGAAAGAAAGATGATTCGAGATTGGACTTTTATTGAGATTGCGAGTGAAGTGCGTGGCTTTTCTTTCTTTTTCTTTTCCACTTTTAGGAACCGTTAGATTATAAAGTAACTGGATACAGCTTTCTTCTTCTAATTATTATTCACGACTGTTACCATCCATTTGTAGGCTTAAAAATGGTTAATGAATAATGATGGGTTGGGTCCGGTTGACCACTGACCAGAGCTCATCATTTCCCACATGGCTCATGGGACCCATGTCTTTGGTACTGAACCTCGGTCCTACCCATTACCAAAAGTCTTGGTTGGTTAGTTGGTTGGTTCCATTGCCAAACCTTAATGGCTTCTCGCTTCTCAGTTCTCACTGGGTTTGTTCGCCACCAAGTGAGAAAGTATTTTTTGAAACTCATTTGATTTCAAAATACAATTTTCATGTGTTGTTCACTAGAAAATCAATTAAATTCAAAAATAACGAACTTGAAAAACTATTCATATATTCAGTTCTTTTATTCAAGTGACTGTATGTTTGTATAATTTTTCTCATAAACTATCGCATGATTTTTAAAATACGACGATTTTAAATTTTATAAATTTTAATTTTTTTTCTAAGAATATGTAAGAAAATAATAAAAAAAAAATGTATTTTTAAAATACAAACTCCATTTAAAAAAAAAAAAAAAAAAACGCATTCATAGTTAGATGAATTGATAAATTATCATATCTTTTTCCATCCACAATATTTTTTCCATCTAAAATAAACAGAGAAAAAAGTCATCAAAGAAAACAGAAAATAAAAAATGTACAGGTACACACAAGAGTAATTAAGTGCTTGCTCAGAGGA
The DNA here is from genome assembly GCA_019925255.1 of Litchi chinensis. Taxonomy (NCBI): domain Eukaryota; kingdom Viridiplantae; phylum Streptophyta; class Magnoliopsida; order Sapindales; family Sapindaceae; genus Litchi; species Litchi chinensis. The sequence goes on from CM034461.1 coordinate 5,359,898, forward strand.
ACAAAAAAGAGAGTGAAAGGAAATATTGCTGAAAATGAATCGAACAAAGACAGGAACAACAAATGAATCTTTGTAAAGATCGAACGAGACAATAATAATTCAAGAAAAAGCAAAGTGCTCATGATCATAATTGCCCCTTTCTAGCTTTAATCTTTTTCGATAGACAGCTTTGGTCATCGATGGCATGCTTGGACCATAACTCTGCAACTCACCAGTTTTTTATTGCCCGTACACATTCAAACTAAACAAAATTTGAAACTTAATTTAGTTCCTTCAATTAACTGCATTCCTTAAAAATCTCGTAATAGGTTTCTAATAATTTTTGGCTTTAAATATCAATAGCTTCTTTAAGATGTTAAGAATAATACATACATTAATTGTAGTTTCAAAAACAAAAAACATACTTTTTTAAAAAAAAACATAATTAAGAAGTCTCATCATAAATATATGTGATTTATTATATTTCTTTTTTTTTTTTTATGAATCAAATATAACAAAATAACAAAGAGCAATCTTTATACTTTTTCATAAATAGATAAGATGAGACATAAATTATATAACTAGTGATTTTTCTATTTTCTCATATTTTTTCTTAAAAAATATTTATAATAGCAGTTATTAATAATCTAATTAATTTACGAAAAAAGAGAGGAATATAAACGTGATTAGCTAAAAGCTAATAGAGATGATATAGGGACAACATCGCCATAATAATAGGGTGTCAACTTTGGAACTAGGGAGTATCTCACCGGTGGACTTGTCCAATTGCTGTGCTTGTGCAACTTCTGTGATGTTTTTGGCAGATCAGACGGTTGGCAGTTGATATAATCAGGCACTACTATTTTCAGGATAGGACGGATTTCTGTAGCATAAACCTATATTTTGACTGACGTCAACATTTTTGTGGGTCCAGAGTCTATGTTTGTTCAGGGGTATGTGATGGTCCCAACTTGTTTCTTTTGGCATCACCGTATCATCCGTCGGGTCCTTCTTGTTTCTCTTCTTATTTCTTTCAATTATACATCTCTCTGCGGTTCGTACTGTGCTTCCACCTACAGTTACTCTTCATATTTTATCTGGTTAAAGATACAGAGTGCATTTTGTCCTATAAATGTGAAAGAGATAGTGCTATAGTTGTCAAGATATTATTTGGATTGTTATGGAATTATATTCAGGTAAATTTTGACTGTTTGCACGGCATGCATGTCTTTTTGCAACGTAATTGTATAATAGAGTTTGAATGTAAACATTCAGCCTCTCTTCCCATGACTATAGACACTAATATTACACAGCGAAGTTTGATCCAATATAAAGGACTTTAGAAGTTATAACTTAGATATATTTTTAAAAGAATTATCAACTTCATCTAAACACAAATCCAGTTTCAACTTTATTTGTAGTTAGATAAAAGTGAAATTTCATAGGCATGTGCAAATTGAATTTAAAATACAATCAACTTTATATCATTTTTGTACATCCACTCATAGTTCAAGTGGTTAGTGTATCTTTCTTCGATATAATTGTGATAGGATTTCAAATATCAATATATATGTCTACAAGTATCTATAAATAATTTTCTTTTTTTATTATGTGAGTAGATATTTCTTATGTTATGAAGTATAAATATATCACTTCTTCCCTTAAAACTTATTTAGTTGGAAAAACTTTTCATGGTTTTGCAATAATTTTTTATGTAAATCTAATTCATATACCGGACTATGGATGGGAGAAGTGTTGGTTTAGATCTAATGTAGAAATAGTTTTTTTTTTTTTTTTTATGCTGATGAAGTAAAAATAATATGGTTTCTGAGATCATTATGATTGACGTATTGAGTCGATAAGGGGTTTTGTCTTTTGGTTCCTGGAGCTCCAAAGGGTTAGGGACCGAGGGGTGGTTTGGTCTGGAAATACAAATGGGCCTGAACTTTCTTTTCCTTTGGTTCACAAACAGATTGAATTTTGAGTGTCTATATTTCCACCCCTCTAAAAGTGTTTGTACACCCCTTTAGTATCTTCACCCAATTTTATTTAATGAGTTGTAATTATAATAATAAATTATATAACAACCCTCGAATTTAGGTGTAATTGTAGTCAGATGAAAATTTGATTGTGATTACATAAATTTCTACTGTCATTGACTTTTGTAAATTCAAACCGTTGACAATTTCAATGTACTCTATAATATCCTTATCTAAAACTTGATAGAAATATTAACACTTCAAATATGAAATAGTCTTTTTATATATTAAAATTACTTTATCCGATCACAAATAGTTATGTCATGACTCTAAATTTATAAATGATTTAAATTAATTTATAAAGTATTTTTTTAATCTCTCAAAAAAAGCAAATTTTTAATAAAATATTTTAAGAAAAATCACATTAAAAAAAACCCCTTTCTTGTTAGGATTTGTTGGAGATGATTTTCATTTTTATGAAATTAAAAAAAAAAAAAAAATCAAATCTCCAATGCAAATATCCTCCATCTGGGAGTAGATTTGATCTGTCACCAATGGATATCCCAATGATGATTTTTTTTCTTCTTTTGTTTTTCAAAAAAAATGTTTTTGCTTTATTAAAAATTATTTTTATTATTTATTGATTAATTGACTTTTTAACTCCAAAAGATAGTTTTACCCTAATAAAAGTATTATAGTAATTTTATATTAAAATGGTGGTCAACGGCTTGAATTTACGAAAGTCAACTTATGATAGAGGAGCTTGTATAATTATAATCAAAATTCACATATAACTGCAATTACACTTAAAATTGAGGGTGTTTACATAATTTACCTTTATAATGATAGCTCATATAATGAAATGAAGTGAACTTACTAAAGGGGTGTATAAATAGTTTTAGAGGGGTGGAAATATCGATAATCAATGGACCCTCTATTTAAAGGCTCGAGTTAGAGTGGAGATGACTTATAATAACAAATTCATTGATTTGAATAAAACGAATTTATCTTTAGTTAACCTTATTTGGTTATTTCAATAAAAAAATTTTAAAATAAACGTGCATTATTTCTAAAAACCAAAAAAAAAAAAAAAAAAGAATTTTTTGGGCCATTCTTGATAATTAATTCAAAAAAAGAAGAATCAAGTAGAATATTTTAATTATGAAGTAAATTAAATGACATTAAGACATAGTGAATGTATGGAACCAAAGTAACCTTAACTGACTAGCACCATGAAATTGGATTTCAAAACGAATAAAATGTTATATGAACAGAATCGAACCGAATTGAAACTTTCAGATACCCAACACATGGGTCAGCCTAGAATAAAACTTGATGTTAAATAGGAGGAATGTGCCAAATGAAGTTTTATCTGTCAATATGTATAATTTATAAACCACATCCATAGCACAATTAAAGGCTGCATTTATATCCGAACTCTTGCCCACAGCTACAGTCCCCAGTTATGCCCTCCACCCTAGTTTAGTCAACTCCTACTAAAAAGCAATGACGAACCCAATTGCTGAGCCAGCAAGCTATGCCCGAAACTTTAAAGGCACCCTCAAAGACACAGGTGTTGTATGGGGGGAAGATCCTTGTCAGAGACTCTAAAAAAGGCTCATGGTAATTACTAGAAACTCAAGAGGCAAAGATGTGGCCCAAAAATGGCAAAAACAAGACAACCCCACGAGTGTGTTGGTGTTGCTATTCCAAAAATTGATTAGACACAAAAAAAGTTGGCTTAAGACACAAGGGAAATTAAGTGAAAATGTTGGATAAAACAACCAAATAGAGAGTTTTTGTTGTAGAAGTGTAAAAATCACTTGTGATTGGTGGGCTTCTTCTTCTTCCGCAAGGTTTCTTTCATCTTTGGAAGTGACATTGCAACAAAAAGGTAAACGTGTCAATGTGTCAATGTGATATGCATGATTTAGATTGGCCTTCAAGGGAATGCACAAATTACAAAATGGGCTAAGAAACAGTGACATTTAATTTCAATATTATTTTGTTTTTGCTTGTCTAAGCAAACCTACTGTTTTTCGGTCTCTCTTACCTTGTCTTATTTTTTTAGCTCACAACCATAATTCTCCTCTCACCTACATGAGCTAACTAGTCAGCACACATCCACCTTCTCCAAATGGGGTGGCTCCAATCCCTCTTCTCTCCATTGAAGAAGCTCTGGTTTCGACTACATTCTACTCAAAAAAATAGTATATTCTCTTCCTTCAATTGCTACATTTTCTATATTTTCATGTCATTCTGCATCAAGTTCTCTCTGGTCATTCCTTTTCCATATCATTTCTGCATGGTTTTAAAGACTTTAATTACATTGCATTATAACTTCCTTTTTTATGAAAGATGCATTGCATTAAAACTGCTACAAACATTTTCACTATTTATGATGTTTGTTTTTCATTCACTCAATAACACAACCCACATTAAGAAAAACTTGTTTTCTACTAGTTTTTGTTTCAATAGTCTTTTAGCAGCATTTCTTTCTACTTGACTAAAATTCGAATTCGGATACTCAGGGAGAGGGATATACATACTATATGAGGATGTGAAATCTTGTCCCTATGAAGATGTTCATGTCTTGTGGTCAATACTTGTGGAATCGCATCCGCCCTCAACCTTGCCAATCAAACAATGAACAAGGTCAATGTGCTTCCACAGTTGAAGAAAAAGCTAATGCGAGTTTTCCAGTCATGTACATATGATATTTATGATGTTTTTATACTCCTCCTACAAAGAGCCTTTTTTTTTTTGGTTGTTTTCTAGTTTGCTTCCAAAATCTCATGTGATCTGAGTTACATAATAGAACACTGGTTTCTTCTCATTTTTCAAGTTTCTTTTAAATTCTCTTGAAATATTTCTCTGGTTCTAACTGTGACAGGATTTCTAATCTCAAAAAACTTAAATTAGCACATGTTTACACTTAATAACCCCTTTATAGAAAAGCATTTAATGAAGGGTGTAGTTCTTCTCTTTTGGCTTCTTATAGTTGTTTTGTCCGTTTCTTCACCAAGCTCTAGCTACACATGATACATCATCTAAAATCTACACACGCTTAAAATTCAATATTTACTATATTCAAAAATATTTGGTGAAGGTATACACTGTTCTTAAAATTTTGGAATTTTTATTGTTGCTTTGTCAGTTTTCAGCAGTTGGGTTGGAAGTTTGTTTCTTATTTTCATATCCCTCTGAAGTTGACTTGTGAAAACTATAGAATGGATAGGACAACCTACATGATTTTTCCATTTCTTCTTAAACAATTCTCAGTTATAAGCAATCTTGATAGTGCTGCACGTCTATAATATTGAGCAAATTGAGAAGGCGACTTAAATTGAATGCCTTCATGTTACACGTTTCGCTGATTCAGTCAATGGTTTTTATTAGATTAATCTAGGAACTTCATCGCGATCGACTACGTGGGACAAACGTAGGTTGCCCAGATAAATACCTAAAAATTGAAAATTTTGTGGACAAAAGACTACATGTTATAGTATATAGTTATTGAATAACGAGACAAAAAATTTTGGCAGCATGGATTATATTAAATTTCAACAGGCCAGGAAATGTGGATTTTAGTTAGGCACAGAGTTGTTACACTATATGAATGGGATGACAAGTTCAAACAACGTAAAAAAAATTACCCTGTTTCTTGTCATCTTTTGTAACTTAAGCAATCATATTAATAGCAAAGACGCGTAAATTAGACAATACTAGTTAACAAGAAATCAAGTCAAACCATGAATAAGTTTAAATTTAAACATATTGTTCAATAATACATCAATGTGACCGTGTGGAAGAGATATATGTGCTCTTATTTTACTCACAAGAGGGGTCTGAGGGTCTCACAGCTTTTATATCAACAACACTTGGCAGCCAATCTTGAAAGTAGGCCTGAGGACCTTTCTCTGCTGGAGAGAGTATACCAAGAGGAGTGACAGTAATCTGAAATTAAATGCACGAGCATGTAAGTTGCAAGAGACACTATCTAAATAGTTTTAACAAGTAAAGATACATACGTATCCTTCCTGAAGATATTTGTAGTCTGAGTCATCGTAATCAATTTGGGGTCCCTTTATCTGTAAGAAATGAAGATTTTTAGTTCAAGAAAGCTTGAAGCCCCTTCAGATAAGAATTTTGCATGAGCATACTAACCATTCAATTTATCCATAAATAGGTAAACAAACTCATACTTCCTTTTCATTTTGCATAAGTGCTTGATCATAGCGTACTAAAGAATATACATACAAAGGTGACAACTGATAATTTATCATTGTCCTTATCTAACAGTTTTATTGGTCCTCCTTCAGAGTCAAGTAAGCATCTTTTCTCTCAATTTCTCTTCCTTTACAGGAGTGATCATTTTAAAATTTTCCTTTGCTACTCTGAAATAATATTTACCAACTGTTGGACAGAAATTTTTACTATTAAGTTTTCACTGTTGTCAGTTGCAATCTAAAATAATGATGTCAAAAGACCCTCCATCACCAAATCAATAGCTTCCACCATTTACATTAATACACCTCGAAACACAAAGTAGAAAATTGATTACTCACTAGCATGAGCAAAATAAAAAGAAAAATGAATGATAGTTTGAGAAGACCGTAAGAATGATCATTTTTCAATTGAAGAAATAGAAAATGGAAATGAACTTACTTCTCTACTAAAGAAAAATTGTTCTTGTGATATAGCTGATGCATCAGTAATTGTGCCTGCTATTAAACCTGTCCCAGCATTTCTTCTTTGCACGTCAGAAGTAACTTGTTTCCACCCCAATTTAATTGAACTTGTCCCCTGCTTAGTCAGCTTAAACCCCTTTAAGGCACAAGAAGCAGGCAAAAAGAAAATCACTGCCACATCTCAACACCAATACATTATACTATCAATTCAATAATTAACATGTAAAGCTCTTCATAAGAACAAATAAGGAACTAATTGTATCATACCTACCACGCCTCTACTAGCAGTTCACACTTTCCTCTCCGTATATCATACACATTAGTCATTGAACATTTATGAAACATGACACTTATTCGATTTCTTGGTGTTACTTACATGCAAGGTGACGGAAATTGAACTACAGTTAGGTAATCATTATATTTTCTAAATTTTTGGTGACAGGAACAAAATTAAGGCAGTCATAATTATTTGGACTAACTGACTCATATGTAGAATCTCAAAACATGAGGCAAAATCTCGTTCAAAGCTCCAAGAATTGTACAGAAAAAATAGTAGCAAATCACTACAAAGAATCGATGGAAGACAGTTTGATGGAGCATGTTTTCATTATTTAGATTAAGCTAATCAAACACTTATACTTTGACTTTACAGTTGAAATGTCATCTCTAAAGTGTTTCATAGTAAGTGGCCTCCTGTTCTTCAGGATGTCATGTCAATGCATCAAATTGCTTGTTCCAGAATTAGAGATACATCAAATAGTTTCTAGACATTATATGCAACAGAGGCAGGTTAACGAGTTTGAAAGTTACCTTATGATTAGCAACATTTGTAGGCAAATCTATATTCAAAAAGCATCCCCGAGGATAAATATTGTTCCTGATCTCAGTCATTACTGCAATTATGATTGGTAAGCAAGCCTTGGCAGCTTGTTTGAAGTCCTGAACATCACTCTCCTTACCTCCATCACTATTAGTCCAATACCCCGAGAAGTCATATAGGATAAAAATAGAGTTGAAGACAAAAATAGGGATAAAAATACATGAAGGAAACATGAAATAATAATATAGGGTAGCTAAGAAATAACTAGTGCCAAAACATAAGATTGTCTCAACTCTATTAGCCATTTCAGACATTCTTAGGGGCGATTTATTGAGGTAGAAAAACCAGCTAGTTGTATAAATGCTTCCAGGACGAGTACCTCAACAAGTTTGTTTTTTGTTTTATAGCATTATATTTCTGTTTAAGAAATATTTGGTTTAGTAAAAATTATTTTGAAATCATCCAAGAAATGAAAGAAACAAATCTTCTCTTTACTATACCCCCCAAACCTGGAATTAAAATAATGAAAGAAAGTTCAAGCAATCATCACAGGAAAACAATCTAATTTGAAGTTTATAAAAGAATTAGAATTCGGAAGAATTTATAAGCCTCTAGCCTTGTTCCGGAAAAGTTTTGGCTTAATAGTTACTCTACTTTTTTAAGATTTAGAGATAAAATTGCATGAATAGTTTACTTTGATGCAAGTCCTACAAATGTAGCAACGTAGACAGAGAGATATGTCTACATACCAATTATATGATATAGAGAGAGAAGGTACACCATTTAAGCAAGCCTCACGAGCACCAGCAACAGTTCCAGAATATATACTGCAATTCCATTGAGAATCCAATCAATAATGTTAAAAACACAAACTAGCCAGACAATTGAACTACAAAACTCAATATGGTGAGGGAATAAAAGCAGGAACAAGCTACTTAAACAGCTTTAGTTCCTATCTAAAAAATAACAGAACAATATAAAATGTGTACTTTACAGAATTATCTATGTAGTTTATAATTTAATGATGATGTTGTTTACTAATGTTTGATTTTGCTCTCAAAGCAGGGTAATGAAGTTAACAAATGCAGAATGATCACAAGATGACAATCATTAAGAATAAGAGGCCATAGAACTATCACTCACATGTGATAGCCGCAGTTACTGCCTTTGTTTATGCCAGAGATTACCTGTGCACAAAAGCAGGACATACATTAGCAGCTAGCAAGATTGTGTCACAAAGTATCAATAAAACGGCTTGAACCATATATAACAAGAATTATATAAGTATATGCACATAAAATTTGACTAGCAAAGTAACCTCAATCACCAAAAACTCAAGAGCTTGTCATATTATTATACCCCTTGGATTAGAATGATGACCAAGATTCAAACATAAAGGAAAAATAATTTGAGGATCTAAATGAGTCCTCTAGAAAGTTGTTCATAAGCATTTCCAACAATACGTATGTTAGATCAATAGCGCTACCAAATCAGGAACTGAAGGAAAAAGTGCTTTGGAGATCCCTAAAGAAGTACAATCTGCTGGTGTTCCTGTAAAGTACATGCAAAACTTGAAATTGTGAGAAACAATAAGATACAACATGCAATATTTTAGTTCATACAGAAGATGATGATTCAAATAGTTACCACGTTACACATCATTTTATTTTGTTCCCATGTTCATACAAGTAGTTGGGGATGAGTTGCATTAGTTACAGGAAATCTACAACCAGAAACTGAATTACTAGGGAGTGCAATGCTACAAACCAGAAACTGCAAATGCTGTTGCCCCATCAATATCCACTTGCTTCACACAGAGAGGATGAACGGTAACACAGTGACTGACTGCTGACCTTTCCCTGGAAAATGGTTGCAGTCACAACACATAAAAAAGGGCACCAGATTGTATTTGTACAATTGCATTTTAGGAGCCATATTGCTGGTTACAACTAATTTTTCTATAGATGGCATGGTTGTGTGTTTGAGTGTGACATTGTTCTGCTTAGTCCATGGTACCACCATCTTTTTAATTTTTATATTTTTTTTCTCTCATCCACATATGTAACGTGTTTCATAGAAAATTTGCATTCGACTATTAAAGAAGTAGGCCTATCGTCTCATTTAAGATTTTATTTTTTTCATACAAACTAATTGACCTCTGTTTTGAATACATACCAACACATAACTCAGAACAATCTCTGAGATTAATGCATATCTGGCGCTCAGAATATCATATTACATACATAATTAATGTTAGGTCAAAAAAATAACACAGGCAGGTGATATATCAACTATATACAAATATTCTAAGTTTCTAATCTGATTGTTTTTATAGTAAAGGAACACGAAAAACATACTGATCAGGGGCACACACAAAAATGTTGAAGTGATGGGTGGAGACAAGGAGGTGGACCAAGGCTCGCAACCCCGGTGCATCGATTCCATCATCGTTGGTGACCATGATCGTTGGTCGTTGGCTGCCGGAGCTAACGACGTGGTCCTTGTTTCCTTCTTCCATTCCGAAATTTGTCAAACAAAAGTGAGTGCAATGGAGTCAAAATGGTTATCTATCTGGCCGTTGATAGTCAACTATAGGGGTGGAAAGTTTCTTGATTCCTTGGCGGGTGGAAAATGTAAGAGAATATTTTTAAGTTGTGACGAATAATTTGAATAATTTTAGTGTTCAGCACTCTGATTCGACCGGTAATATTATCCATAAATTAAAAATATATAAATATTATAATTTATGGATAAAGGTTTTATAATTTTATATTAACATAAAATAAGAATAAAAATTATAAAATTTATAAAAAATTTCGCTATATAACACGATTTGATAATAGAAAGTGTATTAACTTTAATCTCAGATTTTAATCACCCCCTCCATAAGTATTATCACAAAGAGTACTGATATTATCATCTATAAATATGATTTGCACACCCTACACCCAACTCAAAATTTTGAATATTAATTATTGGCACCCAATCTAATACCAATAATATCCTTATCAATATAATTTATTTATTTTACACATTTCATTTTTTAAACCCTCTTTTATTATTAGTACACCATTATTAATGCTAAATAACAGGCAAGTAATAAAAATAAATTAAATTACATAAGTTATAATAGGTAATAAAAAGCAAATTAAATTACATAATATAAAATATACAATAAAAAAGAAAATTAAATAACATAATCTTATTTGGGAAGAGAATTACAATAGACCCCAACACTCTTAACATTCATATAAAGATATCAAAGCAGTGTTTTGTTTTGAGCATTGAAACTGACAAAGAAACACCATGCATGGTGTATGATTTTCTCCAATGTATTGAAATCAATTGAGAAGTCCATAATAGCCAAGAAATTACAAAATTAAACCAAATCTAGTAGCATATCGAAAACATCTTACTTTTTTAAAATAAAATAAAAAAATTATATACACTTTTTATTTTAATATTTGTATGAACATAATCATTTTGAAAAAATAAAATTCCACTACCTTCTCATATGATAGTCATGTATATGGAAAATTTTTATACTAGAAATTTTATATTTATATAATTTCTTTTGGTCAAACGTCACTAGGTCAGAGGTATTTATGCAATTCCCCCATTAAAGCCCATCAACTAGTTGCGAGCATCCTACCGAAGACCAGCTATAAGCAAAGACAATTAAAGTAGGAATTTGCCGGCCATGCACTCTAGGTCTCCCATTAAATTCTATTCAAATCAGACTTCACCTGATGTCTTACGTAACCAACAATATTATAGATTTATTTAAGAAATAGTCGTTCTATGAATAATTTTAAATTGCAGATTTTATAATTTATGGTCCTCAATTGCGTACTATTACGTTTCTCCCTTTTCTCTCTTGTCAAACATAGATTGATTGTCTAACAATCTGTCTGTCAATTCGTCAAAAGCATAATAGTTTTGTCGACCCAGAAACATTAAAATATGAGTAATAACATAAAGTAATGTTTCTGGTCCAATGCTTAAACATTTTTAATTCATTCTAAAGAATCACAAAATTTACACGCACTTTGACATGATTAAACAAGTTTTTTATACAGAACATGGGTCTCATATATTAAGTATCCTAAAATTGATAAAAAAAAAAAAATTTTATAATCTATTAATACAGTATTACTCAGTATTCAGTATCCTAAATCTTCATTATTAAGTTTCTTTTTTTTCTTTTTCACTGTTTCACTCTTAAGGGCCAGGTTGAATGTACATGTCAAATTTTAATAATTGAAAAACAAAATTTTTGCTTTTATATTAATATTTTGCAAATAGAATTAAATTCTATGTATTATTTCCAACTTGTATCCTGAACACGCATCAGAAGATAAAATATTAATGAACATACATAACAATTCTTGATGCAAACATCTGTTTGACACTACACATTTAACATAAAACTTTCTATCACACACAATGTGATTGACCAGAGTATGGAAAATGGGAAGGGAATCATTGCCCATATTTTGCGGAGCATATATCTGTAGCAACATTATAAGATAAACTTCAAGAAGATGATCAACAGATTTTTAAGGCTCCAAAGACAAAATTGCGCAAGTCTTCAAATGTCTAGTGTCTACACCTGTTTCAAAAACGTATTCCCATTTGCAGATTATCAAAAGAAGAAAGATAAACTACATAATTTGCAGAAGAATGAGGACAGTAGTAATGCAGGTAAGTAGTTCAATCACCTCAACATAGTTTCATTTTGTCTACTTCTCATCAGAAATATCAATCTCACAGAGTTTTGAATAACAATTTCGCATTATTGATGATTATAATAGCATATGAACTGATCTAGTTTTCAGAAAGCATAAACAATTCATAGCTAAAGATACAAGAAAGCATAAACAATTCATAGCCAAAGATACAATTACAATCATATCGACCAATAAGTTTGCAATAGATTCTAAAAGAATGGAGCTTTGTCTCTAAATTATATAGAGGCTCATGATGAACTTCATCCAGAGGAGACACTGTAGAATCATGAAGCACAGTTGAGTTTAAAAGCCCTTGTAGTTGACGTAAAAGCAATTTTCCTGGGATAATGATTAAGAGGAAAGGAGACAACAAGATATATTAGTAACAACAGCCATCGAGAAGCTATATGCATGCAACTCTAACATGTGTTAAGCAACAAATTTTAGAGGCACACGAAAATAAAGCAATCACATTTCAAGCATTTATATGTCATACACATGAAATGCAACTCTCCAAGGATCCCTTAGAATATATCAGCTTCCAAGATCATTTCTATTATTCGTAATAGAAATTGAGCAACAGGTCAAGTCATGCACATGATAGTTGTTTGACTGAAGCATGTGTTTTTATGACTAACCAGAGGGATTGTACTGAATTACAAGGCTGATGAAGAGACACCTTCAGATACATTTTGCAACCAATCTTTGTAGTATGCCTGGCAATCTGCCTCTGCATTAGAGAGGGCTCCAAGAGGAGTAATGGTAATCTGAAATGAAATTATGAGTACCACGTTAATCAAGAGCTGCTGAATTCAAAAGTTTAATCAAGTAAGAGAAGATACGCACATATCCTTCCTGAACATATTGCCAGTCCGTATTAGGATCGTCGATATGAACTCCCCTTACCTATAAATTGAGAAATTTATTCAATTTCAAGTGATGTGACAAATGAAGCAAATCCTTTGGAGAAGTGCTGTCCATTTGAGCAGGGACTTTGCAAAAGGCACATTAACTTTAATCACGTTTCATTTTTATGCTTTGAAGCATACCAAAATGCATTTAATTAATAACAACTTTGTGACCTCATAGACATTCCCCTTTCCTTTTCATTTTCAACTCTTGAACAAAGAGGACCACATATTAAATTTCACAGTTAGAGATAGCTCAATTTCTTTGAAAAGATGGGAACAAATCTCTATGTTAAAAATTTATTTTCAACCTTTTAACATGGGTCATTGGTTTCCTATGTTATCTCCTCCCTCAACGTCCTTTTCTGTCAATATAGGTATAGTTATATGAGCTGCATACAACAGCCTTTGCATCAGTTTCAAAGCCAAGGAAAAAATAGAAAGTCTCCTTACAATCCATCCACTGGTAGGAGGACAATAATATTCTCTAAAAATAAACTGAAACCAGCAGCATATCAGCTTCGGAGCCGAAAGATTTAGTCATCCAAACAACGGAAGGGTATTACCCTGCCTTGTTGAATAAAAATTACTTGGATTTAATTTAGAATACATTTCGATTTCCCAATTCTGTTAGGGAGGAGGACAATGGGTATCATTTTAGTTGAGTGATGGACTGCTAAATATTTTGAAATTACAGAGGCAAAAAGACCATAAAGAAGAAAATAAATACCTCTCTCCTGAACAGAAGGTGATCCTGCAATGCAGTTGATGTGTCGGTTTCAGTTTGAGCTGCTGAATCAGTCTCCATTGTCATTGTTGATAGCATTTTCCCTCCCTGGGTTTTAGAAGTGACTTGCCTCCACCCCATTTTGAATATACTCTTACCTTGTTTAGTGAGTTTATATCCCTTTATGCAAGAAACACAGAAAAACACATTATACAATATTTTCAAATACAAATTATTAATGTATCTATACAAAAGTATACTTAAGCCACTTTGTACAAAGCCAGGTATTTTAGCCATTTGCAGAGGCCTACGACGCCAGGGGAACCAAAACTAAATAAAGGAACATCCAACAATGAATGTCAACTCCTTTTCATTACTAGAACAGAAGAATATTAATAAGTGCATAAATAAATATGGTTATAAAATCACCCATCCTCTTCAGCCTCCTTGGCCCTGCCACTGTTTTTCAGATGCAATCAGATCCCACAGAAGTTAGAAGCACAATGATTGACAACTAGATAGGCGTTCTCCAACTTAGAGAAGGAAATGCAGTGGTTTTAAATGCACCAGAGATTGGAATGAGTGAATCAGGACACAAAATATTTCATAAGATAAACTGCAGGATGATAATAAGATGCTTTAAACTTATTTAATCAGCATTGTGACAGTAACAGAGTAATATTCTTGAGTTGTTGTCATATAATAAAAATATAGATTACCTTTCCTGAATGTTTGTCAGAAATTCTGTTTACATATCAGTCAGTAATTAATTTACAAGGACTTTGGTAAATCGAAAACAATACTAATATTCCCTCTTTTAACTACTTCAATAAATATCGAGTCAAAGTTGGTCATCTACAAAACTAGACAATTAACATAAAATAGTGACATGTTAAAAAGATAATCTAAGTTTTACCTTGTGATTAGCAACATCTGTCGGCAGATCTACATTCAAAAAGCATTGTAGAGGATAAGTTTGATTCCTGATCTCAGGCAGTAGTGCATTTATGATAGGCAAACAAGCCTCAGCAGCAAGTGTGTAGTCTTCAATGCTGCTCTTACCTCCAACCCTAAAAGCTCACTATTTAATATAATCATACGGGGGGGAAAATATCTCTTTTACAATGTTGAGATTGACAAAAGATGCAACTGTACGCTAAGTATTAGGTGAAAACATGACATGACTACAACAGTTCATCGCTATTAGCCTAAAACAAACATTCATTGGAGTTGGCCTTGTACACTATAAAACAGTCGTATCATAAGACTTGGATTCAGAAACATGCATTGATACCAGTTGTATGATATAGAGACAGCAGGTACATCATGAAAGAAGGCCTCTCGGGCACCCCCGACTGTCCCAGAGTAAACACTGCAATCCCAAGGAAAACCAGATCATATAATGTAATGAGTATAAACAGACATACAAATAGGCCAACAATATCATAATGAAATAACAACCAGACAGTCATACACTTACGCAACTGCAGACAGTTACAAAAGAACCTAAGGAAACAAGCTTTTTTACTTTGTTTTTCTATGCATAGCTCTTGAAAGAACATCATATTTATTAACCGATGGTTGTCAAATCTATGGCAATAAAATCACTTGATTATTTTATTTCTCATATCCTCTCCCTATTCCCATTAAAAAGTCTTTGACTTAAAACAAATGAATGGAGTATTCAAGACAACTGCAAGATAACAATTCGGAAGAAAAAAATATTGCTAACATGTGGTAACCACAGTTGCTTCCCATGTTTATGCCACTGAGCACCTGCGCGCAGAAATTTAAGATACATTAACAAATAGCGACAGAAGATAACTTTATGTGCCACAACTTTCAGAAATGCAAGCCTAGACTGTACTTCATTCTTTAGCCAATAAGTATAATATATCACAGAAACTAGAAAATAAATCCACAACAAAGAATAATAGCAAGAGAGCTACCAGATCAGGAACCGAAGGAAAGAGAGCTTGCGAGAGACCCAAAGACGTACAATCAGCTGGAGTTCCTGAAAAAAAGTCGAAAGTAAAAACAAAAATTGATTCAATTCAAGTAAAGAACAACAATGAATAGCTTACACTACTAGGAGTGACATTTCAAACATGAAATTTCACCAAAACAAATTACAACAAACCAGAAACCGCATAGGCTGTGGCTCCATCAATATTTGTCTTTCTAGCTTGTAGAGGATGACGCCACGTAATACTATGACTCACAGCCGACTTTTCCCTGCCAGTCAATTATTTCGTTTAAACACCGATCATCCAACTAAAGTCATGAAAATCAATCAATCACTTGCGACACTTGCGACACTTACGAATCGGGAGCGCAGACGAGGACAACGTAGCGATTGGTGGAGACGAGGACACGGACCAGTGATCGTAGGCCTGGAGCATCGATTCCGTCGTCGTTGGTGACCATGATCATCGGCTTGTGATCGGAGGTGTTTTCCATTGTTGGCGGCCAAAAATATCAAGTGCCTGGAAGAATTAGAGATACTATAAAAAAAAAAGAATAAGCTGCGAGTATTTTTGGCTACTAAAAGCAGAGGAAGTTTTCTTCAAAAAATAAGCCAGGGAAAGTTGGGAAACATGCTTTTGCGGTTGATGACGACACCAATCCAGTTTGTCGTCAAGTCAACTGATTATTATATTTTATTTAACCCTTTTTGTAAGTCTGTTACCGGAGCTAACACTGAATTAGTGATTAATACTATATGCGATTGATTAATAGTGTAATTTTGTCTGATTACATTATGTAATCAATGACTTTAATGTTGGGCCAAATTGGAATCCTGTAACAGGTTGCCAACAGAAGCAAGGGCCCACGGCCCATTCACTTTCCTCTAATTTTACTCTAGAATTTTCTGCCTTCTTGGAAACGCGAAGCATTGGTTATTGAGATTTTTTGTTGAGAAAATGTGAGGTGAATTCAATCTAAAATTTATTAAAGTTTGATAGATTTTTTTGTAATTATAGATTTTGATAGAAATCACATATTTTATAGAATTTTTATTGATTTTGTTGTAAGAAATCTAATAAAATTTTGAGAACTATGGTAAGATTTATTATATATATTTTTTTATAAAAATCAATTTAAAATTAATTCAAATCCATCATTTAAATGAAATCAGTGAACTTAATATATTTTTTAATACATCTAGATTTTATTAAATTTCATCTAATTTTGAATTGCATACACTTAAATTTTAATGGATTTCATACAAATATAGATTAAATACACTTATGATGTGTTTACTCGAATGATTAGAAAATAAGAATGAAGAATGAATATGATTGTTGATGTTTAATTGCTTTAAATTAATCTATAATAAGAATGAAAAACATAAGCTACACACAAATTTCACGTTGTGAAATGGGATTTTCATTCATCCCACCTTACTTAGGCTATGTTTGTTTGTCAAGATGGGACTAGGTTTGTATAAACCTATGTTTGGTCCAACCAAGTGGCTCCCACCACCCATTTTATCTCACTAGAATGGGTTAATTGAAACCCATTGAGAAGGTGAGTTAATTTTATCCCACCATTTGCTCTTTCTCCTCTCTAGCTCCTTCTCCTCTAGCTTCGTTGCCTCCACCATTCACTTCTCCCTTGTCCTTATGTTGATTTGCACCAGTACCAATCTCCCTTCTCTCTCTTCTTCGATCGAATTGTTTACCTTCCACCGCTAGTCGATTCTCCAACCAGGAACTTGTCAACGAGACTGAGATCTGCATCATCTTCGTTGTTGTTCCAGGGTATCGATGCCTTCGTCTTGTCAACCGTTTGTCTTGTCGCTAGAAATGGCAAGGGATTTGGATGGGTTTAGAGGGTGATGAGAGAGGGAGGAAAGTGGTGGTGGTGGAGAAGATGGAATGGTGGAGGTGGAGGAAATGGAAATATATATAAAAATTTTCATTTTAAGTCATTGAAAAATTTCATTTAAATCCTATCCTATTTTAGTGTCATCAAACATGGAATTATATTTAAATTAATCCAATCCAATCAAATTCCATCTAATTCAATTCAATCTCCTATAAATAATTTAATCATATCCCACGTAACAAGCAAGGCCTTAGCATTCCCATTCCCAATCCCAATTTTTTTGTAATTGATTTGTTACAGTACATCTGCTTGTTCCAAGCCAAACAGTTCTCTATATCTAAACTTACGGTCCCATAACTACATTTTCATGAGAATGAACAGTAATAATTATATTAATTGAGTTTATGATTGTCATATTTCGTCTTCATCTTAACTTTGAGAGCTAACGGCTCTTACACACTCGAAAATACTCCATGACTCAATTTATGCGCTACAAAATATGACGATTGACAAGTGTTTGGCAAAGCAAGCACATTCTGTGTTTTCATTTACTAGTCTGAAAATTATAAAGAACTACAAGGCCGATGAAGAGAGGCTTTCTGCTATATTTTGTAGCCAATCTTTGTATGCTTGGCAGTCTGCCTCTGCATTAGACAGGGCTGCAAGAGGAGTGACCGTAATCTGACATAAAATTACAAATTTCGTATTAATGATGAGCGGTTTAATTCAAAAATTTGATCAAATAAAGGAAATGTAGATAGTAAATACATACACATCCGTCCCGAAGAAACGGCCAGCCTGCGTCAGGATCATCAAAATGAGCTATCTTTGCCAATGAAATTAAAAATTCCATTCATTAAAGTAAAATGATAAAAGAAGCAAACTTTGTGGACAAGTTGCATCCATCTAAGCAAGCACTTAGAAATGAGTATAACAACATTGTTAATTCATCCATAATCTCGTGTCTTTAATGCTTTATATAAATGTGTGTGCTTGAACATGCTAAAAAAACATTTTGATTAAATTGACAACATGTCATAATGTCCATCAATCAGCACAATCCATCTACTTCCATGAGACTATAAGAGCAGCTATACTCAGTACAAATCAAGTCAAATTAGCACAAGGAAATTTAATTGGATTAAAGATCAACTTAGTTGAGCAATAAACTAATAAATATTGCATTTAGAGTGGCAGAAAGACCAAAAAAGACTACCTCCCTTTTGACGAAAAAGTGATCTTGCAATGCAGTAGATATACCGGTTTCAGTCTGAGATGCTGATTCTGTCTTCATTGTCATAGTTGATAACACTTTCCCTTCCTGAATTTCAGAAGTGACTTGCCAATATGCTACTGTGGCTATACTTCTACCCTGTTTAGTGAGCTTATACCCCTTTGTAGACACAGGAAACGCAGAAAACTGAATGAATAATGACAGCCTAAATGAATGCATAACAATGGTTGATGTATCTATAATGTAAAATTGTTTCAAAGCCACTGCATATAAGCTAGGGGTTTAGCCTTTGTAGGCCTTTTAAGTCAGAAAACCAAAACGAAAAAAGGGAACATGCATTAAAGAATTTCAACTCATTTTAGTTACTAAAATGAAAATCTGAAATACTAGGTAAGTTTTTCCTGGTTTTAAATGCATTGGAAATAGGCGCATAAAAATTTCATGAAGTAAAATGTTTAAAAGTAATTTAAACCAACATTAGCACAGCAATAGTATACTATAAATGACATATAATGATAAGGGATCAAAAAATTTTGACACCAAAGTATTCTTGGAGAATTTATTTTATCAGTTGGCTAATAAATCTACCGACTTCGGCGGATCAGAAACAGTAATATAGTCCCTCTTTTACCCACCTCCGTAAGAGAATGTTGAGTTTTAGCTATTCTTCTTAAGGGAAAACTTTTAAAAAATGAGTTAAAGTTGGTCAATCTATAAGACTAGGAATCGATGCATAGGTGATGGCACATCAAATATTCCCCTGAATTTGACGATATAAAATAGTGAAACAAAAAATGATCACGTGAAGTGACATGTTAAGAAGTGAAGTTAAAATTTATCTTATGATTGGCAACTTCCGCTGGCACATCTATGTTTAGGAAGCATCTATCGGGATAAGTTTGATTCCTGATGTCATCCAGTGATGTGTTTATAATAGACAAGCAAGCCTCAGCAGCAAGCGTGAAGTCACGAATATTGCTCTTACCTCCAATCCTAAAAATTCACTATTTAACTAATCATACGGAAGAATAAAACCTTTTATGATGTTGAGATTGATAAAAGAGGAGAATGTAAGCCATATAACTATTGACATGGCTTCATTTCAAACAAACAAAGTATTGACATGGCTTTAACAGTTCATATCCACAGCCTATTATACATATTGATTTGCCCCTGAGCATTGTCAAACAACCATATAAATATGACTTCAACTAAATCCCTCCCATCAATCCAAAATACAACCATAGAATATTTACCACTTGTATGATATAGAGACAGAAGGTACTCCATAAAGGAAGGCGTCTCGAGCACCTGCAACTGTCCCAGAGTAGACACTGCAGTCCCAACGATAAAACCAAGTCAATGGTGTCACGAGCACAAAATGACCTCACAAATTAGAAGGACTAATATAATAATAAAATAACAACCAAAGGCCATTACACGTTTATTCAATTGCAGGCACCAAACTGGAAATTTAGAAACACGCCATTTTAGGTGAATTTGTTTCCATATCCTATCACATCAAAATTAATGTCTCGTTTTCTCATAGCTCTTGAAAGAACATATATTTGTGAATTGGTGGATTTTTAAATCCTATGACCCAAAAATTCATTTGATCTATTATCTTTACAATAACATATGTACACAGATATAAACAGTTCAAAAATTATTTTGATAGTTGTAATTAAGTTCAGAGCAAATCTATGGCTCCAATAAAGAAGGCAAACTATGCAATGATAAGTTGATAACTATGACAGAGCTCAAACAATGTCTATTAACAGCTTTCATAATTGCAAGAAAATAATCAATGTAGTTAATTTAACAGAACGACATTAAAGAAAAGTTATATTTAGACCGAATATGTTACATATAGCTTCTCATATTAAAACCATTAGAACTCTATACCCTAAAAAGATGAATAGAACAATCGAAACAATGCGTATCGAGAAGGCATGCATAGAGGGAAAATTTTACTAACATGTGATGACCAATGTTGCTACCTTTGTTTATGCCACTGATTACCTGCATGCAGATATTGATTGCGCCTCAATAACTAGCAACATGAAATAACTTTATGTGCCACACTCTATAGAAAAACAAGCCATAATCTGAGTTATAAGAATGTCGTGTTTTGTGCCCTAAGCTGGTCCCCGTCATAAAAGTAATTGTTGTTTTTTAGAGAAAAACTGAGAGATATTATTGATAAGGGAATTCTCTATATATTGCAGTGAGACTGATTTTGCTTTATAAAAGCAAGATCACAACAGAACCTAGAATGTAGGAGTTTAAATTATTCTATCCTTATCAAAATACACCTAACCTTAGAGATGAGATTAAGTAACAATCTACTTAACCTCTTTATTATCTAAAAACAGTAAATAAATAACTAATTACAGCTGTTATTTTTGAGATAAACCTAACTTCAACACCCCCTTCAAGTTGGGTCATAGATATTGATCATACCCAACTTGAGAGTTAGGTTTTCAAAGCTAGTTCTGGACAAAGGTTTAGTAAGAATATCTGCTGTCTGAGAAGTGGTTGGTGTGTAGATAAGATCCATGCTTCTTTCTTCAAGTTTCTCTTTGATGAAGTGTCTATCTATCTCCACATGTTTGGTCCTGTCATGAAATACAGGGTCCTTAGCAATGCTCATGGCTGCTTTATTATCACACATAATCTTGACAGCTCCTTCTATAGGTATTCTCATCTCTGCTAATAACCTTTTTAACTAGATTCCTTCACAAATTCCAATGGCCAAAGCCCTAAACTCAGCTTCAGCACTGCTTTTAGACACCACAAGTTGTTTTTTACTTCGCCAAGACACTAAATTTCCCCAGACATATGTGCAGTAACCTGACATTGATCTTCTATCTAACTTTAAACCTGCCCAATCAGTATCAGTGTACACCATCAGCTCCCTCCTTGAGTTTCTTTTAAAAAACAGACATTTCCCAGGTGTCATCTTTAGGTACCTTAGGATACGGTATACTGCTTGCATATGTTCTTCATTTGGATTGTTAATGAATTGACTAACACAGCTTACAACATAGCTTATGTCAGGCCGAGTATGGGACAGGTAAATCAGCCTTCCTACTAGCCTTTGATACCTTCCTTTGTCAACTGGTGCACTGCCTTCAACCATTCCTAGTTTTGTAGAGGAGTCCATTGGCGTCTCAGCTGGTTTACAGTCCACCATCCTAGTTTCCTTTAGTAAATCCAGAGTATACTTCCTTTGAGAGACTGAGATACCCTTATTTGACCTTGCTATTTCCATCCCCAAAAAATATCTTAGACTCCCTAGGTTTTTTGTCTCAAATTCCTTAGCTAAGAAGTCTTTTAATTTCTGAATTTCCTCCTCACAATTTCCAGTGATGATAATATCATCTACATACACAATCAAAGCTGTCATCTTCCCTCCTAGTGAGTGTTTGATGAACAAGGTGTGATCAGATTGACATTGGTTGTATTCACACTGTTTTACAGCTTTTGTAAACCTCCCAAACCAGGCTCTTGGGGACTGTTTAAGTCCATATAATGATTTCCGTAACCTACACACTTTATTGACAGTAGAACCTGTTTCAAAACCTGGAGGAATGATCATGTACACCTCTTCTTCTAAGTCTCCATTCAAGAATGCATTCTTGATATCCAATTGATGAAGTTTCCAATCCAAATTTACTGCCATTGAAAGCAATACCCGAACTGTATTTAATTTGGCCACTGGTGCAAAAGTCTCTTGGTAGTCAATACCATAAGATTGAGTAAATCCTTTAGCAACCAGCCTAGCCTTAAATCTTTCAATGTTGTCATCAGCTTTGTGTTTGATGGTAAAAATCCATTTACAACCAACTGGATGTTTACCACTTGGAAGATCGACTACCTCCCATGTTTTGTTTTGCTCTAGCGCTTTAATTTCTGTCCATACTACTTCCTTCCACTCAAGAATACCAAGTGCCTCTTGTATGTTGTTCGGAATTTGGTATTTTGAAATGTTAACAGTGAAAGCATGAAAGTTGGGTGACAGCTTCTCATATGAGATGAACTTACTTATTGGATACAATGGCCGATCTCGACATTCTCTATATCCCTTCCTAATTGCAATCGGCTGATCACATGTGGTAGGTTCATCTTGTTCTTCCTTATCACTTTCTGCAGTTGTTTCTGGACCATCCTCATGTCTTCGGACTTGGTTACTTGGTTCAGGTTCTTGGTTGTACTGTAGATAGGGGTGGTAATTCGGGTTGACGGGTTGGGTTAAACACAACCCGAACACGACCCGATAATTTTTGACACGACACGATAAGGAAACGGGTTGAAACCTATCAACCCGAACACGATACGATTACTAATGGGTCGACACGAAAACGACCCATTTAACCCGTTTCTTAACGGGTCGTTGAACAACCCGTTAACCGACACGTTAGTGACCCGTTTAACCGACACGTTAGTGACCCGTTAATGACCCGTTTAACCGACACGAATAATAATCTGTTAGTAGGGATGAGCATCTTCAACCCAACCCGACAAACTCAACCCAACCCGATTATTTTTTATTGGGTTGGGTTGGGTTACATCTTAAAAAAAATTGAATAGATTGGGTTGGGTTGGGAGATTCTCAACCCAACCCAATCCGAACATGAAAACAGCCACCCCTAACCAAGTCTTTCTTATCTGGAACATTTCCTAGACATACACTTTTACGCTACTACATGAAATCTATCATAGAGGATTTATAAATCTAGAGTAGAAGAATGAAGACACAAGAGAAAAAATCAGAAACCTCAAGCGGTTTATAAATTTAGAGGATTTATAAATCCAACCCGACAAACCTAACCCAACCCGATCATTTTTTATTGGGTTGGGTTGGGTTACATCTTAAAAAAAATTAGATGGGTTGGGTTTGGTTGGGTTGAAAATTAAATTAGGTTGGGTTGAGTTGAAAAATTTTCAACCCAACCCACGTTGGGTTGGGAGATTTTCAACCCAACCCAACCCGAACCCGAAAACGCCCACCCTTACCCGTTAGTTGACCTGTTTATGACCTATTTAAATTTTAATGATAGTTAATACATTTAAATTTTAATTATAGATTTAATATAACACAAAATTAAAATAAAAATACATAGGATCTAAAATATTACAATCATCCACAAATACAATCCAAACCATAAAAATACAAATATTTACAAAGATTATTATAAAAATATTCTTGCAAATATAGTCTTACATATTAAAAAACAAAACAACAACATAAAAAATATATCTGCAAATGTAGTCCTTTATAATAAAACAACAACATTAAGAGTTGATTGCATGATTTGCATCCACCAAACGAAACATGCGAAAAGATAATAATTAAAAGTTAACTAATTAGAAAATTATACATTTATACATGAAAAAAATATTTTAACAAATATTTTACTAAAACCAATAAAATTTTACCACTACATGACAATTTGTGATGAGATGAATTCGATAGTGTGATTACTAGCACTAACAGTTTCACTATCATCATTTATGTTCATCACATCTTCGGTAAGTTCATCTAATCCAAGATTTGGATTCTCTACAATAATGACAAATAAAAAAATATTAAGATTATTCTATTAGAAAAGAAAAATAAAACTCATAATCATATAATATATACAAATTGCAATTAACAATTTTATGTAAAATATTACCTTTGTCTCCATATATCCAGTCTCGAGTACAAACTATAGCCTCCACCACGTGTGGTTTCAGTGAACTTCGATATTGGTCAAGGACTCGACCACCAACACTGAACGCTGATTCAGATGCCACTGTAGATATTGGGATGCTCAAAACATCACGAGCTATCATTGCGAGTTCAGGAAACCGAATTGCATTGGCTTTCCAGAAATTCAAAATATCAAAGTCCATTGTATCTTGAAGCTTTGGCTCATCCAAATACATTTGCAATTGAGTTTTTCTTGTCAATTCGCTGTCGGATGAATCTTTATCAAACGATTCCCACTCCTATAAATATTTATTAATAAAAAACAATGTTAATATTATGCAAATAATACATATATATATATATATATAACAAATCAAATTAAATATATAAACAAACTAGTAAATAACATTAGCAATTACCTTCATAAGACTAAAAGATGGCGGAGCAATTGTTGCTTGTGACGAAGAATTAATGAAAAGGCCATGACCACTACCACCAAGATTAGATGTCGAAGTGGCTGAAGCATTTCTCATATACTCATCAAACAACAAATGCAACTTATTTCGAATATTTTCAAACTCAAATGAATCCTCCCCATAAACTTTTCTATAAGCAAAATCAACAAATTTCATCTTGTACCAAGGATCCAAAATCAATGCTATGGCCATGATGGTATAAAAATCACCTCAATATTTGTTAAATTTAGTGTACATTTAAGTGACCATATTTTTCAAAAACAAATCATCACTTTCCAAGTTTTGCTGTAATAGCACATAAGTTTCCAACACATTCGAGAAATATAAATTTGAAGTTGGATACTTCGTTCCCGAAAAAATACAAGTGACATCATAAAATACTTTAAAAAACAAAGCAATTTTCTCAACCTTTTCCCACTCACTTGAAGAAGGACAATGCTTGAAATTACTATCACTCAACTCTAATATACACAAAGCACGACGATATTTAATAGCACTTTCAAGCATAAGATAAGTGGAATTCCATCTAGTTGGAACATCTTGCCTTAGACCTATCTTACTATTAAGAGAAACTTGATTCACACATTCTACGAACTTTTGTTTCCTCACTTGTGACCCCTTCACATATTTCACACACTCACGATTTTTATGGACCTCCTCATTTATTTCCCTCAAACCATCTTGAACAATCAAATTTAAAATATGAGCACAACAACGAATATGTAAAAAATCACCACAACATACAAGTGCCCCTTTTATGTTCAATTGATTTTTCAAAATATCAATAAAGGATTTATTTGATGAACCATTGTCCAAAGTAAATGAAAAAAATCATATTTTGAATTCCTCATTCACATAACAATGTATTGATCTTATGAGCTAAAGAAACTCCATCATGTGGTGGTGCCATAAAACAAAAATTCAACACTTTCTTTTGCAAAACCCAATCTTTATCAAGAAAATGTGATGTGAGACATAAATAACCATCAGTAGCTATAGATGTCCACAAATCACATGTCAAACTAATTCTACCAGGAGATTGTTCTAGCATATTCCTAATCTTTTGTTTTTCTTTGACATGCATTTTCAACACATCCGCCTTTGCGGTATTCCTAGAAACTAAAGTGAAATCCTTATCCAAATATTCAATTATTTTCCTAATCCATGTCCACTCCACAAATTGAAAAGGTAAATCATGACATATAATGGCCGCAGATATCATACCTCGAAATACTTCAGGATCTTTGGATTTCGTAAGTGTCACACCATCTGCACTGATTTTATCCATGAACATTTGACTTATATCTTTATTTTTCCTCATCGGATAGGTTATTTCCATGTGACGTTTCATGTTGCCGGTACCATAATTGCTTTCACAAATATAAATCTTGTTGCAAAGCTTACACTTACTCCTTAGCTTTCCATCTTTACTTCGTGGTAGCTTCATAAACACACTCCACACTTTTGATCTAAGCTTTCTTTTAGGGGCGGGTTTGGTCACCATGACATTCTTCCCCTTCTCTGTATCCTTGGTCTGTACTTCGACGTACTCATCTCCTTCCTCATCAAAATCCTCTTTCATACTATTTGTTTCCCAATCGTTGATATTGATATCGTTAGAATCCATAAATTTAAGTTGTACATAAAAATTGAAAAGCAATCTCATCATCAACTCACATGTCATATAGTTTTACAATATGAACTGATTTAGATTTCCATATTCTTATTATCCTTTTAATTTCTGCAGGGAGTTGCTAGTACTGATGGTAACTAAGATTTAGTATATATTCATCTAAAAGAGAAGGTGTGACTTATTTTCACTAAGTTTAATCACTTTCCCCACCATAAAAAGAAAATGGTAGTATTGATCTTATAATATTTGTTGTGGGAGTTCTGTTTTGACTGATTATGTATATTGATATAATTGAAGCAATATGGTTTTTTACACAAGTTGAACACTTTATCGAGCAAAGTAAAAGTATAGATAATAAATATTATAATGCAGGCCTTTTTATTACATATATTATTAATTAAAATATCATGTATATCATAAAACCTTTTTTACTTTCTCAAACTCTAACTTTTCTTTTAAATGTTAATCTTAAACACCAAATTTTTTCAAGAAATACAATTTGATTGCAAAGTATGAAGAATGATTTGAGGTTATTATATGTTAGTTTGAAGAAACATTAATGACTTGAGGTTATAATTTGCACAGTCTAAACTGATGTAGTTTCTTTTGTCAAGACAGTCACCTATCAGTAATTTATTCATCAATATTTCCAATAATATACAACTAATAGTAACAGAAAAATACTTTCCTAATGACAAATCTAACCCCCTCCTCTATTAATATTTATGTATACTCTTAAGTAAATTTCAAACAAAGTAAGGATATAACAGTCACTTTAATATCAAACAACAAAAAATGGAGCTATTGTTCTAAAAATGATGTCTTATACAGTATATATGACAGTATATATATATATATACACGCACACACACAAGAATTCACATCAAAAAGTAAATAAAAGCTGTCACTTTTTTTACAACACTCAAAATAACAACATCATAACAGATTCAGTGGTTTCACTAACATCACAAGGCACATTTGACTATTCTATTTCATCTAATTGAATAATCGAACAACTCGTAGTACATGAAATAATATATAAAATAAATAAATATATAAATAAATACCAACAAATTACAGCAAATAGAGTGAAATTTAATCATAATTGAAGCAGAACCCAACAAGGAGAGTTACAGAGAGTGATAAAAATTGAACAGAGAGAGGCGATCTCAGAGAGGGAGAGAGAGAGAAGAGAGTACTGTTGGCCTTCATCAAAAGCAGGAGGAGGAGCGTCTTGGCTGTTGTAACGAATACGGCACACACAAATGAAATATCAAAAAAAACAAAAACAAAAACAAATGAAATATTTACCTATTGTGGGAGCTCGGAGATGAAGGAAACGAGATCTGAGCTGGTTGTTGAAGATGAAGAAAATGAGATCTGAGCTGGTTGAGCGAGCAGATGAGCAGATGAGCGAGCAGATAAGCAGATGAGCGAGCAGACGATGGGAGTGGCTGGAATGCTGGATCTGGAAGGGTGCTGTGACGAGTCACGCCTCACGGTCAAGCACTGTTGAAGAGTCACGCCTCACGGTCAAGCATTGCTATCGAAGTGGAAGAAGGGTGTTGTTCCTGTTCGAAATCGAATGCAGTCTGCTGTCGAAGTGGATGAAGGCTGTTTGTGCGGCTAGGGCTGATTTGTGAAGAAAAAAAAGTATATATAGTACCTTTGAAATTACATCAATACCCCTGTAAATATAAAATTACGTTTTTACCCTCGTTAACGGGTCAACCCGTAACACGATTCATGTAACACGAACCCGACACAATAAGCTAACGGGTTAAACGGGTTGACCCGTTAATTTACCCAACCCGTTAAGCTTCAACCCTAACCCGTAATTTTCGTGTCGGGTTCGTGTCGACCCATCATGTCGGGTTCCAAATTGCCACCCCTAGCTGTAGAGGTGACCGAGACTCAACATCTTGTTGTACCTTTTTCTTTCTAGAATAAACCAATAGTTCAGGTGACTTTTTTGTGTGTACTGGTCAGGTTTTCAGGACTGTTTGGTTCAGGTTCAAACTTCTCACTATTGTTGGTTGATTTCGGGGATGGTTTTGTGACACTAGGACTTTCTTGACTAATATTTGGAAACTCTTCGATTGACTGACTGATACTAGGACTAGTTTGATTAACGTGAGGTGACTCTAACAAAAATTGACTCACACTTGGAGACTCTGTGTTTCCCAAAAACAAATACTTCTATCTTCCTCATGGTTTCTTGTTTTAGTGAAATATGGTTGTTTTTCCATAAAAGTTACATCCATAGACACGTAAAATTTTTTTGTGATGGTGGAATAACACTTATATCCCTTTTGGGTAGGAGAATACCCTACAAACAAGCATTTGATAGCCTTTGGATCCAGTTTACTTCGAAGATGTTGATGTATATGCACAAAAACAGTGCAACCAAAGACCTTACTAGGTAGCTGTGATATGATTTTGTTGTTGGGATAAATGCTTGACAAAACTTGATAAGGGGTTTGGTATTTCGAGACTCTTGAAGGCAGCCTATTGATTAAGTAAGCTGCTGTTAACACAGCCTCTCCCCAGAAATTTTTAGGGACATTCATGGCTAACAGTAGGGACCTCGACACTTCTAATAAATGCCTATTTTTTCTCTCGGACACTCCATTTTGTTGAGGAGTGTCGACACAGGAGCTTTGATGTATAATCCCTTCTTTTGCCAAGTACTCACTTAAGGTGGAACTAAAATACTCCTTATCATTATCAGTTTTTAACACACGAATTTTTGTCTGAAATTAAGTGTTGATCATACTATTAAAGTTTGTAAAAATACGAAATACTTTGGATTTTTTCCTCATTAAAAATACCCAAGTGATCCTAGTATGATCATCAATAAATGAAACAAACCACCTAGCTCCCGTTACATTGTTAACCCTTGATGACCCCCATATATCACTATGTATTAAAGAAAACGGAGAGGAAGCTACATATATTTGTTTTAGGAAAACACTACGAGTATGCTTAGATAATTGACACACTTCACATTGGAATTGATTGACATTTTTATTCATGAACAGATTTGGAAACATTTTCTCGAGATACATGAAATTTGGGTGTCCTAAGCAATAATGCCATAACATTATGGAATCATCTTTATTTAATCTACTGCTATCATTAACTTGACTCTTGACAGATACTAACTGTTTTGACTGAACTTGGTTTGCAAAAGAATATTGATCGTTTAGAATGTAGAGTCCCGCACACATTTCAGCATTGCCAATCCTCTTCCCTAAGTCCATGTCCTGAAATTCACAATGGTTTGACATGAATTTAACTAGACAGTTCAGATCTTGAGTAAGTGTACTGACAGAAAGTAAATTACAATCTAAAATAGGCACTAACAGCACTGATTGTAGGGTTAATGTGGGAGAAATTTTAACAGCTCCTGTACCTATTGCCTTTGACAATGATCCATCAGCAATACTCACAAAAAAATTCCCTTTATATGGATAAAACTTATGAAACAAATTAGCATTACCAGTCATGTGATCAGATGCACCAGAATCAACGATCCATGACTGATTTTTTTCTTTTTTCAACCATCAATGCAGTCAAAAAATTACCTCTTTGAGCAAAGGAACCTGTTCCGATGATGGATGACTGAGACTGCTGTGTAGATTGTTTGATAATCTGCTGTAGTTTTTCTATTTGTTCCCTGCTGAAAGATGATGAATTTTCTGACTTTACGGACTGACATTCTCCACCAACCATGTTTCCACGTCCTTCTCTATTTGGTGTAAATCTGTTTGGCTTCCAATCTGCTGGCTTTCCATGTATTTTCTTGTATGTTTCCTTTGTATGCCCTATCTTCCTACAATGATCACACTATGGCCTGCCTTTTTGAGGTCGATTATCACCAACCTAGACCTGATTTCCCTTGACAATCAGTGCTGAACTATCAATGGTTTGATTGGAATTTTCTGGTTTGACAGTGGACATTACTTTTTGTCTACTTTCTTCTCTTCTTACTTTTGAAAAAACTTCTCTGAGTTTTGGAAGTGGCTTGGTTCCCAGAATTATTCCTACAACTGCATCTAAATTCTGGTTTAGACCTTGTAGGAACTTGAATACCCTTTTCTTCTCGACTATCTCTTTATATGTCATTGCATCGTCTCCATTTTTCCAGTTATACTTTTCGAACAAGTCAAGTTGCTGCCAATGCATCATAAGAGTGTTGTAATATTGTGTTACTGTCATATCTCCCTGCATTAATGAAACTATAGTGCGCTCGACACCAAATAACTCCACAGTGTTGTCATGGCTTGAATACGTCACTTTTGCAGCCTCCCATATCTGTTCGGCTGTCTCATAAAGTAAAAAGATTTCACTTATATCATTATTCATTGAGTTTGTTAGCCATGACATTACCATGCTATTGTCGATTTTCCACTTCTTATATGCTGGATCACTCTCATCAGGTTGCTCAGCCTTTCTTGAAAGATAATCATCCTTCCCTTTGCCATGCACATACATCAAGACGGATTGGGACCATTGGAGATAATTTTGATCATTAAGTTTGTGGCTGGTAATAGGTAGATTTGGAAGTTGAGGATTGTCAGAATTTCCACCTCCATTTTCGCCAGATGGATTTGTGGAACGGGAGGTTGATGAGGTTTCAGCGGTTGAACTAGGAAGAGTCATACCATGTTTTGTCATTTGAGGGGTTCTAGCTTTCAGAGAGAGGCTCTGATACCATGTTGTTTTTTAGAGAAAAACTGAGAGATTTTATTGATAAGGGAATTCTCTACATATTGCAGTGAGGCTGATTTTGTTTTATAAAAGCAAGATCACAACAGAACCTAGAATGTAGGAGTTTAAATCATTCTATCCTTATCAAAATACACCTAACCTTAGAGATGAGATTAAGTAACAATCTACTTAACCTCTTTATTATCTAAAAACAGTAAATAAATAACTAATTACAGCTGTTATTTTTGAGATAAACCTAACTTCAACAGTAATAATAATAATAATATAAATTGAATAGTATAATTTAACATTATTTACAATTTGCACGCCTATTCTTGTTAATGCAGCTAGATATTTAATAATACGGCTGACACCATTCAGGCCATTGATACAGGAACATAAGCAAAATATAAAGCATAACGAAGGACAATGACCAAAACTTTAGAACAAGTGCATTCTAACAAATAGTCACAAATATACAACTAAACATAATAGTTGGAGAGCTACCAGATCAGGAAGTGAAGGAAAGAGCGCTTGCGAGATACCCAGAGATGTACAATCTACCGGAGTTCCTGCAAAGTAGATGCAAGAAACAAACTTTGAGGTTTTCATTAAAACAAACTTGATGCATTAGTTCAAACTTTAAAATTCAGAAACTTAGAAACAAAAATGATTTATTGATTAGGATTCGTACAACAAACCAGAAATTGCAAAGGCTGTTGCCCCATCAATATCTGCTCGTCTAGCTGAAATGGGATGAAGCCAAGTAATACTATGACTGACAGCCGAATTTTCCCTGAAATGACTCAGCAAAAACATAAATGCCACAAAACTATTTTGGAGCAACTCGTGCAAATAGATTCTAGTGTCAACAAAAAAATAATTTTTCTATATTACGACAATATAATTAATATTTATTAAATAATTGATATACTTAAACACTTAAACTTGCTGTTAGATATATAAGTAATCTGTATCAAATATTTAAATGAAAAACACAAAAAGAACAATTAAGTAAAGAATTAAAAAGAACCGGATGACAGAAGCTTGCAAATTCAATGCAATGTCCTAAGACAGAAATTTGGCACCCCTTCTCTGTGCTTTGAAGGTCTGTTGGTGTCTGTCTTCCCAGGATTCGATTGTCAATAATCTAGATTCGCAGCACTTGAAGCAGATTCTGGCAAACTGGAATTTGTAATATAAGGAATAGAAGAAGAAGAAAGAAACCAATAAATCAAAATGTGTCTTTTAACTAAATTCGGGATTGAATTTATAGAAGGAATTGTGTCTATTCAAAAGGACACATCTGTATCAATGGACACAACTGTTATGTTTAACAGTTTTTGTTCAGTCAAAATTCAAATTCGATTTTTTTAAATTTAAACATAAAATTCAAATAATACTGAACTTGATATCAAATTAAAAAATTAATTCTGATATAGGATGACTCCTTAAATCAAAGACCAATGGCCCCCGGCCCAAGGCCAATCTTTGATTTATTAAATAATATATATATATTTATTTATGAGTCAAATTTAAGCCTAAACTTTATCATTTATTTTGTCCATTCTTAAAGCCTTAAAAGCTACCGCTTTATAAACAAACAATTCTCACTCTATTTTTCCAATGTGGACTTATTTCCATTCAAACATTATTTTTCCTAACACTTGCAAGGACCCAAACAATAATATTGAACTCTTGCAAGATATAACATGCATTGTAAGAACCATGTACGCATATTAAAAAAAAAAAAAAAAAAAATGTTACATGCTAAAGGTTAGCGGCCAAATTAAGCTAAAACAATTAAATAAAAAAAATTATCTAAAAATTTAAATTAATAGAAAAGAGCTCAATAATATTATTTAAATAATAAAACACACATCTTCATATATAGGATCGACAGATTTATCACATGTCTCGAGATCAAATATAAACATGTTATAGTAGATAATAAATAACAAAT
This sequence comes from Litchi chinensis, assembly GCA_019925255.1. Classification (NCBI taxonomy): domain Eukaryota; kingdom Viridiplantae; phylum Streptophyta; class Magnoliopsida; order Sapindales; family Sapindaceae; genus Litchi; species Litchi chinensis. The sequence goes on from CM034461.1 coordinate 5,393,280, forward strand.
TCAAATCTAATCACACGGTGACCCGAAGCCATCAGTCATAGGACAAGTTAAATTTTAATAGCATGTTAATAACCAACGTATAGGAAAGAACCAACAATTTAATTTAAGCTTTGAGCACAGAGTATCAACTACTTGCAATAAATCAGCTGCATTCAATCATATACAATCAACATGATCTAAAATACAGATTAGTTATGTCTTCTGGTTGCTGGCGCCGTTGGCCAGCAACCAGCCCATGCCCCCTTTGCAAGGGGCATGGGTCGACACCAGGTGTACGCATATATATATGTATTATCTATAATATTATAATAATATCTATAATTAATAATAATAATAATAATAATACTATTAATGATATTTAGTCCCACCATTTGTGTGGGTCGCTCTCCCATCCCCGTGTGGGTTTCTCCCCCACCTCCATGTGGGTCGATCTCTCCCAATTGGGAGTAGTTCCCCGGGCCGTGCCACCAGTGTCATACCTCGGTTAAAGGGTCCCGGATATCCCCTGGGTTTATCCCAGATACAGTTGTTGTATTCAAAAAAAAATACAGATTAGTTATAAATAAATATCAAACACAACCAAAAAAAAAAAAAAATTCCAGCTAAGACCGAACAATCAAATGCAACAAGTACATATCGGGAGCGCAGACTAGGACGACGTAGCAAGTGGTGGATACAAGGACGCGGACCAGGGCTCGCAAGCCGGGTGCATCGATTCCATCGTCGTTTGTGACCATGATCGTCGGTTTCTGATCAGAGCTGACTAAAGTCGTCGTAGCGCTATTTTCCATTCTGTGAAACGATAGTATTAAGAAAATGCTATACAACGAGACACGCATAGACAAACTGAGGGACATTTGTTTTATATTATATTTGATGGTGGAGTAGCTTGGGCGAGTCAACGAAGTTTTTGACTTAAAAATGAAATAAAAATGAAGAAGATTGCTGGATGTAACATTTGTGCTTGAAGAGGTTACGTAAGTTTTACACTATTACACAAGAACGACAAAATCTTGCATGGGATGGTGAAAGCTTCCAGTTATGTATATGTTGTGTTTTATTATTATTATTATTTTTTTTTTTTTTGAAGTTTGACGTAAAAAAGGCTGACAAGTCTATATTCACACAAACCTTAAAATATGTCCCATTCAAATTTTAAAATACCCTTTATGGGAATTGAATTTCTACCGGATATTACTCTCATAAACAAGTCCTAACATATTTCAAATTCTTTTTAGTCTCTATAACATCACTATAAAATATCAATATTCTAATATGTACCTTTTTCATATTATTAGACATTGTTGATTAATTAAGCTATTCAATTTTTTTCCTAAACAATACATAGACAAATCCAATCTCAATTACATGTACCGCAATATTTCAAAAATTGCTTGATATGCCTTAGCAATATCAATTTCCATGAGACCTTCTATACAACTTTGCACTTATATTTTTTATCCATATAATTTGAATTAAAGATTGGTTTGTTGGTTATTCAAGTATTTAGAATTTTATAGATGTTTCATAACTTAAAAAAATCACTAAAGATATTTTACGCAATTCTACAAGAATTTGTTAGATCTAATATATTTTTATAATAATCATCTTATATATCCTTGGATGATTTTGATGAAGAAAAACTTAGAAATAATTTAGAGAATCTGGAAAGAAGAAACGAAGAATAAATATTTTCGATCGAGTAAGGTTATTTTTCAGATTTTAATGGATGTATAAAGTAAAATTTTGTTTTTAAATTACAATATTACTGTATTATAAATAAATGAGTGTCAGACAAACTTTCTGGGTGACAATAGCCTCGCTTTATCATATGTAAATATGACTGATCAATCATTAATACGAATGTAAATAGAACTCAACGAATTTTGCCACAGGCATGTTGCCAACAGGACTAATGGGCCAAGGCCCTTTCCTATCATTTTTCTCATGCATCCTCTGCTTTTGTATTTTGTTGAAGCTGTCATGGAAACCCGATGTGTTTACTTTCTTTTTGGAATTGTTTTGCTACGTCTAGGGCCGCACTCCTAGCCCAATACTTGGAAAATAAGAATGCTCAAGACGGCCACTGCCAATTGCCATAAGATAAAAAGTAAAATGAATATAATTGCAGACTATTTCAAAGAAAAGGATATAATTGCAGACAAATGAGAGGATGAATTTATATGAGATAATTGTGAAATTTTAATTTGTACCATTTGATAAACCTGACATTCTCGTTCCAATCCACAACAACACAGTTATTTACTACTTAGTTCCTAAATATGTTGAACTTATAAAGAGAGAGTTTATACTGCTACCGTCTTTAAACGAACTGTACTAGATATGTAAAATAATACCATAGAGATCACAATTCTTTGTTTTCATTTTTTTGTACCTTTTGATGTTTTTTAATTCTCAAATTAATGATTAATTACTATATCAAAACAATATAGTGAATAGTTAAGTATATGTAAGAAAAATAAAATATTTGTTTAACTATACAAATTTTGTATAATCATATGATTCTATATTAGAAACAGATTTGTATTATTGTCTTTTGGTGCCATTCCCATGCTTGATCCAAAGCAAGCACGCAGTACAAATACAAATTATATATGTTCTCTATCATGTTTTCATTTCGAAACAGGTAAAATGATTTTAGAATATTTTCATTGTTTTGACCAGAAACGTATATACTGGTATGACATCAATCAATTCATGAGTGACGAGAAAGCATGCAAAACTTGTATAACGAGAACATCTCAGCAATATTTCAGTATTCATGACCACGTGATTTTACACCCTGCACGCAGTGGCTGGCATGGAAAACGTTTGACTCCTACGTAAACAACAAATAATAATATTATAATTTACATGGTCACAAAGACTCTCGGAGTCACAGATTTCGGTTCACGGCACTGACGGCAGTACTGCACTAGTGCTAGATAGGTACATAGCTAGTTTCTTCAAAGATTAATATTTTCTCAATATGCCAACAAAGTACTGGGTTTTGGCGAAGAATTTTTGGCTCACTTTGACGATCGTGGTTTCATAGTCCAGGTTAGGTTAAGACTCTGTGTTTTCTGGACGCCGTTGATTTTCAAATCGAGTTTATTGTTTGGTTCCTGTCGAGTTTTCCTAGGTTCTTGTTTGAAATAGCCTTGAAGAATGCAAAATGTAAACAATGTTGATAAGGAGACATGTCACATCGATGGCACCAGTACCCTGAGCTCAACCATATATCCCATCTAGAAATTCGATTTAATTATTATTTTTTCAACATTACTATTACATTTTACAACTATTGAAACTTTTTAATTACGAAGGCTTTTTTATTCATAACTTTAAAATATAATCCGAATTTCTACTCTCAAATAAAGCAAAAGAATGACTTGTATACAGTAAAAAAAGTATTGCCCACATACTATTAGGATTAGTTAGAAAATTGCCCATATTTATGAGCTATGACACTCAAATTAATCAATTCTCAACTTGAAAAAAGTAAAATTAGGACCACGCCACTCCCATTTAGATATCGATTTAATTATTTTTATTTTAGTGTCTATCATGCGTCAACCTCAAGTCTTAAATATTATAATTGAATTATTTTCAATCAGTTTAAATTTTTTGATATAATGATATCTAATATAGAATCAACTCTTAGAGGTTTTAGTTTAAACCACCTCCTCTCTTTTTATCTTGAATTCTTATTACACATGTTATGCGGTAAGGAATGTTTAGCATAATCCGATATCTGTTATCTCTCCATGTTATACGTGATGGGACGTATCACGTGTTAATCTCAAGTTTATAGTTGGATCAGTTCCTAACGACTTAAACTTTTGAGTTTAATTAGATATCAATGTCTTTAAAAATAAAAAATTACTAACTGTTATTTTCATGAAATTTATAAATTTGAAATTTGAAACTTTGTTTCAAATATGCATGAGGAGATTTTTGTCGATTTATAGATAAGGCAGGTGGTCTGTAATTTAATCAAAGCATGAGTTTGACTGGAATAAAGACTAATCTTGTTAAAAATTCCACTGACTACTAACTTTTTCTTAACAGAGATGTTGAAAATTGAAATTGTCATAAACATCCATTATATTCCCGCGAAACTGTAGTGATGATGTTACATTGATGGAAAATTATCCTAGAAAAAGGTTTATTTCTTTTCCAAACCAAATTATTTGTCTTGATTCAAATCAAATCTAGAAAAGTGAGGACAATTTGTTTTTTGTTTATCGGGATCATTTTGAGTTTATGAGAAGCGCATGGAGGAAGGAGAATCACTTGCTGACAATCAAAACAAGATGTCTAATGAGCAGTCCTGATTTGAAAGCCACAAACTTGCAACTCCAGAAGACTGTTAAACTATAGACGGAACACAAAATTGTGTGATGTTGGATTGATACAAATGGATGTTGGAGATAATTGTAACCTTAATTTATTAAACAGTACCTTAACGTTGAATATATATTATATATGCATTAAATTATCTTACATTGAACAAAGAAAACCAGTCGCCGGAGGTGGAAACTTGAATATTATATATATATATATATATATATATATATGTATAGGGGCGGACCTATCTTAGGGTTAGGAGGGGCACGTGCCCCCCTCAAAATTTTTGAAAATTTTTAAAGTTTTAATATTGGTAATTATATATTTAAATATATAAATAAACTAATATATATAATTTTGAAGAGAATAGGTTTGCAAACACAAGACTGCGATGATGGTGTGCGGCGTGTATTTGTTGACTCTGGTGGTTGGTTCGTTTCCTCTCCATATCCAAAATTGATGCTCTTTTACTTAGTTTTTCAAAAAATCTTGAAGAGTAGTGTCAGGTACAAAAGCTCAAACCAAGCAGACTCTGCTCAAAACTTGCAATGGTTTGCCTTTCATAATATTTATACTTATTGGAAACTATAAATTGTTTTTTTTTAACCAAAAATTTTTTTTTGAGTCTCTCTTATATCTCATTCATGGCTTGATGAATGTTGTAGATTTATTTAAAGAACTTGTTAAACATTTATATTATTTGAAACTAGATTGCAGTTTTTTAAAAAAATTAATTTGGAATTTGTTTTATTCTTTTGTTTATGTTGTTTAAATGAAAATCAATAAAATTTGAGTAAATAAGAGTGAACTTATAAAAAAAAGCTTCAAAAATTTATAAAGAAAAATGAAATTTATGAATAACTAAAGAAAAGTGAATTATTATTGCTTTTATCTTTAATTTTTATTTTATTATAAAGTGTCTCTCCTCACACAAATATCTGGATCCATCACTATATATATATATATATATAGAGAGATATTTGTAAAAACCCCCCTGAAAATCAAAATAATAAAAAAATACCCCCACTTTTTAAAATATTAGGTAAACTACCCCCCACCGTTAAAATCCGTACAAATCGTTAGACATTCCATCCACAATTGTTAAAAGTCCAAAATGCCCTCAATTTTGATAAGTTGATGAGAAAAATATTATGAAAAACCCCCCTGAAAAACAAAATAATTGGAAAATACCCTCCCAAACTGAGGATATTTTGGACTTTTAAACAATTGTGGATGGAAATCTCTAACGGTTTGTACGGATTTTAACGGTAGGGGGTAGTTTACCTAATATTTTAAAAAATGGGGGGTAATTTACCTAATATTTTAAAAATAGGGGTATTTTTTTATTATTTTATTTTTCAGGGGGGTTTTTACAAATATCCCTATATTATATATTAGAGAAGCAGCAAGTGCGAGACTGTTTACGATAAGGAACATAAATGTTTGCTCTGTCCACGTGGATGTTTTAATTAGAATGCAGAGCCAACTGCGAACGTGAGCAAACAATAACTTCATGTTCATACCATTTAAATATATAATTAATCATAATAGTTTTTGATATTACTATTTATATTTTAACTTTTTGGCTACATATTTAAATTAATATGGATTGAGAATGATGTAATGATTTTACGTATCTCATCTCATATAATAGTTAATACTTTAATGTTTTGAGATACAAGTTAGAATATTTAAGATTATTGCTATTATTATAATTACAGATAATAAATATAATAAAAAGTGAGAATATGTATAGATGTATATGTATTAATCTCATCTACACAAAATTATATATCAATGTATTAAAATATATATATACGACAAAATGAGATTAGCCTAACAGTATACTTCTTATATTTATTAAAAACAAACAAATCATGTGTTTAAGTCATTTTCCAACCCGAATCCAACTCCATGTTAAGATGTCCATATATACTTTTGTAATAATTAAATATATATGGTATTTATGTCAAGCATTTAGAACTATTTATAAATTTTAGTTATAAAAGATTCTTAAATTATATATAATGCATGCAAACTGCTAAACATATTATCAAGATCTTGTCACTAGACAAAACCGGTTCATAAATATTGTGACGTTTATGTATATCCTATTAAGATTATATAAGATGCAAGACATCTTCTAGAAAAAGATACTTCTATGATTATATTAATTTTTGAATCAATATATATTAATTCAATATTTGTTTTCTTTATATGTCAGTAAGATAATTCTAAAATTTTATTTTAAATTAATTATTTAGAGTGCAAGTTAAGCAAAATTAATCAGATTTTCCTAATATAATTTGATTTGGGGACCAAATCTAGCTAGTAGTGCCCTATATTTATTATAAATAAGACCTGAATTGTATTGTTTTGTCATTCAATTTATCATCAAGGAAAATTATTATTTTGAGTAGTTTCTCTCTTTTTATCACTTTTCGTTTCGTCAAGTGGCATTAGATAACAGGTTTTTCACAAGCATTCTGATGGCGTGCAACGATACAAAGCGCAACCATTCTATGATGTTGATCAAAGGTTGAAAGCAATAGCAGCTGAAGTTGTTATACTCTCGTCGTTGACAGCATGGGACCACAATTTGAGGGGTCGAGGCCTAAGTGGTTGAACTTCTTCAACAAATGGGGCACTGAAGGCAAACAACAATAGGATGACTAACCAAAGGGAGTGGAGGGACTGGTTAGATGACTCATGGTCTGACGCTAGTGGCTTAGAACCCTGCTACAACAATGATTGTACAAAATCAGAATTTTTTCTTAGAGGAGGAGGACAATTGTGGCTCAAGGAGGACATAGGGAGACAGATTGTAAGATCCTGATTAGCATTCCTGAGTTCAAAGGGACACAAAATGTAAATGAGGTGGAATCTGGTTTTAAGGTCATGGATTGTTTAGATTAGTGGAAAATTAAGGTGGTGAGGAACAAATATTAAAGGGACCAACATTAGTCGATTAGAGGCATCTCAAGAACTAGCAAGCATTAAAAGGAATTTAGACATTATCGACATTTGAAAACGGTCGACTGGAGATCCTGGGCCCAATACCTGCAATTAGAGAGAAAACAAACAGACCAAAGAGAGGAGAGAGGAAGAACTAGAAATTGCACAGAGAATTTTTACGTGGTTCGGCAATGGTGCCTACATTCACGGGTCACCCTCCATTTTTGTCGAATGAGTGACTATCATGACTAATGAAAAATGATCCTCTCCCTTTTTTACAATGAATTTTTCCCCTATTTATAGAAGAATGAGGGTTACATTTGAGTGATGTACATATAAAGAAATCAACTACTCTGACATATCATTTATTGTATTGACTAATAACTCTGACACGACTCCTCATGCATTAATTGCTCCTCGGGATTTGGAATGGCATGGAGCTCATTGGTACGAGACCTGAGAGTTGCAAGCTGGAGGTTGAGCTAGCTAAGACCTATGAGCTGAAGGTTGAGCTAGCTGAGAGCTGAGACCTGTGAGCTGAAGGCTGCGAGCTGAAAGCTGAAGGCTGAGCTAGTTAAGACCTGTGAGCTGGAGGCTGAGCTAGCTAAGAGCTACGAGCTTGACCTGCGAGCTGAGGTCTGAGAGTTGAAAGCTGAGTTAGTTCCTTGGATTTGCTCTTTGAGCTTTTACCAGCCCATTTTTGCAGATCATAATTTACCCATAATATAAGCCCCCCAGCTTCTAGTGCGATTTTCGGACTGGGAGCTCGAGCTTGCTGGTAAAAGCTTATGCGTCTTAATTTGCCTTGATGCCTTTTCAAGTTTTGTCCCATCTTATGGTGACTATTGAAGCTGCTGAGCTTGATATATTTTTTTTGAAGCCTTTCATGATTGTGCTTATTTCCCATGGATTTTCTTGCAAACAGAAAATCTAGATGATCAATGCGTTAATCAATGTATTGCTCAAGGGTAAAAACACCTTATGAGAGCTTGGAAAGTCGCTTGACCATCACAGATTGTTGTTCCAGATCCTAACTCGATTCAGGAACTCAACCAGCATAATATATAAAAACATTGCTAAGAGCTATGCAGGGGGTCGGGATCTCGCCTGCTATAGCAATATTTTGTCGAACTACATACGGGGTCGTAACCTCAGCTAACAGCGCTAGCTATCTCCAGTAGGTCGAAGCCTCAGCTAAGATAGTATACTAACGAGCTGTCCAGTAGGTCGTAACCTCTCCTACCATAGCGATGCGCTTTTGTGAATTGTCCAGTATGCCAGCCTCAGCTAACAACGTTATAGCCAGCTATCTCCAGTAGGTCGGAGCCTCAGCTAAGATAGTGTAATAGCAGACTGTCCAGAGGGTCGCGACCTCAGCTAATAGGTTGCATAAGCGCTTTTTCATGACATGATTTTAAGAAATCAATAAAGCAGTTGAAATATAAAGTACTTGAAGAAAATTCATATCTTCTATTGATTTCTTAAATTGAATTACAAATTAGGTACATGACCTGTTGGGAGCAATTGCAATATAGATGCACTAAGGATTCATGTCTAGCTTGGGAGCCTGCTGGGGCTGCTGCTATGCACCACATATTCTCCTAGACGACCTTGTTTGATCAGGCCTTTGATAGTATTTTTCAGCTTTCAGCAATCTGAAGTATCGTGCCCGATTTCGTCATGATAGACACAAAACTTGTTCTTGTTTCTGAACTTAGTAGGGGTCTTTATAGAGTTAGGCTTCCCAAAGTCTTCTCTACCCCTTTCCGTGGCAAAGATACTGTCTTGCGTATCTGACAAGACGCTGTAGCTTTCATGACGCCTTTGATGCTGAGGTTGCTCACTTCTAAGCTCGTTTCTGGCCTTTTTGGCGACCTAGTGCCTTGAACTCTTATTCTGACCCTCACTTTCATCCTCACCATTACTTCTTTTCTTCAACTGGTTGGGACTGTCTGGTTCATCTGTTTGGTCAGACATTTTGGGGCCAAATGTTTCTTCCCATCTAATCTCCCTTACAGCTCGTTCATAGAATTCACTCAGATCCCTTACTGGGGATTTATTTATGCTCTCATAGAGTTTCCCATCCTTGCGAAGCCCAGCTGAGAACACAGACAAGATGCTGTCATCTGATGGATTCTCCACGTTAGCGACCTCATGTCTGAACCTGGTAATGTAATTTTTCAAAGACTCGTCCTGCCCCTGAAAGACTATAACGAGGTGGCAGGGTGGTGCGAGTTACTTTTTCAGAGCCCAGTACTGACTTATGAATCTTCGTTGACATTCCCCCAAGCTGGTTATGCTACAAGTTGGGAGACGTCTGAACCAAGCTCGCAGCACATCACCCAAAATGGTTGGAAAAACATGATATTTCACCAAGGGGTTGGATGTCTGGAGATCTATTTGAATATTGAATGCATCCAGATGATCATAAGGGTCGCTATCCCCATTGTAAAGTGGAATGCTGAGGAGTTTGAACCTGAGGGAGAGAGGTTGTATCTCGATCTCCCTAGCGAGAGAGGTTCTTTCCTCGTTTGCTCTTTCAGATCCTGGGGTCTAGGTTGCTCCTCCAGCTACAGAACCCTCTAAAGGAGCTCTTTTATTACTGCGTTCTGAGGGTTATAGCCTCTCTCGAGCTCGCGATCTTGAGAGCTGTGATCTGAGGTACTTTCCAAACGAGATCTTTGTGAGCTCGTAGCTTCACGAGCTCGGCGACCTTCAGTTCTTGAATGCGAGCTGGAGGAATGAATTGAGTTGGCAGGTTGTGGCTGATCTCCGAGTGGTCTTTCAGGAGCTAGCGCTTGGGCCTGTACCAGCGCCCTTATTGCCTCAGTGAGCTGCTACATCGTGCCCTCTAGTGCTTCCTGTCGTTGATGCCATAGAAGCAGCCTTCCGGCCATAGAGTTCACTAGCTGGTGAGAGGTCGTTGGAGGCATATCTACAGCAACACCTGTCATAGGGGCGTGAGGTGTGTCTGATATGGGAATAGTAGCATTCTCCATTGGTTGGAAATCATGTTCCTACTGATCTGCTTGCTTTTCAGATGGATCAGTCGCTGAGTTTGAACTTCTGGTCGTTCCCATGGTTGCCGAAAATTCAAGATTACAGCTTAGGCCCTTCTTCTAGCGCCAAAAGATGTTGATGTTCGAAAATGGTCGACCGGAGATCCTAGGCCCAATACCTGCAATCAAAGAGAAAACAAGCAGATCAAAGAGAGGAGAGAGGAAGAACTAGAAATTGCACAGAGAATTTTTACGTGGTTCGACAATAGTGTCTACATCCATGAGTCACCCTCCATTTTTGTCGGATGAATGACTGTCATGACTAATGAAAAATGATCATCTCCCCTTTTTTATAATGAATTTCCCCCCTATTTATAGAGGAATGGGGATTATATTTGAGTGATGTACACGTAAAGAAATCAACTACTCTGACCTATCATTTATTGTATTGACTAACAACTCTGACAGAACTTCTCCTGCATTAATTACTCCTCGGGATCTAGAATAGCATGGAGCTCGCTGGTACGAGACCTAAGAGCTGCAAGCTGGAGGCTGAGCTGGCTGGGACCTGCAAGTAGGGGTGGGCAACACCATGTTCGGATCGCTTCTGATCGGATCCGATCCGAACATGGTAACTTCGCGGATCGCCATTTTTGGATCCGAACATGATCCATCAAGGATAAGGAACCGATCCGATCCGAACACCTAGTTCGCGGATCGGACCGAATCGGACCGGATCAGAACACCTACTTTCAATTTCAACTTATGATAAGAAGATAAATAAAGATATCTTGTTGGTGTACCTTCGTGAATTATAATACATATCTTCCAAATTTTGTAAACATTCATACTAATTACTCAACATCAAACACGTGTAACATCTCCTTTGCCGGCTACCAACATCAAACACCACCGACAACTACCCACCCAGAATAATAATAAAAATAAAAAAGAGAATTGGGCACTCAGTTTTCAAGATTATTTTCAACAACAAGTCTTCTGAATTTCAATACGCCCATCTTTATATTAATGGAAATCATAGTTCAAATCCCACTAGCACCACTCTTTATACTTTTTCCTATCTATTCACAGCAATAATAACATATATATATATAAAATCAGCAAATGAAATATGTAACTCAACAACAGAACATAACAAATAAGCATAGAAATCACTAAAACACTAACACCCAATCATATAAATATCAAGTTAAAGCTGCAAATAGACTCACCAAGCTACTTAGATGAGAGTGAGAGGGAGTGAGAGATGAATGTTAGGGTTAGCTTAAGTGGACTTTATATAGAGACATATGAAATTACGTATGTATCATTGTTCACGGGTTCACGGATCGGATCGGTTTTGGAAACCCCGATCCGATCCGATCCGTGAAACATGGTGTTTTCACAAGTGAGGATCCGAACACCTTACTTTTGAACATGTGATCCGATCCGAACACCCACGGATCGGACCGGATCAGGGTGTTCGGATCGGTTCCATGTTTTTGTGCCCACCCCTACCTGCAAGTTGAAGGTTGAGCTAGTTGAGAGCTGAGACCTGCAAGTTGAAGGCTGCGAGCTGAGAGCTGAGCTAGCTGAAAACTAAGAGCTGAAGGCTGAGCTAGCTGAGACCTGCGAGCTGGGGGCTGAGCTAGCTGAGAGCTGTGAGCTCGACCTGCGAGCTGAGGTATGAGAGTTGAGAGTTGGGTCAGTTCCTTGGATTGACTCTTTGGGCTTTTACCAGCCCATTTTTACAGACTAGAATTTACCCATAACAGACATAAACTTACTTCTCATCTTCTCCCAAGTATTGATTGGCCCTTTTCCTTTCAATACTCGTTGGTTCTTGAGATGCTTCCAATAGGCTCATTCTAATCCCTTCAATTTGTTGGTCACTAATTTGATCTTTCGGTCTTTTGCACAATCTATGACTTTAAAGCCATATCCACTTCATCTACCCACGTGAAAAACTCCTCCACAATTTGGGTCATTGAACTCAGGAATACTAATCGAGATCTTGTAACTTTGTCTCTTTGTGTCCTCCTTAAGCCACGATTGTCCTCCTCCTCTACAGGACGATTTTGGTTCCACACAGTCGTCATTGTAGCAAGGTTTTGAGCCACTAATGTCGGACTATGAGTCATCTCACCAGTTCCTTCCTCCACACTCTTAATCAGTTTTCTCTTCTCCAAATTCAGATCATCATTCTCTTTTTTTTTAATTTTTTGGTAACGTTGTATAGTAAGCTAGTACTCAATTAATGAATTAAACATATAATAATTAAAGTTTGGATGTCATGCTTTGGGGTGTTTCTAGTACAATTGAAAATGATTTAAACATTTAAAAACTTCCTGTTCTTATCTTATAACACTTTATTGAAACAAGCCATCAACTTAATAAACCTTGTTTTCTTACTTTACAACTTACAATAGTTGGTATAAAATTATAGACATGGATTCACTTAATTATATATTTTTTTAATGGTGTAGATAAATGGCCCCAATGATATCGAACCCGGAACTTCTTTGTAGAAAGCTCCTCTCCCAGTGGCTTATGCGTTGCATGTGACCGTGGGTTTAGCAAACCTGCTACTTGCTAATGTTACTTGGACAAGCATTAATAATTATAATTATAATTGACTACAATTCACTAATTTTTTATTTATATGATTTGATAATATATTAGTGTAAACTTTTAAAAGCGCCCACAAAAAATAAAATTCATTTTTGATTAAAATAACATTATTTTTTGTCCGAAATGAAACTTTGATTATTTTATATTTTATATAGACGAATATTTTATATGCATATAATATTACAATGAAATATTTCAAAAAATTAAAAAATTAAAATCTTATTTCAAATTAAAAAAATTTTTTTTTTTTAAAATTTTAATTTTTATTTTTATTTTAGCTAAAAAAATATCTTTAATTTATTATTATATTAATAATATGATAAGATTTAAAATAATAAAAAATAATATATGTATTTTTAATTTAAGTCGTGTGTAGTAGGGGTGGGCAACACCATGTTCGGATCGCTTCCGATCGGATCCGATCCGAACATGGTAACTTCGCGGATCGCCATTTTTGGATCCGAACATGATCCATCAAGGAGAAGGAACCGATCCGATCCGAACACCTAGTTCGCGGATCGGACCGGATCAGAACACCTACTTTAAATTTCAACCTATGATAAGAAGATAAATAGAGATATCTTGTTGGTGTACCTTCGTGAATTGTAATACATATCTCCCAAATTTTGTAAATATTCATACAAATTACTCAACATCAAACACGTGTAACATCTCCTTTGCCGGCTACCAACATCAAACACCACCGACAACTATCCACCCAGAATAATAATAAAATGAATAGGAGAATTGGACACTCAGTTTTCAAGATTATTTTCAACAAGTCTTCTGAATTTCAATGCGCCCATCTTTATATTAATGGAAATCATAGTTCAAATCCCACTAGCACCACTCTTTATACTTTTTCCTATCTATTCACAGCAATAATAACATATATATATATAAAATCAGCAAATGAAATATGTAACTAAACAACAGAACACAACAAATAAGCATAGAAATCACTAAAACACTAACACCTAATCATATAAATATCAAGTTAAAGCTGCAAATAGACTCACCAAGCTACTTAGATGAGAATGAGAGGGAGTGAGAGATGGATGTTAGAGTTAGCTTAAGTGGACTTTATATAGAGGCATATGAAATTACGTATGTATCATTGTTCACGGGTTCACGGATCGGATCGGTTTTGAAAACCCCGATCCGATCCGATCCGTGAAACATGGTGTTTTCACAAGTGAGGATCCGAACACCTTATTTTTGAACATGTGATCCGATCCGAACACCCACGGATCGGACCGGATCAGGGTGTTCGGATCGATTCCATGTTTTTGTGCCCACCCCTAGTGTGTAGATCTACTTATAGTGAGGAGTTAAATTTTCTTTTTGATATTGTGAAAACTGAAAACGAATATCCCAATTCTCACATGCCTTCATGTTGATTTGATTTCGATGCAAATTTTATCTGTTTGGTGTTGGAATTTTTTTTGTAAAAATTGTAAAAAAATAATAAAAAAATAGAGTAAGACAACTAAGAAGATTAGAAACTAGTGGCCATGGAACACAGTGAAAGCAATAGTACAAGTGTACAACAACGGATTAACCAATACAATTTTGCAACGTTGGGGTCCACAAAGACGAACAAATCCAAAGAAAGATTTAAAATAGTTGAAAATATTCTCCGTACAAGTTCAAGCATGACTGGAAAAAGCATGGAGCCAGCCATTCTTGGTGACTCTGAGTGCGTGCCGTGACATTGAATTTTCCAATCCATGCAAGTAAACATCTAAGCTGGATTGCAATTCAAGTCCACCTACCAACTATAATCAGTTGCCAAATAATTATGAGATAGTGGTGCAAGTCCAAGACCATACCATGCACTTTCCTTCTATTTTCCCCAAATTTGCACTTTACATGCAAGCTTCTTTATGTAGCCGAATAAATTGGGTGACCCAACTTGACAAAACTGATCAATGACACAAGATTAATACTTTTGCTTTTGCTTTTAATTACCTTTTTTTATTATTTTTTATTTTTTCTAAGCAACATGCGCTATGATAAAGAAGGATCCTGGAAACTCTGTACAGCACATTAGTTTCGTACAGCTGGCAGTACGCGCCAAGATGCCAGTTACTAAATTGGAGAGGAGTTTTTGCGTGCATCCGGATATGCAATGCATCCTATTTTCTGATTGTGCCACGATGATAAAATTACGATAGCTATATCATTGCAGAGTTTTTTTTTTAATATAACACAAAAATAATAATGGGTTTTGGAAATAATACTAAATTATTGAATTGAGCTTTCATAGTTCCAAAATATTACTTGACACTATTTCAACTAAATTGTATATGATTTATTGGAATTTCATTAAAAAAAATATCAATTTTCGTTTATATTTCAAAACACACTAAAAACGTTATAGGTAGAAGTAGAACAAAAAAGATAAAGAACGAACAGCAGCGAGAAGAAACCTATTATTATTGATTGACGATAACCATTGGAGAGACTAAGGACAATATCAACAGTATAAGAGAAAGGTCGATTAGCTTGTAAATGATGATTAATTAGTTTGTGATTATGTAAATCATTTTTAGTACCAGTTCATAATACAAATTAAAACAATTATATATAATTTTCAACCAAAATGCATTTGTGCCAACTAACAGCAGAAATTTGTGCTGTGCCAACAAAAACTTTAAAGCTCAAACAAACAGAAATGTAGGCTCTCAAAATGATATTTCTGTGAGGATTTGAGAGACTTGAGCAAGCCTGGGCGAGCTTGGGTGAGAGAGCAAATGAGCTTGAAGTGGGGAACGGTGAACTTGAAAGCTTGCATGAAGAAGTCCTCATTAGCTCTTGGGAGCTTGAGTCATAAAACCTTCTTTAAAAGAGTTTAATGAAGGACAAACTTGAAAATTTATATAATTAGGTATCTTATTCGTTTCAATAGTTTAGACTTTAATGTTTAACAAACTTCACATAGGTTTTAGTTTTATTTCAATGAATTTTTTCTATACATGCGTTTGATTCACTCTAGTTTTTGTTTCCATTAAATACATACCAAATAAAAAGATTATAAATAATGAGTTTTATAATATATAAACGAATCAATAGTTCTTTTAGATATACAATGTTATTTCATTTAGTGGGTAATATCAATTAATAAACCACTTATTATGTGAGTTTTGTGAAATTAGATAATAATAGATCTTTAAAATTTATATTAATATTTTTATTCACGGATGATTATAACAAATTTATAACATAAAAAGCACCTAACCTTAACGATATCTTTTTTAAATTTAGATTATTTAAAGTTGTGAGTTATAAATTTATAATATGTTTTTAAATTTTGACTTAAACATAATAATTAAAAAGTATATATAAGCAGGAAGTAAGATTCCAAGAAGCTAATTGCGTTCCGAGAAGTAGTTTATGAAACATTTTTGGACCAAATAGTTTTTGTAAATTTTTAGGATGACGCAATAAATAGTGCTTTCGGTAAACACAAAATTTTGTGTGTGCCACATTTTGTGACACCAAATTCAAAACAATAAATACTTTTAGTACGGAACGTTAGTGTATGTGCCACGTTTTGTGGCACCAAATTCTAAACAATAAATAGGTTTAGTACGGAAGTGTTACTGTTTGGCGTGAATTACGATCTCGTACTTCTGACGTGAAATTAAATACAATCCAAGCGCGATCATTTATCCAGCAACTTTGATGGGACCGCCGAGCTTTTACACCTGTACGTTTAGACCATTGAAAGTACAATCGTCCATGGAATCAAAGGACATGAGACGATACTCCGGTCAAAATGCCCAATATGTTACAGGCAAACCCAATTGAACGTAAAATTAACTTTTGATGGTTAGACAGATGATATCATAGAGTGGCTTAGATTTTTACCGATATTTTTTTTTTTTTTTTTTTTTTGAATACAACAACTGTATCTGGGATAAACCCAGGGGATATCCGGGACCCTTTAACCGAGGTATGACACTGGTGGCACGGCCCGGGGAACTACTCCCAATTGGGAGAGATCGACCCACACGGAGGTGGGGGAGAAACCCACACGGGAATGGGAGAGCGACCCACACAAATGGTGGGACTAAATATCATTAATAGTATTATTATTATTATTATTATTATTAATTATAGATATTATTATAATATTATAGATAATACATATATATATATATGCGTACACCTGGTGTCGACCCATGCCCCTTGCAAAGGGGGCATGGGCTGGTTGCTGGCCAACGGCGCCAGCAACCAGAAGACATTTTTACCGATATTTTGAGGCAAGGGAAACAAATAAAAAAGATTATATTTGAAAATGAAGGAGAGAACAAACAAAAAGTAAAATAATCCTTTTCATTCATTTATAAAATTTGTCACATATCAATGAATCATCAAAAGATAAACAAAAATCATATAAGAACTAAATCCAAATTCGTCACTCATGGAGAAGGTCGAGCCAAATCATTCATCACTCATAGAGAGAGGCGAGCCAAATTTATTATATTAGGGCCGTTTGAATTTTATCTTAAACTACATAGAAAATATAAAATAAAAAATAATTTGAAACGAAATTGAAATATTTTTACCTCTATTTTTTAAAGAAAATTTGAGTCTAGAGTGGTGATGGCCTATCAACTCATGTATATGACTTTACATTGATTACAATTAATCATAAATCAAGTAATTAGCATATTTCATCTTTATATTTATAAGAAAAGTTTGAATCACACGGTTCATAGTTATTAATATGTGTGAGAAGGTTTTTCATATTGTTAAAGTTTTATTGTCACTTAAGTTTAAGCGTTTAGTTGCCTTTGTCTCATTATTAAACGGAGTTTTAATGATTTGACTGTTTTCAACTTGTAGCATTTGAAGAGTAAAGTTATAAAGGAATATTTTATCCAACAACCAAACAATAAGATTTAAAAGTAAAATGAGAAGGACAGGATGAGGCTGGTTTAGTAGTAGTAAACCCTTGAGAGACTATAAGTTTAAGTCATTCCTCCTCCCTCGAACCTCGATTTAACAAAAAAAAAGGTAAAATGAGAATAAAACAAAATCTAATAAAATTTTAGCCATATAATTTTCTAATAGTCATGTCATGTTGGATCATTAAAGTTGAATAAAAACTTAAATCAATAGATAATCTAAGTTTCATATTAAAACTAAATTAAGATTTTTTGTAGACATATAGTGTCACATATTTAAACGTTCAATGATAACCAAAAAAAAAAAAAAAAAATCATTTACAACTATAAAACATTTTTTCGGTTGAACTAATTAATACAGAATTTAGTTCCCATATATCTTTTTATCACAATTGCATGATCCATGTCTTAAAAAAAAAAAAAAAAAATCCAAAGAACACTAACCACAAATATTTTGTCCATATAAGGTTGAAGCCAGATGGACAGCCCAAAGGGAACATGTAAAGGTGGGCAACAGAGTGTTCAGTAACTGAATTTTTTTCAATTCTGAACATTAAGAACCAAATATGCACTTTTTAGGACTCAAATCGATCTTAACCGAACGCGGTCGATTTGATTGAGGTTGATTCGGTTCCCTTCAATTCTGGTGACAATAGAAGTGATTAACAATAGTACCATTATTAACATCAACAAAACTAATGAACATTAACACACAGTAGCAATACCAGTACATAACTCAAAGGAAAGAAACTGGTACCAGTAGTTGTACCGGAATTATTAGCATTAACAATACCAGCATTAACGCAAAATAATAACACAAAACTAACCAACATTAACAGTACATAAATCAACCAATATTAACATAAAACCATCCACAATAGCAAAAACCTCACCGAGAAAAAGTGAAGGCACAAAGAGAGAGAGTTAGGGTTTCTAGTAGGTGAATGGTTTGGCAATGACAATTGAAAAGGGTTATTCCTTCGGCCAAAAATGGAAGAAATAAACTGGAATCAAGAAACTAGCAATTAAAATGCAAAATAAAATAGGAAACAAAATAGCAAATTCAAAGCAAACAAGTAAAAAAATTGTTACAATGATGAGATTGACAATGGGACTAGTGAACGGTGATGAACACATCAACTTCAGAGGTGTCCTGTCGGTAGTGACTAGTTGTAGGCTACGAGTTAGGAGCTGGATGATGAAGAAGAAGAAATGGGTCAAGGGTTGGACAGTAAAGGGTGGTTGTTTATATAGACTTCAAAATTGCACATGTGCCTTTCAAACAAATAAAAAATTGAATTATCTAAAGGGTACATCCGTAAATGTTCTTTATAATATAAATAAGGTTAGAGTAGGGTTTCCGCTTCATATCGGTTCTAAATACCCAAAAGAAAATTAATTAAAAATAATTTTATTCTATATATATAAAATTAAATATTCATTTTTATGTCACATTATTTGAATCGAACACTTAAAACTGGTAACTGATCAGTCATTTAATTCGGGTCATATTATTTTGCCGGCCTTAGGAACATGTGCCAGACACATGAACATGTAATTTCACATCCTTTCTTTAATGGCTCTACTAAAGTTAAAATCTATTTTCTCGAAAGTGCAAAAGTCTTAATATCTACTCTCAATGCCTCGTACATATTACTTTCAATACCTAACCATCATTAATTACAGGAGGAAAAAAGTTAAATGTTATAATTGCATCTACTAACTTCGGAAGAAATTATTTGCAGTTACAAAGTGTTATTTTGAAAAAGTTAAACATTGTTTCTTATTGTTTCAAAGCTATACTAGCAAAAAACAAAACCAATATTATACTTAAAATTATTGTTTATAAAATATATAATTTATTAGTTTTAGATTTAGGGTTATCTTTTTAAAGAGAATTAAATAACAAATATATATAATTATATTATTTTAGATTATATCTCAAATAAGATCATTTCAAATGTATGTCAGAGCGTCATAAGTGAATAATATTGATCTTTAAAAAAATTACATGTTTTTATAAAAATCATACGAAGACTAATGAGTAATGACAGGTGTCCTTTTTTCTATAATATATCCTCGAAAAATAATAATAATAATAATAAATATAATTTCATTATTTTTTAAAATTTTTAATGAAAGATGTTATTCAATCGTTTTTTAGGATGGTGTAACAATTCGAATTTGTATAATATTACTAAATTGAATGAGCTCTTTCTATCATCAAACCTCATTAGATGGTGGTTGAATGATTAAATCCTAGAATTAGCAAAATTTATTTGATTTTTGGGTTGCAAAAAAAAATAAAAAAATAAATATGATAAGTTTCAAAATATATATGTAAAGCATTACCAAATTTATCAAACCTATAGACATGTAAGAGGTGTATTCAATCTATAACTAATTAGAATTTAAAACATCTTAAAAGCTTTAGGGTATTCAATCCATATTTAAATCGATTTCAATGAAATCTAGATGTATTTAATCAAAATTTATATGAAATTCATCAAAATCTAGGCGTATTTAATTCAGATTTGTATATAATCCAATAAAATTTAGGTATATTCAAAAAATGATTGACTTCACAAATTTAATATAAGTGATAGACTTAGATTAATTTTAAGGTGGTTTTTTTGAAGAAAAAAATTTAAAACTCCAAATGTATTTAATTTTGATTTGTGTAGAATTCAATAAATTTAAGTGTATTCAATTTAAATTTATATGAAATTTAATAAAATCTAAGTGTATTCAAAAAATCATTTACATTATAAATTTCAGTTAAGTGATGAATTTAGATGGATTTTAAAGTGTTTTTTTATGAAGAAAAAACTTAATAACAAATCCTACTACTAACTCAAAAGTTTATTAAGTTTCTTAAAGAATTCCAATAAAGTCAATAAATAACTGTAGAATATATGAATTTCACATATTGTATTATTAAAAAAAATCCATCAAACCCTAAACAATTAAATCCATATGCCAAATTATATCTAACTGTATTCATTACTCATTAATTACACGTAGTATAATTTAGTGTCTACAATATTTTAACAAAATATTATTATAAAAAAGGACTCTATATTTGGGAATCAATTATTTTATATTCTATGCTTGAGGCATATCTACGAAAAAATAAATTTATAAAGCTCAATTCAATTAATAGCAAGAACCCAAAAAAAAAAATGATATTATAAACTTATAGTGAAGATCCACAATTCTTCTTCTCCAACCAGGGAAAAAAAAAAAAAAGGTTATCACAAGATTTTCATGACTCGAAAATAATCTCCTCCATATTCCCACTTGTGTCTCTTCCTTTTATAAGCTACAAAAAGTAAATATACGATAATATAAAATATAGGGTTGGTCCACGTCTTGCAAGCTGTGTGTTGCAGGCCTAACACCAGACCCAGAGAGAGCGAGTGTGTGTATTTTTGTGTATAGTGCGTGTCCATTCAATTGGTTTTTTTTTTTTTTTACAGCTCTCGTGATGAGGATAGGAAAGAAATATAAAACAGAAGAAAGTTTGAGGCAGACAGACACACCACACAGAGGGAGGGGTTGCGGAGGTGTTATTGTGTTGTTTGGTCTGTCAGGTTTTGTCTTTGTGGGGACAACCTCGTGAAATCTGTTTGCCTTGTTGTGACTGAGTAGTTGGGTAATTAACCTTTGTCCTTCCGGTGGACTTACCTAGGCTCGGTTTTCCTCTCACTATCTTCTTTCCTTTTTCTTTTCTTTTCTTTTTTTTTGGTTTTTTTTTTTCCCTCCACATCTTTCTGATTCCTCTCTGTCCACCTCTTCTTTTCACAAAAAACAATGATTGTGGTTTCTGTTTCCCTTTCTTTTCCTATTTATATCCTTCCATTTCTCTGATGCTCCTTCCTTTTCTCTCTCTGGTTCTCCGTAGTTACATTGCATGTTACTAAAGACAAACACAGAAAAATCTTTTTTTCTGATAGAGGAGACCAGGAATGGATAGTATTAGTGTTACAAGCACAGAGTCAGATTGCTCTGACTTTGTTGAAGTTGATCCTACTGGGAGATATGGAAGAGTAAATACCTTACTTCTTATGTTTTCGGTTTTATGAATTTGAGTTCTGGTTTTGAGCTTCTTTTTTCTTTTGTTGGGTGCAGTACAATGAAATTCTAGGAAAGGGAGCTTCAAAGACAGTGTATGAACTCTCTTCTTTTACTTTTACACACACGCTTTACAAATTTTAGCAAAAGATGTGATTTTTTAGTCCATTTAACTGTTTTGCTAATCAGGGTATGGGATAGTTTTTCAATTTAGTGGCTGTTTTCTTATTTGTATGTGATGTGTTGTTTGTTGCAGTTACAGAGCTTTTGATGAGTATGAAGGAATTGAGGTGGCATGGAATCAGGTGAAGCTTTATGATTTCTTGCAGAGTCCCGAAGAACTTGAGAGGCTTTACTGTGAAATTCACCTGTTGAAGACCTTGAAACACAAGAACATCATGAAATTCTATACTTCTTGGGTTGATACTGCTAATAGGAACATCAACTTTGTCACTGAAATGTTCACCTCTGGTACTCTCAGACGGTAAGCATTATTTATAGCATATTTCATCAAATTCTGGTTTTTTTTTTTTTTTCAATGTTTGTGTTTGTTTTTTTTTTTTATTGAGACCAAAAAATGTATTAAAAAAAAATTGATCATTTTCTTGCTTTTTTGATAGGTATAGGCTAAAACATAGAAAAGTTCATATTAGAGCTGTGAAACATTGGTGTAGACAAATTTTGTCTGGACTTCTATATCTACATAGCCGTAACCCGCCTGTGATTCACAGAGATCTTAAATGTGATAACATTTTTATTAACGGAAACCAAGGGGAAGTCAAAATTGGTGATCTTGGCCTAGCCGCGATCCTTCGTAAATCTCATGCTGCCCATTGTGTTGGTATGTTGTTGGTATTCTAAATTTTTGTATAATTACATCTCAATATGTGTAAATGATGGATTGGAACAAATAGGGGAGAGATTTTTCGTGTTGGATTAAATGTTTTGTTGCATATTTTCTATCTATTTTGATCAGGAACGCCGGAGTTCATGGCACCTGAGGTATATGAAGAGGAATACAATGAATTAGTTGACATATACTCTTTTGGAATGTGCATCTTGGAGATGGTTACCTTTGAATATCCGTATAGCGAATGTACCCATCCTGCTCAAATCTACAAGAAAGTTATCTCGGTATGACCTAATACTTGTAAATTTTGCAATTTTTTTTGTTTGATATCTGTCTCCAAGACTCTTTTTACAGGTAGCATTTTCTAATTTTCACATAGGGTAAGAAACCAGAAGCTCTATCCAAAGTAGAGGATCTTGAGGTGCGAGAATTCATTGAAAAATGCTTAGCAACTGCATCCTGTAGGCTGCCGGCCAGAGAGCTTCTGATGGACCCTTTTCTCCAAATTGATGATTATGACTCTGACTTGAGGCCAATGGAGTACCTAACAGACTACGATGAAATAGACCTCCCTCTCCTTAGACAACCACTATATGGGATTCATCACTGTAACAGCTCTTTAAGTAATGGATATGCTAATTATATTGATTATGATCCTGAAAACAATTTAAATTGTTATCCACTCGAGTTCCAATCAAGTGAAATGGATTTTTTCACTTGTCAAGAGGATGAGTGCTTTGAGGGTTTCGACCTTTCAATCAAAGGTAAGAGGAGAGAAGATGATGGCATCTTTTTAAGGCTAAGAATTGCAGATAAAGAAGGTTAGAATTTCAATCTATATTGTTCCATTATTTTACTTCTTATTATTGTGCTTTCCGGTTATGAAAAATGTTTTCTTTCTATATTTCCCTTTGCAGGTCGAGTTCGAAACATCTACTTCCCATTTGACATCGGGACTGATACAGCATTGAGTGTTGCTACTGAAATGGTATCTGAACTCGATATCACTGACCAGGATGTGATGAAAATAGCAGATATCATCGATGGCGAAATTGCTACCTTAGTGCCTGAGTGGAAGAGGGGACCAAGCATAGATGAAACCTCACATCATTCAAGTTGTCACAATTGTGCTTCACATGGTTGCTTACCGGATTATGTATCATCAGAAAGTCATGGAGCCAAGAACCTTCAGGTTCTTCAGTGTTCTAAACACGGATGTGCTGCTGTCCATGGCCGATTTGAAGAGATCACATACCAAGTTGATGGGACAGAACAATGTGCCACAGAAGGTGAAGCCAGGGAATCAGGACAATCAGATGCCAACCACTATGCTGCTATCTGGGCTCAGCAGGAGGGACCAGAGTCAAGTTCACAAGAGACAAGAGACATCCACTGTGATGAGGTGCATGAAATGTTGGAACAACCGAATTTTGAAAAGGCAGAGAAGATTATAAATATGGACACTCAGAGTGAGTCTAATGCAAGAAACTGTTTCTCTATGAACTCTTTATTGGATTGCGGTCTCTCAGATGATTATGAAAATGAAATTAGGCAAGAGTTGAGGTGGCTTAAAGCAAAGTATCAAACGCAGTTAAGGGAGCTTAGAGACCAGCAATTGGGAGTCAAATCCAAATCTTCAAGCTTGGCACTGATTCCTGATGACAAAGAACATGCCGAGAATGACAAAGTTCCTCTATCTTCAATATTGCCTAGACCTCATAGAAATGAAGCTCTTAAAAAACCATTGTCCTGTAGAAAGCATCCCACTTCAGATTCCCCAACTGATACTGAGAAGATAAATTGCAAATTAACCAACAAAAGGGTCCAAAACCTCGAGCCAATCAACCGGTGTTTAGGCCCTAGGCCAGAGCTGATGGTCACAGCCAAAAGGTACTATTCAGGAGCTTTGCTTCCACACTCCCTTCACAGGGCTAGTTCTCTGCCAGTAGATGCTGTGGATGTTTAAAGCCTGTAAGTTCTCTAAAAGTTCCACCAAGCTTTACACAAAAAAACTTGTAGTCGTTAACAGTTGCTTCAACATATACTGCAAAGGAAATGTCAAGAGCATAGGAAGTTAATTACTTGTACAAACACTTCCTAGAGTCTTGTCTCTAGGGTGGCTTTTCTTGGATGAAGATCTAAGTTAATGTAATTATCCCCCTCCAAGAACCATTCTCTATTCAATTTTGTTATCTTATGGTCTATCCATATTATGGACTTATACATATAAAAAAAAAAAATGTTAAATGTAAAGAGTTGATGGACCACAGATAATTGTTGAAGTGGTGTAAATATCCCTGCCACTTCAGGACAATTGTTGAGCGGTTGTAAAACTACAATATAAAATGGTCCCTGAAAAATGGAGTCTGGTGGTTCACAGAGTAGATATTATGAATCTAACTACGGCACGGCATGTGGCTTTGTTGGTTGCCTAAGATGTCGACTTGTGCTAGATATCTTATAAGGGATTGTACATGTACGTAGTTTATACAACATTTGGCACTGTACTAACAAACTGAGGCTCCCACTCATACCATAACTACTACTAAAAGAAAATTCAATGCCGAGAGAGGCAATATTTCTTGTCAGTATTGTCATGTAGCCGCTTGTATCTTATTTTTAAGATAAAGATGTATGATATTCCGTGGAGGTTCTTTCAAATACAGGTAGTTTCAATTACAAGAGAGGATAAGTAGGTCTCTATGGATCAAATAAGATTATAGATAAAGTATACGATAAATTTAGTGATGCATGATTAAATTTATAGTAAGAAGGTTTTTGACAAATATTATTTTTCAAGAGCTGACGTTGAACAGGTTAGAAATTTATAGAGACTTATTATAATAAATCATTATTTACTTAATCTTAATCGAGAGAGAACTATTCTCTCATAATCATGAAAGAAAACTATCCAAACAAATTTTTAAAATGTTTTTGATGGAAAACGAATGTTTAAAATCATAGCGAATGGTGATGTGCAAGGTTCAAAATCTGCTTGTAAAGTTTGTTAAATGTCATAGTCAGAATGTACACAATAGTATGCATTGGGAATTAGATAAGAAATTAGAAAAAAAGGAAAAGGGATTTGAGTGGTATATGAAACAGATGTCTCTAGTATCACAATAACAGGAGTAACAGTCAAACTCTCGTGCAAATTTTCCAGTCTCATATCTATAATCAACATTGTGAGCCTGTGATGCTGGAATGTGACCTTCAATCTAGCAAACCCGAGTTCAAGTGAGGATCCAGGGGTGGTTACGTAGGAGACCAGTAATGTTTTCAAGAAAGTAACACAAAGATGGATTGGCGCGGACAGATTCCTTTATTACTCGCTTTTAAAAGCCACTTTTCACAAACCAACCTCCCCGTGTTGAGCTCTTCAACTCCAAAAAGCAGGAAGCAAGTGAAGTGGGTGATGCTACCGTACAAAAAGCACTAACTAAAGCAGTTTCTAATTATCACTTTTGTGGTTGCAATGAATATTGCTTGGCTTCTGTCACCTTCACTCACCAAACTTCGACTTTGTATTATGCAAAATATGTTCATCTTGGTTTGTTTTTTACAGGAGAGCGTTCTTCTCTTCTCCATTGTTGACTAACATTACACACGTGACATAAGTGATCAATCACTTGATACATTTACGTCATAAATAAACTTTTATCTTGTCTGCATATTGTGTGTCTGCTACCACATAAGAACAATAGAAGTAGGTAAACTTGTAAAAGCAACACAATTTTAATGGGTGTGCTTATCACTGAGGGGTTTTTTGTTTTTTTGGCTTAAAATTTAATAGTGCTGAATTATACCTATTAAATTATTTCCGTTTATTTTTTTAAGTGGTTAAATACTACCAAAAAACAACTGAAAAAATTAAATAAGAATTTTTAACTTTTTACTTAATTGTAAATCGTTTAATGATATTTAAAAATTTTTATTGCAAATATATCCTCTCCAAAATAACATAATTTCAAATTTATCCTAATTTTATATTACTCAAATTTTATTTTCTTTTCTTTTTTCCTTAATACTTAAAATATAGATATATATTTGGAAAGTAAAATCTAAATACATCCCATCCCAAATTATCTTGGAATTAAACTAATATATTTTAATTTACAATTTAAACATTTATTTTTTAAATTATTTTATTAAATATATTAAAATATTAAAATATATAAATATAGTTAATCCTACTATATTTTTTAATCATATTTTAATTATGAATAAAATGTTATTAATGTCTACATAAAAAAATGTTTTAGAGTTTTATTAAATCATTTATTTTCAAATATTTATTACATTAATTAAAATTACATAACAATAAATAGTAAAAAAGTATAAATGTCAATTTATTAGTTTTCAGATAATTTTAAAAAACAAACAAGTTTATAACATATTCAGAAGTAAGAAAAAATATATATATATATATGTTATTTAGATTTCAGATTTCAGTCACTAATCAGCCTTCGGTCTTTAGCAACACTGTTCAGTCTTTAGATAAAAAAACAAACGACCCCTAAACTTGAATATTAAATTATATAAACTATTATTTCAGCTATAGAATTAACATTTGAGCCTTTACTAATTGAATTAACTAAATTAATCAAATAATCTTTTTAAAAAGCATAATAATAATCTACAATAGATGCAATGCTAATCTAAACTAAACTATTAATTATCATTATATCCAAAAGTTTAAATTGATAGGGAAAAAAAAACCTAACTATATTATTTAAAACTTTGGGTTATAATGCATTAACATGTCTCCTCATATGTAACATGGATAAATGACAGATAAATAACATATGCTAAATGCTCCTTACTATAAAACATATGTAACAAGAAAAATTTGAGATAAAGAGATGAGAGAGAATTTGAACTAGTTTTGATATTATGCTAGTTACTACCAGATTTAAAAATTTAAAATGATAAGAAATGATTTAACTAAAATTTGAAGTTATTATAAGTTAACATAATTTTTTTTTTAAATAAAAATATGAGTTTAGATGACGTGTTCATTTACTCTGAAAGAGAGAGGAAAAATAGAACAAAATTTGACCATTTAATTTACTTTATAGGTATTACTAGAATTTTTTTTTTTTAAATAGAGCTAAAATTCTATCTAACACTGAATCCAAATTCCAATAAATGACTTACAGCTTTTTTTCTTTTTCTTTTTTTTTTTAAGTAGACTTATAACTAATTTAACTTGAGTGACCCTATTGACCCCCCTAAAATTCTGTGCGTGCACCCATTGTTGTGTATTCACCTCATTAATTTTTTTTTTTAATATTAAAAGTTTCTAATCATACCCATAAATTACTAATATATCATTTTCTTCTTTCTAATCTTCACTGTCATCACCATGTTCTCCATCAAAATTTTCACAACAATACAATCCTCTTTGCTTGATAGTTTTTAAAACTTTGATATAGTTATTAGAAGTTTTAAACTCTGCGTAAAAGTTCTTTCCGATCAACTATGAGGCTTCAAAAGAATTTAAATAACTTTTTTTTTCCTTGAAGACCCTCATAATGGTTGGATATTTTCTGAAAAGAAAAAACCTACTGCTATATAAAATCAGAATAAAGTTCTGGTAAATAATGAGAAACCAAAAGCAACACGAGACAGCCAAAATTGAGATGTTCTCAATCACTTGAAGCTTTGGGCATCACAGAATGATAAACTAGATTCATTGTTTAGTTTATCATGCATAACTCGTTTAAGTTCTCCATCATTGTCAATAGATCTGCTTAAAACAATGCCCACAGAATGCTTCCTTTCATTTTTTAATCCCACCCTTCCCCTCCAGCAGGTAGTCTGCGTATCTTTGCTTCAACCAGATTAGAAACTTCACCACTTATCTTTAAGCACATCTCTATCTTTTACCATAGAGAGAGGCTGTCAAGCAGAATATTGTGTTGTATCCCATGATTCTCATCAACCTCTTCCTAGATAGTTTTGAAATCTCAATTTTTCATCTATATAATCAAGGATAATATTGAAATTTTAAAAATAATTATATTTTGGTGTGGATGCAGGGTTTTAGAGTGGTGGAATATCACCGCTCATTTGACTTCGCTTCTTTTTCAACTATCAGCCCACTATCAACGACAACAGGCCCAACTTTAAATTGGACCAGGCCCATTTTCCAATTTATCAAACTTACCCGCCAAAACCGAATAAACAGAAAACGAACTACAAAGAAAGAAACACAAAAAACACTGCAACACTGAAACAGTGGCAAAATCGATGAGAAACGCAAAACCCATCTCTCCGTGGAAGTTGACGTCCCTCCTCCGCCTTCAGAAAGACCCCAAACTCGCTCTCGAGCTCTTCAGGAACCCTAACTCTAATAAAGCTCCACAAACAAAACCCTTTCGCTACACTGTCGACCACTACGACCTCATCATCAGCAGGCTCGGCCGAGCCAAGATGTTCGACGATATGCGAAACATCCTCCACCAGCTCAAACACGACACTCGCATCACCCCCAAGGAGATAATCTTCTGCAATGTCATTAGTTTTTACGGACGCGCGCGTCTACAAGACCACGCGCTCCAGATGTTCGATGAAATGCCTATGTTCCGGGTCAAGAGGACGGTGAAGTCTTTCAACACGCTGTTGAATGCGCTATTGAAGTGCAGGAAGTTTAATAAGATGAAGGAGGCATTTGAGAAGATGGAGAAAGAGACGGGCCCGGATGCTTGTAGTTATAATATATTGATCAATGGGTGTGTGATGAGTGGGAGATTGGAGTTTGCGTGGAATGTGTTTGGTGAAATGCTTAAAAGGGGTTTGAACCCCAGTGTGGTGACGTTTGGGACGTTGGTTTATGGGTTGTGTTTAAATTCGAGGTTGGAGGAAGCATTGAATTTGAAGGAGGATATGATGAGAGTGTATAATTTGAGGCCTAATGGGCATATCTATGCGTCCTTGATGAAAGGATTTTGTGGGGTTGGGGAGTTGAGTTTGGCTGTTGGACTTAAGCAAGAGATGGTGAGTGATAAGGTGGAATTGGATTCGGGGATTTATTCGACTTTGATTAATGGTATGTTTAAGGTTGGGAGGAAGGAAGAGGTTCCGGGGGTTTTGGTGGAAATGAGAGAGAATGGGTGCAATCTGGATACCGTCACTTATAATGCGATGATTAACGGGTTTTGTAACGAGAAGGATTTCGAAGGAGCGTTTAGAATGTTGGATGAGATGAGGGAGAGAGGTTGTAAGGCTGATGTTGTTAGTTATAATGTGATACTTGGTGGGTTGTGTAAGGTGGGGAAATGGAGGGAAGCAAAGGAGTTGTTTGAAGACATGCCTAGACAAGGTTGTACTCCTGATGTTGTTTCGTATCGGATAATTTTCGACGGGTTGTGTGATGGAATGCAGTTTGACGAAGCAGCATTGATTTTGGATGAGATGATTTTCAAGGGTTATGCTCCTCGCTGTGAACGTGTACATAAATTTGTTGATGGGTTGTGTCAGTTAGGGAATGCAGAGCTTTTATGGACAGCTTTGCATACATTAGTGAAAGGAAATGTTATTGATTTTGATATATGGAGGATGATGGTTTCCAAAGTTTGTAAGGAGGAAGAGTGCTCGAATAATTTTCAACTTGTTGAAACCTTGATAATTTGTTGAAACCTTGATAATCTCCTAATTTGAGAACATTTATCAGTATTAGTGCAGTTTTTCAATTGTAAACACAGTTTTTTTGGTGATAATACTTTCTAGGATGTGATTATGGGATCATTTTTTATTTCCGTAAAGAGAAGAAGTTTGTGGCTTAAGGAGAAACGTGCAGTGCACATGCATATGGTGTTCTTGAAAAGCCACTTATGTCGGGAAACATGCACAAGACAAATTCTTTTCTCGCATTGTGTACGAACAAAGAAGCTTTGGAAAGAAAATGGGTTCCATATGATTATTATTCAATTATTAAGACTGAAGGATTATCTACTGCATGCATTGTTACTGTTACATATAACTGCTTGCATGCGATGGATGTGGGAGGTGGTGGACTAGAAAATGTATATGCCAATCACCAGTTCAACAACTGTAGTTTTAGTCATCCAAGCCAGTTGGGGAGCAGAAAGATGTGTGATGATTAGGATATCTAAAAGTTTTGTTTTTGCCAGAACTGATGGTTTACTTGATAATATGTTTCCAATTGAGATTGAGGATATTCAATGTCAGGGGAACATATATGTCCAAAAGAAGTCAGCTTTGAAAAATATCAGAATAGGCATTATATTTCTTCGGATAGACATTCAGATTATACTTTTGCAAGAACTGCTAAAACAGTGGGAGTTGCGATGCAGAAATATTGGAGCAGGATTGGTGATATCTCTGTAGTCAGTTGAAAATTTTAAGAGAAAATTTCGTCCTGTTTCATTGCGGGTTGGTTATTTGTTTGCTTGGGTTTTTCTGATTAAACAGTACTCTGTGCTTATGCCAGATTCCGCTAAACATTCAATGCCTGATTTCTTAACATATTTTTGGCTCCAGTAGTTGATATTGCTTGCTGAAAATTGTCAAACATTTTTTAAATTTCTAACTGATGTAGTAGCCATCAAAATGTGGGATCAATGTAGATTTTAGTTACTTTCATGAAATTTAATTATGATTGGTTATAATACATGTGAGATTTTCTGATTCATCTGTTTACAATTGTAGTTACTATATTGTGATATGATGTAGCAAACTTGCACTTGAAAATATATGATACTAAGAGATCATTTGATTGTCAAAGGCCTGCGTTAATTGTTACACGTGTATAAGATAGTTTATTTGTCATTAAGTATGTCGTGCACAAAATGGTTCTATTTAAGTGAGATTTGATAGAACAGTTGCCTGAACAATCCATTCCAGTCCAGTTAATTCAATCCAATATTACATATCAAACTTAACAAAAGGAATTCTATTTAAATAAGATTTGATCGAACAGAAATTACCTCAATAGTCCATTCCAATCCAGTTAATACAATCCAATATTGCATACCAAACTTAGCAAAAGTAATTCTATTTAAATGAGATTTGATCGAACAAATATCTTTAACACATTCGTGTTTATTTGAGTAAGAAATCTGTTGTCTGCCATATCACTTCACTACACACTACACATGGCTTGTGTTTGCCAAACGACAATGTTTTTCAGCATCATTGTCATACTAGTCTTCTCAGTACCCAATTTAAATGCTAGAAAACTGTTGATTAGCAGCATGAGAAGACTTTGGCTTCTCCAAATACTCTTTTGAAGGACACCAACAAAACCCTCTGCCGTCAACCACACGTCGTTGGATGATGTATATTTGTATCTACTTAGCCGTCAACCTTTAAGTTCTGGTCCTAATCCATCGGGACCTGGTCATTAAATGTAATCATCTCTCTTTTTATCATGGTTGATTTTATGTTTCACAAATCGATTTATTTATAATGAGACAGAAACGGTTATTTGCCTGTCTTTTTAAAGCATTTATTAAGATGTCCATGCACACATATTTACATTTACAGTTTTAGATATGTGGTTGTTTGAATGTTTCTTATAGTAATTCTCCTATGATATGTGCAAGAGAATGTAGGTTTTGCTATAACTATAACTAGAATAGATTCCTTTAATGCCATTTAATCGGGATTGATTAGCTTATGAGATTTTCTTTTGTTTTAGAAGGCTCTTTACATGCCAGACTTCCCCATAGTTGAGCTATTCAACTCCAAAAAAGCAGGAAGCAATCTTGCATTGCATTAAAGGAATACATGAAATGGCACTACTTAAAGCAGGAATTTATAATCACGTTTGAACTTGCATGAAAATGTGCTTGGCTTCCGTCTTCACCACACCAAATATCAACCCTTTGGTTGGAATGGATGAGTATTGCCTTCACCTTAAGAGGACAAGGTTCTAGTCCCATATTTGTTAAATTAAAACAGGGTGTTGAGGAGTGTTCTCTTCTTGATAAGGATTGTTGTGAAAGTTATCGTTTGAATTATATTATCAGTAATCCATTTAGATAGGTTCTAATATTCTTTTCAACTGTAAAGTGTCAGCGTTCAAAAAAAACAAAAGACAATTAGAAGCAAATCTAATACAGTTCAATGATAAAGTTCTTATATTTACAACAATAAGTTTGTGGGCTCGAGAAAATGAAGTCAATAAGACAATACAACGTTGGCTTTATGCTCCTCACACCTACACTATTGAACTTGCAAGTCCCAAGGATGCCTCTCCACAAAGACACGTTAATTTGTTGGTCTATACATTTTTATAAGTATGTGTGAGGAGTTTTATTTTTGTATGAAAATAGTTATATGATATAAGAAGTTTTCTTGTCTCATTGTATAAGTAACAGTCTCCTATTCATAAGAATAGTTATTTAGATAATTAGTCGAGTCATATAATCAATGATTGAGTTAGGGAAGTTCTAACAACTGTTCGTGTCAACTTTGAAAAAAAGTAGACGTTGGCCCGCAAGTAATATTACCAACAAAAAGTACTTTCATATAAAAAAAAGAAATAATTACAAAAATAACCCGTTTGAGGAGGTGGATTGCAACACTAATCCTTTTGGTTTTGATAGTACAAAAAAAAGCGTGAATGGACAAAAATGCCCTTAAGAGTCATTTTGTATCCTCTCTTTCTCCTTCTTCTTCTTCTTCTTCTTCTTCTTCTTTTTCTTCTTCTTTCCTTTTTTTTTTTTTCTTGGGATGGTTCTGGGTCTGGGTCGCGAACCCAGACCCAGATCTCAGAACCAGGCGGTTCTGGGTCGCGAACCCAGAACCAATCTCTGGTTCTGGGTTCGCATTGGTTCTGGGTTCGCGACCCAGAACCAGTCTCTGGTTCTGGGTTGGCGACCCAGAACCAGAGAAGGACTGGTTCTGGGTTCGAGAACCCAGAACCAGTCCTTGGTTCTGGGTTCTCGAACCCAGAACCAGTCCTTGGTTCTGGGTTCGAGAACCCAGAACCAGTCCTTCTCTGGTTCTGGGTCGCGAACCCAGAACCAGAGACTGGTTCTGGGTCGCGAACCCAGAACCAGAGATTGGTTCTGGGTTCGCGAACCCAGAACCAAAGACTGGTTCTGGGTCGACCCAGAACCAAAGACTGGTTCTGGGTCGACCCAGAACCAGATTTCTTTGGTTTTTTTTTTTTTTTCTTTTTTTTGTTTATTTGTTTATTAATGTTATAATGTTGTTGTTGTTCTGGGAGATGATGATGTTGATGAATTTGATTGATGATGTTGATGAATTGTGGGAGATGAATTGTGGGAGATTATGGACACGGTGGTTTGGAACAAATGGGAGGGGTAATTTTGTTCAAAAAATAATAATAAGGTCAATTTTGATAATTCAAAAAATCAAAGGGTGATTTTGTAATTTTAAAAACTATTTTTAAGGGCGCTTTTTCGGCTGGAAGCGCTCTCTATGATAAATTATTATAATTACAAAATAACCCCATAAATTTATTTAATTACAAAATAACCCCATAGTTTTGATTTTTAAAATCAAGATTAGAAATCCCAACCTCGAGGTTGGGAATCTCAACTTCGAGATTGGGATCCCAACCTGAAAGTTGGGAATCCCAACCTTGAGGTTGAGAATCCCCAAAAATTTATTTAATTACAAAATAACCCTACAATTTTGATTTTTAAAATCAAGATTATAAATCTCAATCTCGAGGTTGGGAATCTCAACCTCCAGGTTGGGATCCTAACCTGAAAGTTGGGAATCCCAACCTTGAGGTTGAGAATCCCCATAAATTTATTTAATTACAAAATAACCCTACAATTTTGATTTTTAAAATCAAGATTATAAATCTCAACCTCGAGGTTGGGAATCTCAACCTCCAGGTTGGGATCCCAACCTGAAAGTTGAGAATCCCAACCTTGAGGTTGAGAATCCCCACAAATTTATTTAATTACAAAATAACCTCACAATTTTGATATTTAAAATCAAGATTATAAATCCCAACCTCGAGATTGGGATTCCCAATTTTCAGGTTGGGATCCCAACCTCGAGGTTGAGATTCCCAACCTCGAGATTGAGATTTCTAATTTTGATTTTAAAAATCAAAATTGTGGGGTTATTTTGTAATTAAATAAATTTGTGGGGATTCTCAACCTCAAGGTTGGGATTCCCAACTTTCAGGTTGGGATCCCAACCTGGAGGTTGAGATTCCCAACCTCGAGGTTGGGATTTCTAATCTTGATTTTAAAAATCAAAATTGTAGGGTTATTTTGTAATTAAATAAATTTTTGGGGATTCTCAACCTCAAGGTTGGGATTCCCAACTTTCAGGTTGGGATCCCAACCTCGAAGTTGAGATTCCCAACCTCGAGGTTGGGATTTCTAATCTTGATTTTAAAAATCAAAATTATGGGGTTATTTTGTAATTAAATAAATTTTTGGGGTTATTTCATAATTATAATATTTTATCATAGAGAGCGCTTCCAGTCGAAAAAGCGCCCTTAAAAATAGTTTCTAAAATTACAAAATCACCCTTTGATTTTCTGAATTATCAAAATTGACCTTATTATTATTTTTTGAACAAAATTACCCCTCCCATTTGTTCCAAACCACCGTGTCCATAATCTCCCACAATTCATCAACATCATCAATCAAATTCATCAACA
The DNA here is from genome assembly GCA_019925255.1 of Litchi chinensis. Lineage (NCBI taxonomy): Eukaryota > Viridiplantae > Streptophyta > Magnoliopsida > Sapindales > Sapindaceae > Litchi > Litchi chinensis. The sequence continues at coordinate 5,428,677 of CM034461.1, forward strand.
TCATCATCTCCCAGAACAATAACAATATTATAACATTAATAAACAAATAAACAAAAAAAAGAAAAAAAAAAAAAGAAAAAACCAAAGAAATCTGGTTCTGGGTCGACCCAGAACCAGTCTTTGGTTCTGGGTTCCGACGAGCCCAGAACCAGACGGTTCTGGTCGACGACGAACCTGTCGCCGACCAGAACCGTCTGGTTCTGGGTCACGAACCCAGAACCAGTCCCTCTCTGGTTCTGGGTTCGCGAACCCAGAACCAAGGACTGGTTCTGGGTTCTCGAACCAAGGACTGGTTCTGGGTTCTCGAACCCAGAACCAGTCCTTCTCTGGTTCTGGGTTGCGAACCCAGAACCAGAGTGACAGGACCCTTCCCAGACCTTATCTAGGCTCTTGTCTGGAGGATCCTGCCGGGCACTTCAACGGACTCCTCGAAACCGACTCGTCGGATCGAAGAAATCCGAGAAGCGAACCCTAACTTTCTTCAACCGGTTTACTCGTTTAAACTCAAAATTCAGTTTTATTTTAAACTAGTTGGGAGTGATAAAATTTTTTCGCAACCTTTGGTTCAAATATTTTTATAAAATTTTCGACAGCATAACGGCTGCATTTTTGATAATCCAAAATTTACCTGTCAATAAATTTACACTTCGACTAAAATCTCAATTCCTCCCAACTTCTTTATTCTCAAACATGCAATAATCATCATCATTTTTCAACAAACATGCAATATCAACACTAAATTCTCAATTTATAAGAACAACTCAAGTAGAATATATCTAGATGCATCATATATATAAAATGCATGAATATTTACAAATATACAATTTCAAAATATGACTATGTGTTTCTCAATTACATATCCACTTCATACATAAGTTATACATCATCACATGTCATGAATCTCCCACCTATATATATACCCAACAAAATGGTGACGTCCTATCGTCTGCGGTGGCACACCACGAAATATAAATAGCTACAAAATAAACAAACAAGTTAGTGCAACAGAAATATAATATCACATATACTAACATGGCGATTTATCATTTGTTTTATGATTTCTTTCCAAAACTCCCATGTATATCCTTTAAATATTTCTGTCCATCACGGGCGATTAGAACTAACGCCAACGTGAAGCTTACTAAGTCATCTCAATCACTACGTTACGGAATTTACTGCATCGCACGTAGGGCGCTAAAGCTTATCACTGAGCAACTACAATGCGGGATTTTCTGCATCGCAATTGTAGTGCTAGAACTCTGGGCAACTACGAGCGGAATTTACTGCATCGCCAAGTAGTGCCAAACTATAACAATAGCCAACTACGTGCGGAATTGTCTGCATCGCAACGTAGCGCTTATACTTTCTATGAAACTGAGCAACTACGGACGGAATTTTCTGCATCGTCGCGTAGTGCTAACTTTTCTCTAACCTGAGCGACTACGGACGGAATTTACTGCATCGTCACGTAGTGCTAAATCTCATTATATCTTAAGGGATATACATGGGTTTTACAACTATATTTATTTAGTGCCAAAAGCACACAACTAACTCATTTTGAAACTTCTGAAAACTCTCATTTCAACTATTTTCTTTTTAGATTACTTAACTACCATTTTCATTATCAACATCAACCAATTATATGAAATTGAAAGAGATCTTAAGTGGCGAACCACTTACCTCAAGGCCGCGTCAAGCGTCTCGACGAGGCTCCTGGACGCCGCTCACGTGCTCGTCACCTACACAACATGATCTCATCATTACTAGTGATAATTTGAAAAGTTGAGAATCTCAACTTCAAGGTTAATAATCTCAACTAAGACCCATTTTCTTTATATAATCTCCTAACTTGTTTCTAACTCAACCGAAACTCTCTAACTTCGATTTCTTTGTAAAAGTTTTACTTCTAGACCCCTAGGATCATCCCCATATGTTTCGTTTGGTCTCCAAAAGCTTAAAACAAAAAGTCAACTTTTTAATTATTCGGTTGACCAAAAAAAAACAGAATTGAAACCAGCCATGGTTTCACCTCCGTTCCTTTTTCTAGCGTCTCCTTATCACATAACTAAGTCGCCCGTAAAGTTTCGTCGAGAAACTCCATCGTTTGCTATGTCAAATCTAAGAAAAACGTCCGTTTTGGACACTTTCGGGCGCAATTAAGTGCCCGTTTTGCAAACTCTTGGCTTCGAGTTAGCGACGCTAGATTTTATTCCATAGCTAAGCTTCATTTAACTAATAATGATGAATCAAACTCAAACCATGAAATAAAAATTGCATTCGGATAGCCGTTTCACTTCTCAAAGCTCTAACGGCACTATTTTGTGCATAACTTGCACAATTTTTATCGGATTCGATCCGTTCCAAAACCTATGGTTTTCTATGGTTCCTAGGCATCATTTGAGGTGTAGAACATCCCTAAATAAGCCAAATATGGTCAGGTCTCCTCTAGCTCAAATTTGAGTACGGGAATCACTAATATTGTCAAAACTAGCTCTCTTGAGCTTCTCTTTATTCCTACATGCTTCCCTATCCTTTTCTAATCATTTTTATGCTCACACTTGGTTTCAAAACCTCAAATTTTCAGAGCTTATTTACTGTCTAATATGGTCATAACACACACATAATTATTACTTGTCCATTTGAACACTAACAATTCACTCAAAACTTTCATCAACTAGTTTGTGTGTGTGAAAAACAAATTTTCGTTTCTATGATTCTCAAGCCTATAACAACCCATAAATCAAACCCTAAGCTACCATTTACACCCACAAACACATCCTCTAAGGTTATATAACAATCACTTAGGTTTTGACACCATTTCTAGTGCAAAACCTCCAACAACATACAACAAATTCTGCACAGAAAATTTCCAGCAGCTCTACTACACTTTTAAACTCAATAAGGAGAAGATTCAATGATATCTTACTTGGTACTTGACTTAGAGGATTGAGAGGACTTAGAAGAGGGTTTAGAGAGGGAGATTAGAGGTTCAGAAGGGCTGGATGGGCTCTCCTCCTTCCACTTTTCCCTGCTGTAGTTCCTGCCTTGCAGTGTGCTTGTCTGCTGCTCTGTTCTGGGGCTTCACTGTTGCAGCTGAATGGAGGCACGAAAATGGGTTTTGTTTGCTGAAAAATTTCACCCAAGTGTTGCTTATATACTACTCTTACTTCTCTAATTTGCATCCTTGCCCCATCTCTTTTTAATTTCACACAATTCCTCTCCATTTCTCTTTTCTTTTCACTGCTGCCAGCTTTGTTCTCTTTTATGGTAGCTGCTGTTTTCTTCTTTGTTTTACACTTATTTTCATCTTTTCTTGCTAAAATCTTGCTAAATGTTCAATATATATGATTAGCCTTCATGAAAATGACACTTAAGTCTCATTTTAAAGTTGTTTGACCATCATTTTCTCTCCTCCACTACTCTATACGGGAATCAATTTGGTTTTTGAGTTTTATGGTAGCTTTGCACTCTTCACTTGTCTACTTGGCTTCTAAGTGTCTTGTTTATATATCTTATTGATGTTCTATGGAATATCAAGCTTGTCCTTTGATTTATTTTGATTATCATCAATCGCTTATCTATGGATGAATTATTTTACTCTTCATTGATCTTTTTCTTGTTAATTTGGTTGTTGTGAAACTCCCAAAATGGCGTTCACGAAATCGATGAATCGATTTAACTTAACACTAACTTGATTCTATTATAATGTTACTTAACTTTTATAATTGACGAATTTCGTCGTCAATCTTAAGTTGATAAATCTCTAACACTATGAAATTCAATTAATCTAATGTAGAGATTTATTTTACCTCTCTAATCCATCTTTTAACACTAAGAGGTTATGAATTGAGGTTAGGGGTTTACACAGAGAGGGTCTCTGGTTTTGGGTTCGCGACCCAGAACCAGAGACCCTCTCTGGTTCTGGGTTCGAGAACCCAGAACCAGTCCCTGTCTGGTTCTGGGTTGCGAACCCAAAACCAGAAAGGGTCTCTGGTTCTGGGTTCGCGACCCAAAACCAGAGACCCTCTCTGGTTCTGGGTTCGCGAACCCAGAACCAGATCTGGGTTCGACGATTCAGGAAAAAAAAAATATGAAGAAGAAGAAGAAGAAGAAGAAGAAAAAAAAGAAGAAGAAGAGAGGAGCGAACCAACTCAGAAAAAAAAAATAGGAAAGAAGAAGAAGAAGAAGAAGAGAGAGATGAGAGTTTTGAAGAGAGAAGTGGTTAGTGGGATTGATGGGTTAGTAGTAATTAGGAATGTAATCAAGGGTATTTTTGTCCAAAAATAGTTCATCAGAAAATATTTGAAACAAAAAGGGTAATGTCGCAATAGGTTATCCAAAAAGGGTTATTTTTCAACAAAACCCTAAAAAAAATAAAAAAGTCCCTTCAATTTTGGGCCCTTGTATCAACTGCCAACGCTGGACTTCATAATATTGGGCCTCGCCCATTTTTATACCAAGTTACGGTCTACAGCGACCCGAACTGAAGCGGTTTCGGTTAGCTTTTGGTCATACCCGCAAACCGACCCGACAAGCAAACACAGACATTTTCCCTGAAGAGCCAGCCAAGTCCAAAAACCCTAAAACAACGCCTCAGAGTATCACACACACTGACAGATCGCGGCCTCACTCGGACTCCATTAACGTCAAAAGCAGACACACACACACACACACACATACATACGCAGAGAGAGAAATGGCGGAGAGCAAGGCGTTCACGATTCGTACGAGGAAGTTCATGACCAACGGGCTTCTATCGAGGAAGCAGTTTGTCAGTTCCAATCCCTAACATTTTTATTTTATTTTTATCTTTTAAATTTCTCATAGCTTACATTTACGTGAGTTCTTCGTTTTATGGTATCGAATTCCAATGCCAATTCTCATCGATTTAGATTGTTTTTCAAATTAGTTTGTAGAATTGAAACGATCGTGTTTTTAATTGGTGCAGGTGATCGATGTTCTGCATCCGGGTAGGCCAAATGTTTCAAAGGTATTGCCTTTTTACGTTTCGTATTGTCCTTTTATTCAGTTTTTTTTTTTTTTTCTTCTCGTATTGTGTTTAATTTGTGCTTGTATTTTAAAGGCTGAGTTGAAGGAAAAATTGGCAAGGATGTATGATGTGAAAAATGAGAGTTCAATATTTGTATTCAAGTTCCGGACCCATTTTGGAGGCGGGAAGTCGACTGGATTTGGACTGATTTATGATTCCATTGAGAATGCAAAGAAGTATGAGCCTAAGTACCGGCTGATCAGGGTAAGCGTTACTCTCGAACTAGTTTTGTTTTCAGTTAACGTTTTCTCTTACCATGTGTTTCGTTTGATCTGTTGATTATTAGTGATGTATATAATGTTTTAATGGAATCGGTGGAATAGAAGAATTTGTAGGCATCTCGGTGTTAATATATATTATCTGTGGTTGGTTGTTGCAAATTGCCTGATTCTTTGTGGCGTTTGGACTTGTAAAGGCTTATGTGATTGGTTCCAACTTTCAATCATTGAGATGGGAAAATGATTTCACCATTTGTCACTTAATGTAAATGCGGTGGAGGTAAAGAATCTTTATGAGAACCAACTTCTTGATGATCTGTCACGGTTCTTATGGATTCTGATGAAAATTAACATAGATGACACTATGGCAGTATGATGGTGAATCTATTGATGACAGATAAACTGTGTGGATGATGTTTTTTTAGAAGTTTTGTAATTTATGTTTAGAATTAGTAATTTGCTTTTAGTTGTAGTTTCGACGTTCTATTCTGATACAATATTTACTGGTGATGCCTCTATTCCTCTATGTCAGGCTGCTTCATAATCTGGCAATAAAATGAATAAGGTGTCTAGAAGTAGATCATCGTAATAATCCATTTCAACATCAATCAGTTTCTTGATATGAGGAGTTTGTGAGTGAGATACAAGTCCGCTTCCTGGTGTATTATGCTTAGTTTACTGTTAATAAATCTTATCAAATATGTAATAGAGCAGCGTACAAATTGGAATTGCTTGTGAGTTGACCAACCGCTGGATCTGGATTTGTGTGAGAAACTATAAATTATTCTCTAGGCGTGAGATGCCTTTGTAGATGAAGGCTAATTTGGAAGGTGTTTCTAATTCCTGGTTTCACAAAGATGTCTTAGGTGCTGTAAAATGATCACAGACATGATCTGAAACTAAATTTTCCAAGTTCCTGCCTCTCCACTGAAGAGCATTTGATAAAATATTGTTATTTTCCAACGCTGTTCACACAGATTAAGTAATTGATGATCAATTTCATGTAGTCACTGTGATGAGAATGCTCATATAGAGTTGTAATTTGGGTGCATGAGCCTTTATTAAATGTTTCATGTATATATATATATTTTTTTTCTATTCTGGACTGCGTGCCTATTCAGGCCTCTGTTGTGCACCTGTGCATTTGTCCAATCTATTGCCTGTACTGAAATAATTGCTTCTTTTGATGGTAGAATGGACTGGATACAAAGGTGGAAAAGTCAAGGAAGCAATTGAAGGAAAGGAAGAACAGGACCAAGAAAATCCGAGGTGTAAAGAAGGTAATAAAGCTGTTTCTCTCTCTGTGCAATTCAATTCTCACTGAGAGATTCCCATCACAACCTTTAAACTGTTTGATATATCTGTTTGTGTGCAGACTAAGGCAGGAGATGCTGCCAAAGGGAAGAAGAAGTGAGATATTGGGGTTGATTTTTATGCTAGCTTCTTGCTTTTAATAGAGTCCCCCAAGCAATTTTCGTCTCTTTGTTTTGTTAGCCATCAGACATTTAATAATGTTTTTCTCTCTTTTTATCTTTTGAGCTATTATATTCTATGCTTGGTCACCTAACTAAAAGTATTCTTTTTGAGGTTTATTTATCAGTAAATTTCTAACGACTTTATGAAATTAGTTAAGAGATTTTCTATTTACAAATTTATCAGTAAATTTCTAACTGCTTTATGAAATTAGTTAAGAGATTTTCTATTTAAAAATAATAATAAAACGATTTTAGAAATTTCTCTTCCACACCGATCCCAGCTCCGAAGTACAAATTGCCATTTCATCACCTAAAATATGTTCTATTTTCTGCAAAATTTATTATATTGTTTTACAATAAGAGACTATTGGTATTGTTTAGGGATAATCGCAAAAAAAGGCCTGTAGTTTGAAAAAATCTCATCGCTTCTACTCCAGTTTTATTTTTATCTAAAATCTCCTTTAATGTTAACAAAAAGGTAAAGTCTCCCTTTGATGTTAACAAAAAAGCAAAGTCTGATAGGTTGTATAAAGATTTATTTACCCCTAGTTAATATATTTTAATATAAAAATAAAAAATAAAAAAATATAGAATAATTTTTTAAAATAAAAAACTATAAATTTTAGAAAAAAAAAATAGTGAATGGATCTCCACCCATGGCTGAGCCTTCAAATGAATCGTTAATAATTTTTTTTCCTCCCTTAATCAAATATAAAATCAATTAAATGGTTTACGACTAGACTCCCATCATCTGGGTTTTCTAATAAAATAGAGATCTAGATTTTCTAGGTTTTCAGCAATTGAAAACTTAGACATTGGAAATTCACATTTTCAGGTTTGTAGTCGATTTGAAGCCTAGATTCCTATGTCTCGAACCCAATAGATTAGGTTTCTAGACCTAATCGATTGGAAACCCAAGAAATCTAGGTTTTTAGTGAACTTGGAAATCTAGATTTTTTAGGTTTTCAGGGCCCATCTATCATCAATCATCATTAATCGAGAAAAAAACATCAACTACAAACCAACATTAGCCATAAAAAACCAACAATCATCAATCATCAAACCCTAACACAACTTTAACACAAACCTAATATCAAACCACCTGACACAACCCCATCAAACCAAAGAGATCCAGTATCGATGATGTAACCTGAATAGTAGTTTTTATATGGAAGAGAGTAACCCACATATAGGTAGGGGAGCAACACATACAAAGGTGAGAGGAAAAACAACTATATTTGTGGCAAGAGGGTGTTGAACCATGATCTCTCAAGAGACCATGTGGGCTATTAGTGCTTACCACTACACTGCAGGTCAGTTGACTTTTATTCACTCTTTAGCTCTAGCTCATTTGCTTTATCAAATCATTTTTACTTCTATAAATTAAGTATTGATTTTAATAAAAATATTAAAATTTTAAGTTTATGAAAATATAAAAAATATTTGGGATATTTTTATTATCAACCATTCTAAAATAACAAAATTTCAGAAGGTGTATTGGATATCGTTTTGATATTAGTTTCTTGGTTTTCCCTAATAAACAGTTTTCATCAAGTCTATAATTCACTGAGTTTGTTGAAAATAATATTTTGCAACAGATTATAAGAAATTTACTTGAAAACATATGAGGCAATAGAACTATACAAGTAATTGTAAAAAAATGGTAAAAAAAACCTACCTTGTTTTTACCGAAACAGCTATCAAAAGCCAACCGAAACGTGATCACATAGTAGGAAACAAGCCAGGATATCTTCACCTAAAATCCACTTCAGATACCTTTGTCCGACTCTGATCCTCCTTTCCCTCTCACGCGCTTTCTCCTGACTGTAGCTCACTTTCCCTTTGCTTCGGGGCGGGTCGGCACTTAGAAAGTAGTATCGTCAAACCGTAAAAACAGCCAGCGACCTTACTTTAGCTCGTCGTGATCACGCCACATCATCTAACTTGTGGGTCCACATGACGTGGCGAGATCCCAGCGTTGTACTGCTCCGTAGCCTGGTTCCCGTGAGACTAGATTTGGAGGGAAATTAATATAAGGAAATGTAATTACAGAAAACACGTATAAAAGAAAAATTTTAAAAACGAAAAATAATATTTCAAAAAAAACGAAAAATAATAAATAAAATAAAAATAAAAAATAAACAACGTAATAGTAACTGAGCAAGCACACGATGGTTTTAGTTTTTCTTATAAAGAGCCATTGAAAAGCCAAAATACGAGGTCTCTCTTCCTCTCTTTGTTTTCTTCGCCGGAATTTGTGACGTCAGCAATCGGAGACACACGGCGTCGAATCGCCTCCGAACGAATCGTCAATCTCTCCTGCGTGGTATTGTTCTGTTTCCGATTTGCCTTTATTTTGTTGTTTATTTTTCGATAACGTTTTTGTTGAATGTGAGAATCAGGAGCGTTTCGTTTCTTCATTTTTTTTTTTTCAGATTTTGTAGTGTTGGTTTGGCTTCAGATCTGGTTGGGTGTTGGTTTGGGATATTGATCGAGAGAGATTTAGGGTTTATAATGACTCTGTTTGGCTTGATTTTGGTGGAGAATTGAGGGAGATTGTGAATTGTGAATAGGAGTGTTGGAATCTTGTGTTTGTGCTAAATTTGGCGATGGTTGTGAGCAGAAGTTTCGAAATTTAGGGTTTTGTTTTGATTAATCTGTTTTTTGATGGAGAAGAGCAGAAGATCTAGTGACCAATCAGGAGTCATTGTGAAGAATAGGAACTCTTCTGGTTGTTTAATTGTGAGAAAAAAGAGTGAGGATGCCAGTGCAGCTGGTTCTTCGGGTCGGCGAAAGTTTTACCATTCAAAGAAAGAAAAGAAGAGGCCTAGGGTGGTTATGAGTGATTCTGGTTCAAGTGATGAGCTGTCAATGCTGTCCCGGAGAAGGGTGGGCCCTGAGACTATAAGGGTTTGTAATGGTTTGAGTGGTAGAGAGACGGTCGTGGAGGATGAGCGTGAGTTTGGTGGTAGGAAAAGGGATAGGGTGGAGCGTGTTAGACATAAGGAGGATGGTTTGGTTGGTAGAAATGAAGATAGGAAAAGGAATAGATTAGATGTGTTTGAGTTTGATGAGTATGATGGGGGTGATGCGGAGATGATGATGAGGCAGGATGAGTTGGGGGATAGTAGAGTGGACTTTGCAAGGAGAAGGTTTTTGGGCTCAACGCATTTCGGAAGAAGTGGGATTGAGAGGGAATTTGAGAGTAGTTCAAGTAGGCAAGTTGCTGATAAGAGAAAGAAATTGTATTTTGAGAGAACAGGTAGCTTTAATCAAGGTGGCATGAACAGGTTTGGGATGGACAGGGAATCTGGTCGGATACCTATACCATTGTTGAGGGAGAAGTATATGGGGGATTCAGATGAACCCATTAGGCTTCAGGGGAAAAATGGGGTTTTAAAGGTGATGGTTAACAAGAAGAAAAAGGTGGGTGAGCCTGTGAAGAAGTATGATCGCATGGACGTTGAGGAAAACCGAAGTGCATCCAGAGCTGAAGATAGTCTTAAAAGGGATATTTCAATCCATCCACCGCCATTCTTAGAAGCAGAAGTTCTTGAGAAACCTAGTTCTGTTGGTAGGACACAGAAACACCGGGTTAATATGCATAAATCTCTGTCAGCTAAGAAAAGTAAGGATGAGGACTCTGATTCAGATGATAGTGATACTGCATTGAAGCTGGGTCCAAAAAGAATGGGAGATAGTAAATCTATGAAAGAGGTTAGTTCTGAAAACGAAAAAACACCTGGTGGAAAGCTTACATCGTCCAAAATCAAAGAAGGAAAAGTTAGGCGGGGCAGTGGCACAGAAAAGCAAAAATTACGCGAACGGATTCGGGGTATGCTTGTGGATGCAGGCTGGAAAATAGATTACAGACCTAGAAAGAACAGAGATTACCTTGATGCAGTGTACATTAACCCCAGCGGAACAGCTTACTGGTCGATCATTAAGGCATATGATGCACTTCTGAAGCAATTAAATGAAGACGAAGATGAGGCCAAAGCTAGTGGTGACGATACTCCATTCACACCTTTATCCGATGAAGTACTCAGCCAATTAACCAGAAAAACACGAAAGAAGATGGAGAAAGAGATGAAAAGGAAGCAAAGAGATGTCAGTCACAGTGCAAATGTCAGAGAAGCTGCTGCTAGAAGGTCCTCAAGTACCAGGCATGCTGAGGGGAGTAAGGACAGCCATGAAGAGAAACTAAGTTCATTCTTGAAGCAGGGTGGCAAATCATCAAAGAATAAAATGAATGAAAATGGTGTTGTCAGCCAGAACTTCAAAGGTCAGAGTTCTCATCATTGTCAAGATAGTGAAAGACCATCTTCTGCTTCTGCTTTGCATGGAAGGAAAAGTAGAAAACTTGGCAGATGTACATTGTTGGTTCGTGGTTCTAATGATGGCCCAAATTCAGAGTCTGATGGCTTTGTTCCATATTCTGGAAAGCGTACACTGCTTTCTTGGCTGATCGATTGTGGGGCTGTGCAGCTGAGCCAGAAGGTGCAGTATATGAATCGTAGAAGAACAAAGATAATGTTGGAGGGCTGGATTACCAGAGATGGGATTCATTGTGGATGTTGCAGTAAAATACTCACAGTTTTGAAGTTTGAGATTCATGCAGGAAGCAAATTGCGCCAACCATTTCAAAACATTTATTTGGACTCTGGGGTATCCCTTCTGCAATGCCAAATAGATGCTTGGAATAAATTAGAGGAGTCTGAGCGCATTCGCTTTCATGATGTAGATGTTGATGGGGATGATCCAAATGATGATACTTGTGGCATATGTGGAGATGGTGGCGATTTAATGTGTTGTGATGGTTGTCCATCGACATTTCATCAGAACTGCCTGGGTATACGGGTATGTAAAAATTGATTTAAGAATGCACTTATGGGATATGCCTTTTTCTTTGTATATGTGTCTCAATTGGTCATTTTTTATTTAAATTAAGATTATTAAAGCAAGGAAAGACTTCAGAGACTGAATAGATTCTGAGTGTTTCAATAATTGAGGGGAATTTATGGAAAAATGATATTTGTTAATTCCAATGTTGTGTTAGATGGCCTCTGGATATATATACTCTTTCGTCCTTTGTAAACACAGTCATGGGAGTTATGGAAATAAAATTTTTTAGTGGTTGAGTCTGGGGAAGAAGTTTAGATAATCTGGCTATTCTAACTTAGGTAATAGGTTGTTAAACTTGCATTAATTATATAAATAAACCCTTAAAGTTAAACAAGGTACTAGTCAGAGACTATCGAACAAGAATAGATGCAAGCCTTTTAGTTTGAAGTGTTAGATAGTGATTAAATCATAGGCATATCCCTTGCTGTCCTGCCTGTGAGCTTATACTCATGCAAGAACTGTTGTAGCTGTTGCTATGGTGTTTTGTGTTTTAATGCTGTTAGTGGATTAAACTGGCTTGAAGCCCTAGGGACTAGGGAGTGGATTGAGAGGTATAGGACCTTCTCTTAGGTCAGTTATACCTTCTCTTCGGCCACCTGCCCATGATATATATATATATATATATCATCTGTTGAGTTTGCTGACTACTAAGGTTGTAAGGTTCAATAGTATGCCCCAATTTAAAACCCAATGAAATAAAGAATGGGTGAGGGGTTTCTATGTATCATAAGAAAAAAGTTAGGCTACCTGCACTATACTTCTGTCATTACAAATCATATGCACAGGGTTTCATGTGTGTCATTTGATGATTTGATCTAGGTTAATGTTGCTAGGATGAGGATACTTTTGCAATCAATTCCTTGTTTCTTATTAAAAAATATGACGGTTGGATTCTCCCACGAAAGCAGGGAAACAATATGATCAGCTGACCCAAGAGAGCGGATCAGACTGTGTCATTTGTGAAATGGTGTTTTTATGTAATAGATTTGCTGTGTCACTATGTATTCGTATGATATTTGTTGTTAACTACAACCTTTTACTCCTTAAGCACATAAGGTATTTAGAATTTCATTGTTTTATAGATGCTCCCTGCTGGTGATTGGCGCTGTCCAAATTGTACTTGCAAATTTTGTGGGGTAGCTGTTGAGAATGTTGACGAAGGGGATGATACAACTGCCTCCGAGCTACCTACTTGCAGCATGTGTGAGAAAAAATGTATCATTCTCTTGGTCTTTCATTTCTTTATGTTTATGTATATAATTTGCTCTGCTTGCCTCTCTAACTATTGCTAAGATTCTGATTGAAATTTGCATGTTTTTCTCCTGCAGACCATATATTGTGCGTGCAGGAAACTGATGCTCTTCCTGTTGATTCGAACAGTTCAGTCCCTTCCTTTTGTGGGCAGAAATGCAGAGAGGTATACCATTTTCCTCTTACCCAGAATTTAGTGTTTCTTGCTGCATTCTTCTGGTTGACATCTTTGCTGGAAAAATGCTATCTGGAAAAATGCTATCTTCTTATCTGTTTTTTTATTGTGTTGAATTATGTTGTTTGTTGCTGCTTCTACAGCTGTTTGAGCAATTGCAGAAATATCTGGGGGTCAAACATGAACTAGAATCAGGGTTTTCTTGGTCTCTTATTCACAGAACAGCAGATGAAGATTCAGATACATCTCTCCGAGGACTTCCTCAAAGGGTGGAATGCAATTCTAAGCTAGCTGTTTCACTGACTATTATGGATGAATGCTTTTTGCCCATTGTTGACCGCAGGAGTGGGATCAATCTTATTCATAATGTTCTTTACAACACTGGGTAGGCGTTTTTGAAGTTGGAATAAAATACTTTTGGTTTTCCTTTTATTTTACTTCCAACTGATGCCTGGCTGAAATAATACTTTCAATTTTGCTGTCATTCTAATCCTAACCGAAACTTGTCTGGTCTTCTTTGTTTTGAGTATGTTTCTCTGGTGATGAGTCTCCTACTTGGACACAAATGGTTTTCTTACTTGGTTTCTTAATTTCATCATTCAATTTAATTGCATATATCAATTGTTATGGATAAGTAGAACAGTACAATATACTCATTTGATCTTTCAACTACTTGTCATGCTAAGCAATTCCTGTTGAATGTTATTGTAATTAGTTAAAATTAAGATACACTGAATTACGTGTTGGCTTTTTGGATGTATGGATTATTTGATTCTCTGATAGCATGCTTCAGATTTATGTACTAAATTGCTGAATGATTTTTGAAATTTAATTTCCATACAATCATGATTTATAGTTCTTCTTTCTAAAATAAGATTGCATCTATCTTTATGTTTTCAAGATCAAACTTCAATCGGCTTAACTATAGTGGTTTCTATACTGCTGTTCTGGAGAGGGGGGATGAATTAATTTCTGCTGCATCTATCAGGTACTGTTCCTCACTAATATATTGTCATTCATATGTTATGTGGCATGAGATTTTCAAATTATCTTTATCATTGTTTTATATTCTTTGTAAATCTTCTTTTCATTTATCCAAAATATATTTTATATCTCAGAAAGAAAAGAGAAATATATTATTATAAGTATTATCTTAAAAAACTGAAAGGAAACCCGAATATATTAATTACATTTTATATGTCAAGATTACTCTTATTACTTATTTGTTTTGGATGCAAATAAAATTTTAATTTGGTAACAGCAATACTTGTTGAAATATGAAAAATGATCATTGATGTTTTTCACCTATTATGTGAGAATTAGAAATTTCATATTATATGGGAAATGGAGCTGCAACTGGAGTTTTATTTCCGAGGAATTCTCTCAATTCAATTAAGATTTGTCATAATTTGACAATTTTTGCTTTACAGACGTGTTAACAGGCCTTTCGTGGTAATCTAAATTTTACTATGTAAGAGGTTTTAGCATGATGTGGGGTGTTGATTCTGTCCTTTCTCCTGTCTATGTGAGCAAGCATGTCCACAGATTCATATCACTACATTGTTTCTTAACCAGTCTAGCTCCTGTTGTAGTATGAGTTCTTGTTTAGTACCTTCTTGAGATGTATGAAGTGTGTGCGTGAATGAGTATACTAATGAAATATTATCATATCATTGCCACTTTCTGGTTAGATTCCATGGGACACAGTTAGCAGAGATGCCATTTATTGGAACTCGCCACATATATAGGCGTCAAGGAATGTGCCGTCGCCTTTTTTCTGCCCTTGAATCAGTAAGTCATCAGAACTCTGTTCCTAGGTTCCTGCATACGTGTTAAAATAAGTACTCAAAATAATTTATTTGCATCTGTTTGGGTGTTTTGTCCTCTTACCCACTTTGCTCCTTGGCCATTATTGATATTATTTTGTTTATATTCTATTTGAAGGCTCTCTGCTCTCTCAAGGTTGAGAGGCTGATTATTCCTGCAATTGCCGAACTTATGAATACATGGACAGGAGTTTTTGGTTTCACTAACCTGGAGGATTCACTTAAGCGAGAAATGAGATCCTTGAACATGTTGGTTTTCCCTGGTATAGATATGTTACAGAAACTGCTTCTGGAGCAGGAAAGCATGAAGGAGAGTACAACAGCTACCGCAGGTTTTAGTCAAGGCAATTTATTTTACATATGTTCAACTGTATGTTATCTCCTGTTGTTTAAGCCTGTTACTGTCTTCCTCAGGTTCAAAACAAAAGAGACTGAAAGTCAAGCTTGGCAATTCACCTGAGCTGGCAATTAAATCTGATATGGATTCCTCAGCTGAGCATGATATTAATGAGTGTGCTGAGAGTGGCCATGACCTGCTTCATGCTAATGATGTAAATGGTGAAGTTGCTGGTGCAGATAATGATTCCAAATCTCCTGGTGTTTCCTTAAATGATACCCCTATGCGTAGCAGTTCTTTAAATGCATCAGTTGATGTCTCTGTTGATGGGGCAGCATGTGCTGCTTCTCCATTAGGAGATAAGTTGCCTGAATCTACCTCTGATGGTACATGTCTTTCTGACATGAATAATGTTGTATCGGAGTTGGAAGATAAACCAGAACGAGATTCTCCTGTGGCAGATGTCTCTCCATCTAGTGAAGAGGGTGATGTGGACGTTGATCATGCCATAGATGTTGAAGTTTCTGCTACTGATGAACCTGAGTCTCTCGTTTCTGGTGAAGAAACCCAAGTTCCTGATTCTGATGCAGGGAACAAAATATCTGAATCTGATTCTGACAGGAAATGTCTTCCCATCGCTGACATGAGTCAGGATGCAATGGAGCAAGGTATTAAACCAGCCAAGACTCCTGTATCTAGTGAGGAAACTCAAGTTCCTGATTCTGATACACGGAACAACATATCTGAATCTGATTCTGACAGGAAATGTCTTCCTATTGCTGACATGAGTCAGGACGTGATGGAGCAAGATATTAAACCAGCCAAGGCTCCTGTTTCTGGTGAGGAAACCCAAGTTCCTGATTCTGATACAGGGAACAAATTATCTGAATCTGATCCTGATAGGATATGTCTTCCCATCACTGATATGAGTCAGGACATGATGGAGCAAGGTATTAAACCAGAGCCGGCTTTGTTTATCGAAGATAATGACCAGTTGAATAAAGATTGCAATATGGATGATGCTCATGTGGTGCATGCTAATGTTGCTGCTCCTCAAGAAGTAAAGGATGAATTCTCAGTTGAAGAAAAGATTTGCCCTGATTTTCAGTCAGGAAACAAGTTAGCTGAATCCGCCTATGATAAGAATTGTCTCTCAGATATGTGCTCAAGCAGGGATGATGACAAAGAAATGGAAAATAAACCAGTGTCAGATTCTCTTATCGTAGATAACATCAGTTCTTTAAAGGGAGATAGGGATGATTCCAATCCAAAAGTTGTTAATGCTGCTGCTTCTCATGAAGTTGGAATTCCCGTTTCTGTCGATGAGACTATATGTTCTGATTCAAAATCAGGGGACAAGTTTAAAGAGGTTCAAAATGGAACAGTATTAGGTTCTGTTGGTGGTACTGCATCCCAGAGAGAGGGTGACACAAATGATAGCTGTGCAAGGGATGACAACATAGCTGCATCAAATGAGCTTAAAATTCCAGTTTCTGTTTCGGGGAGTATAATTTCTGATTCGCAATCAAGGGACAATGGATCAGCCGAATCTGATTCAGAGAAGGAATTGCCTATCCCAGAAGCTAGTGACGATAAATTACTGATAGAACATAACCCCCCAGTTGATTCTACTGTTGAAAATGCCATACATCCTGAACCTGCCCTTTCCTCTGGGCAGATCATTGCAGAGAATAACGGTGACGTGATCATCGAAAATCCAGTGAGTTTCTCCCCCCAAACCACCTTGGATGCAGATAATCAAATCACGTGTGAGAACGGACATAAGTTATCTGATACACCAGAAGCTAGTTCAGAAGCTAAACATTGTGAAGAAAGTTGTTCACATCCTGGCAGTGATAGCATTCAAAGCGACACAGTTGAAGGGAAAACTGGATCAAATTCCGTTTGAATTAGCCAAAACAGCTTCCACACCAGTGGGTTCTGAATGCTACTGTTCACATTCTCTCACAATCTGAAAATGAACCTTTAATCGAAGATGTTGGATCTCGGATGCTGATGTGTATGCTTCGATTCAGATAATAATAGTAAAGCAATAATTTTAGGAAAGTATCCAGGCCCAAGCACCACTAATTGGACTCTTCTGCAAGTGCTTTTTATTACACCAAGGAGCTGGTAGAGAAGATGCTGTAAAGCACTTTTTCCTCCTCACACAGGGTAAGAAGGCAAGTGGGGCTCTTGAAGTGCTGTCCAAAGTGTATATAACTGAGTCAGTTTGAGTCTAGGAGTTTTAAGAGTTTCTCTACCAAATGCAAGTGCGAATTATTTCATTTTAAATGTAGCAATTCGTTTTTTCATGTGTCAGCTTATCACATAAGAGAAACTAGGCGGGAGGTTGGCGTTTGAGCAATTCTATTGTAACTAGTTTGAAAAACCTGCCATGCATTTTATCATATCTGAGAACTCTCTCATCATTAGTTTGAAAACACCTGCCATGCATTTTAGCACATCTGAGAACTCTTTCATCATCCCAACACATCCCCATCATTGTGTCAACTCAAGTTCTACTTCTGCCCCCACATGACTTATTTGTAGGCACATTCATATGTTTTATGTTCGATATCTAGTATCGAAACTAATTATGTTAATGTTAATGTTATTAGTTGTAAGATGATTAGGTTAGAATTTTTTTGTTTCTTTTATTTTGTTATAACGTATTCTCTTTGTTATTTTGGAACAAAAGGTTACTATGATTAATTGTTATATATGTGTAGCAATATTAAGCGCATGATTGTTTATTTTTTTCGCTGTCAAGATTCTGCTTATTATATGGTATATTGTACGTGGCAGTCATCAGTTTATATACTGTTAAAATAAAATTAATCCGTGGACATAGTAGCTAATGAAATCTTTGGATATAAAAATGTTAGATAAAGACTTACCTAATTTTACAACATAGCATGCAAGACTTGAGGTATTACTCACTAAGTAGTATAATTTGATATACTCTCAATACATTCTTAAAGGGAAGTGGATTTACTGCCAATTTCATTTTTGTCAAGTTTTTAATTAGATCGTGACATGTGATAAATATAAAAGTGACATGTGATAAATATAAAAATGAAGAGTCCAAATGAAATTAATTTTTCCTTCGTTTTTGTTTTTACCACAAAATCACAATATGGAAGTCATTTTTTTTTTTTTATCTCTACCATTTTCCTATTCATCATTTTCTCCTATTAACAAGAGGAGTTCTGTCATTTTCTCTCTCCCATTAACAACCACCGTCATTTAAGCACAGAACAAATACTAGTAAGGGTCAATTGTCATTTTTTCTATCTGCTATCGCTGTCATTCAAGTTAGGAGTCAAAATCTTGAATTAGTTGCCCATCACTTAGTTTGACCCAAGTCCAACACTAGTTTTAAGATTTTTTTTTTCCTTGAAATTTTGATTTTTGTTTTAAGAGTTGAATCTGTAAATGATTATGTTTTGAGGTCAAAGTATTGGGGCCAAGACATCACAACAGTGGCTGTGAAGATGGTTATTCCTCATGTTTGAAGAGTTTCCTAAAATACTAAGACTATAAGCTATTATTGATGTTGATAACAAGGTCTTATAGAAGGTGTTAGAAAAAGTTGGATTCATTAAGGAAGATGTTTTCAGAAAATATGTTATCATCAAAGGAAAGACCGTTGATGTTGCTGTGTATAGCTTGCTATCATTAGATTAAAAGATTTCTCTATTTGATTTTATATCAAAAACAATCCTTTAGTTGTTGTCTGAAAAGGGTTCTTTTCTTACTCCTCAATGTGCTTTTATATCTAAGAAAGTACTTACTATTCATATATGTAGAGAACAAAAAATTTCAAGACTTGATCCATTTTTCTATTAATAAGCTTAAAAGAATAGACATACAATTTAGATAGTTGACATAGTTCAACTTTGATTAAGACAAAAACAAAACAAATCAATTACTTTGTACAAGTAATCATATTTTGGGAGTGGTATAGAGAAGACTAAACACGACCATGTCCCTAACTTTTCTTTTTTTAATGAAATACTTTCTCATAACACCTTTCTTCAATAATCCAACCTTGTGCAACACCTTCTGTGAGCCCTATTTTCAACGTCCACTAGAGCCTTAAGTCTCTCCAAATGAGACCACTCATCAAATATGGTCTCAGTCACTATTTTCACAACCTTGGTGGGTTACACTACTGTGAAAAAAAATATATAATATATAGTATTTCAATATCGTGCTAGACTACAAAAATGAAATATTGATATTGAGTATTTAGGTTATAGTTACCAATTGAACTTCGTAAGTATACTATGCATGGATTGAAGTTATTAAGAAATAGAAATAGTATTTCTATATGCAAAGTATTAATCGTTGATTTACACCAAAAAAACCACAATTTATAAAACACAAAGTATATTTGAACAAAGGTTAGTTGACATATCATAAATCTTCATATACACAAATCACCTAAACCCCCAATTCAATAAACAAAACATCGAATCTTGAATTCGAAAACATTAAAAAAGAGAACCAATCGATCAAAACATACCCATAAACACAAATAAAACAACAATAATTAAAACAAGGAATTGAAATAATTAGGATTCATGAAAAGAGTCAGAGAGATTGACTGATTAGACGATGTCGAGTGTTTCTAAGAGCCTCAACCAAAAACACAAAAACGGGTAAATAATGACAATGGAGAGAGACAGATAGAGAGGTGTTGTCGCAGAAGATGATGATAGAAAGCCTTAACCAAAGACAATGACAAAGTTTTGGTGGTCGTCGAAGATGAAACGTTCAATCGATGAAGTTTGAAGCAGCGAATGATGGTGAGAGAGAGACAGAGAGGTGCTGTTGGCGATGATTATGACTTGAGAAAATAACAGAGATTAAAAAAAAAAAGCCTTTCATATTGTCGTTTTGTAGTTAAAAAAATAAAATAATAAAATAATAGAGAAATTGATTTCATCTCAACCATTTATTATTGTATTTGTCATATATCATAATCTAATTAAAATCTTGGTAAAAATGAGTCTGTCAGATAATTCAGATCTCACATTTAATTATTATTTAATGTAATAGTGTAAATTTAATTTT